>NQII01002336.1:334689-361557 GCA_002778355.1 Clitarchus hookeri
TTGTTCAAATTGGCCAGACATTCTTTTGCAATGGGCAGATATACAGTTAAGGACATATTTTGGGGAGCAGTTGCTGCTGAAAGGAACCATTGTTGTATGTGTAAAACATGGCAAGCTCAAAAACTGGCACTGTTAGTGGTGGACTCGGGTGAACAGCAGTTACAACTGATGTGGCGGGACTAGCTGTCAGTGCTATAACTGGACTGGCAAACAGTGTCAGTGGACAACCAGCAGAAGGAGGTAGGTCAAGCAGTAATTCCTAAGGCAGTAAATAATTTGGGGAATAACCAGTCTCTAGAACACATGCAGGAATGTGAAGCAGTAGTACAGAAACTCACGCAGAAATATGTGGAAGGTTTCAGTTGTGAATTTTGGGAAATTCATATAAAAAGAAACTTTTGGATTAAAAAATGATTATGTACCAGTTTTCCAGAAGGACAATGTGGAAGAGGAGATGGACAGGCTGGAAAAGGTAGGCATGTCAGAAAAGATGGTGATAGTTCCTAAGGCAGATGGAGGACTTTGGATATGTGCAGATTTCAAAAAGACAGTCAACCCCAATGTGGAACCAGAACATCCATTATCATTCATTGAAAATATATTAGCTTCTATGGGGCAAGAGAAAGTGTTTTGTGTATTGGACCTATCAAATGCATATAATCAGCAGTTGGTAGTAGGGGAAGAAGTATGTGAGGTACTGACATTAATACACATAAGGGATTGTACCGGTACAGGCGGATGCATATCTTGATGAAATCTTGATAATGGGACCCTCAATACAGGAGTGTGATCAGACGCTGCTACAGAATTCAGGGTGGAGACTGAATAGGAGGAAGGTGTGCAAATACAGAAAAGAGGTGGAGGCTGGCCCTGTAAGGATCATGTAGAGGGCTTCCCTACACTTAATTCCACAAAGTCAAGACTAGGGGATTCAGGAGGACCACAGAAGGAGCCTCATCCCTCAGCACAAGTGGGGGACTGGAGGTCAATGTCAGAACAGATCAAGAATTCCTTCTGAGAGTTTGAGCAACCACCAGCCAGAGTACAGGACCAACCAGAAGGGCAGCTGGCGTCTACAGATCAGCACGAACCACAGTCGCTGAAATCGGGAGGGCTGAAACAGCCTCCTCCAAAATTGCAAAATTATATGATGTGACATTTTAAGGAGAGAGATGTGTTCTGTATATAGCTGAGTAGTAAAAATATATGTTCTGTATATAGCTGAAGTTGCAAAAATGGAAAGAAGTTTAAAGCATGAGTTTTACTGAGTCAGGCGTGACGAGTGAGGGTCTAGTTAATGAATGGCTAATTACAGGAATACTTGCGGAGGATGAGAATGGGCAGTAAGGACGGAACGTGGATATGCAGTACTACGGGTAGCAGGTAGAAGGTGATATACAACACCAAGATGTGAGTGCATTAACAGAAACTGCTAGTCACATAACTGGAAATATTGTGAAGTAAATGGGCTCAAGAGAACTGAAATAAAAGCAATTAACCAATAATTTTTTGTAACTTTTCTGGCAACTCAAAAACTGTAGAGTTGGTACATTTTTTTGCAAGTGGCAATGCTCAGAAAATTGAATACTAAAAATTAATTCTTTTCTATTGTATTTTGGGTATGATACAATATAAACCAGATCACATAAAATTGCATTTTACAAAATCTACACCATGTTACATTTAAGTGTGAAGAAATCATGGGGTATGTAGCCAGTTGTGTTATTTTTTCCACAAGGATCTTATATGTCTACATTGTCAATCAGCCAAAAATATAACAGTGAAGTAAATTTTATACAACTATTTTGGGTTTTACTGCACCTAGCACACTCTTAGTAACTGTCACCAACATATATAGTTTGTTGTTGTCAGAATTTCGGTTTTGCCCCAACACAATTCACACACTTGATTGACACAAAAGTTTTGAAGTTGGGCACCAGCTAACCCATTGTCTAGCATGAGATCGGTGGTAGGTTTGTGTGCGCCTGCACGTGTGTGTATGTGTGAGTGGCCCTTTGTTGTTCCGAACCACGTGGCTGGATATAACTAATACACCCTAGCAGTGCTGTCCGGGCCACACTGCACGCCCTTAACTTACGTAAGACACTCTGAATGAAATAACTGAACATGCGTGTGTGATTGCTTTGATTTATTGCACGTGGTCCAACTCAGCCACGTGGTGATAAGTTACACTACGTAATGAGCGAAACAAAAGACACTTTCTCTCCCAGAAAGTTTTAAAATTATTACACAAGTCCGGCCCAGTCTAGAATCACTAAGATTTAAAGTTAAAACATCTCCTGAGGGGAGGATGGCATTAGATTCAACCAGAGTAGGCCGGCACCGTAAATGTCCGCACACGAGCACGTGGGTAACATGTAAGCCCATAATTAATAAAACGATAACAAGTTTGCTGACGCACAAGGTACTGGGGAGCTAGAGAAAAATGGTTTTCATATATTTAAAACAGGCAGAATCTAAAAGTGCTGAGGTGACTTACAAACTTGTGAATGCTCCCCCGTGGCACATGCCTGGCCTCGTGCTCTGTTGCTCCTAGACTGACCATCGTGGCAGCGAGGTGGATGCACCAGCGTGCATCCTCCCAGTCGTTCATTACAAAAAAACCAAATCCTCAAAACAAATTACCCTGAAGCCAACTATACATATTACAAGAGCCCTGGAACAATAATTCACTCCCACGTGTCTTTCTTTTACTACACAAAATTATTAAGGAGTGTTACTGTGTTCTGCCTGAGGGGTTGGAGAGTATGGGTGCTCGTGACATCAGGCGCACGTCAGGGTGTTCCCTTTACCGGCCGCACCATGCCACGTGCTCGTTAACCTCTCCTGGCAGATACTAATTAACACAGGTGGCCCCTTACACCGCTCATATTGCACCATACTACACTATGCACTATATCTTTTACTCTGCTTTGGGCCCTAGCACTTAACTCTCACTGCACACGCATCAGGGTATTCTCCGAGTGCTGCTGGGTCAGTAGGACTGGGCTTATCCCTGGGCAGATCAGGATACAACGACAAGTTGAAGGATATTTTAACAACATGCAGTAGTAAAGAATACTATTACACGTGCTTTTCTCTGAACAGATATTTACTACTACACATACCATACTTTTAGTACAATATTTTTTGAAGTAATTAGATTTACAAATTTACAGTAAAACAAATAGCTCAACAGAAATACATCATCCTATAAGTAAACATTTGCATTCCAAGTTAGAAATACCCATTAGATATCTATCAATGTCCTTTCTTGCATCTTCGACACTGGCTTTCAAAAACTTGTTTACATACATTAAATTTTTTTGCATTAATTAATTTAGCATGTTTTTTTTTTAAATATGGCTTTCCAGTTACACAAGATGCACAACTTTCTGCTTTAATAAGAAATCCTGCCATCTCCTTCCTGTTTGATGTTTCCTTAAGCTGTACTTCTCCTGATTTCTCACCTGTTGGTGCCTGCAAACTGAACACAGTAGCTAAATATACAGAGGTGGAACTGCCGCTTATACTGCAAACTCCAGCCGCACATGCCAGCAACACTGTGGGACGTCATTCATCACTCAGTGCTTGGTAACATATTCACCAGCCGGCAGTACAGTTAATATGGAATCTTTCACAGCATGTGGTAGCCAATCAGGCACAAGGTTTATTCCCAGAGCCTTGTGCAGACAATCAACATATGTGTATGCTTATATCAAAAAAACCTCCATAAGCCATTTCACATCTATATATTTACTTACTCTGTGACTGAACCATGAAGATCTTATGTCTAAGCCTCATGAATTGAAAATAGTATATTACATCATAATGTCAAATCTTATAAACTGCTGAAAGCAGGAAAAATGGTTTAAATTTGCATTCTGCGAGCAGGATGCAAGGTTAATGCAGCCACCCTCTTCCAGCTACACCTTTAAAGTTGCTCAAGTCCTGACACTGCCAATTATGTGTAATAGTCACAAAATTTGGTAAACTTTCTTCACCAACATCTCTAACTTTCTGTAAGTCTGACTGCACAAAGTGAAATAAAAAGAAAAGTAGTTGTATTTTTTTTTTTTGCAACACAGACTTTCACATTAGCAGTGCAACACACCATTCAAAAATTTCCTGTTTCTTAATGCATTTGGCTATAATATCCTTCTGCAGTGTGTATTTCGATAAAAATAATTTTTTGTTTAGTGGAGATTTGATGAGAAGCAGGCAACTTCATGTAACCCCCACTCTCTTGCATTTAGAGTGAATTATAAAAAATAATATATTCCAGATCTGTGGCTGGGAACTCATGGCTGTTAAAGAAAAAAAATGCCTTGTAATGGCAGCGGATTCTAAAATTTTCAAATATCACAAAAAGGGAATAGTTACACTTGGATGTCAACATTTCTTACTGCAGTATATCAGATAGTTAAGTACTCGCCTGTCGTGCCGCATCCTCGATGAATACGATGTAATTTTGAACATTTTGGGCAACCAGGCCACGCATGCCATCATTTCCAACTTCGCTCACTGGCGAGTACTCGACCACAGCTGCAGTGTAAAATGTAGATGTTGGGCTTGATTTCTATTAACAGAATAAAAATTATAGTAAGAAATGTCCACATGTGAACAGTCAAAAGGACAGGCTTAATCCTAGGTGGTAGAAAATAACAAATATTATAAAGAGATTGAGGGTATGTTAGCCTAAAATGAAAACTACTCAACCAATTTTGGTCAAACAAAATTTATTATAACATATGCATTTTATACAAGCTGTACATGACCTAGAAACATGAACATCTCCACAAGTTCCAACCAATTTACAAAACAACCATATGTCATCACCTAATTCAAATTTTACTTTTTTACGTGAATACATAACAGGAGCTTGAGCAATAGAAATAACAGTAGTCTGATTTAAAACACTTTCATGAACTGCAAAAGTCTTCCAACATATAACATCAAGAACATCTATTTGATTAATATAAGCATATGAAGGTGCTGGACTATCATATGCCCGACGGAAAAAAAACACATTTCTAACAATCCACTACCAGGATTACTTGTCATACCTTGCAAACCAAATCTATACAATAAAGAAATCAAAACGTAACTCTCTTGACACTGAGTACCTTGCTTCACATATTCATTATCTTGTTTAGCAACATCAGCACTAAATCCACCAATATTTCTAAAAATATTCCTTCTAGGTAGTATCTTCTCCTTCTGTAGTGTCCTTGTGGCATGTTGAATCACTGTTTCTGACTGTTGGGGAAGAAACAAACAAGCAACTTCCCCTAACCAGACCCTTGCACCAACAACCAGAAACAGTGAAATGGCAGGGGAAATGGGATCTATCTAAGAAAACCCACCTACCAGAGGCATTGCCTAGCACATCTCCAAAGTGTGAAAATACTAGAGCGGCCCTGCCGGAAATCTAACCCGGTTCGCCATGTTGGCATGCGAGCTCTCTAGCAGCTGCACCACTGTGGCCCCCTGTTTGGTGACATGAACCCTTTTTTTTCACCAAAATGTCCTAAGTATACCTACTCCATGTGATGTAGTCCGTACTTCCGAAGAGACATTTGAATAATCAAAATAACTTGGTAGCCAACTATGCATCATGGCTGTTGGGACTTGTGTTCAAAGTGTTCGACAACACCCTGAAATGCAAGAGTCTTCATGTCAGTCCGAGGGAACATCATCATTGGCTGGCTGGTGCTTGAGCGAGCAACACCTTGCGATGTAGTAATCATCAAAGTGACCACAGAAGCATCAACTCGACTCACTCAGTTGGTGTAGCAGCATGAGGAATGTTTGTAAATGAAAAACACTATTATAAGCTGTTCAGTGAGCACTTTAGAGGCCCTAATTATTTTTTTTCCTTTCAGCCATTTTTTATCCTTTAGCCACCTTCGTAAATAAATATAGCCATGTAAGTAATAAACACAAGGTGTATATTCCACAACACACTCAAGTTAACACCTAAGGTTAAAATAAAATATATTTTATTACTAAATATATAAATACTATTACTACATTTATATACTATTATTCCAAATGAGATGGCTTTCAAAAGTGCTACGTTACTGTGAATAGCCTATACTAAAAAAATGAAATGCCAGAAATTTTTTTCTAAGATTTATTGATGGTTATACAGTTTCACGCACTTTACACAGCAGTGACACAAAACAATGAGGCAGACAGACTTCACAGAATCCTATATGTCAGATTGCCATTAGTCGTTAACAAATGCAGCAACGTGACATAATTAATTCTGCAAATCTGTTTTTGTAGTCTGTCTGGTTCATTGTTTTTTTTCTATCAACTGTTTGACAGTACCACTTTCTTTCGTTGTCAATTTTAAATATCAACAAAACAGTTGAGCAATCGTATTTTTATTTAGCAAAACCCTTAAGTACAGTTCAAACTGTGAGTGTTCAAAAACAGTTTAAATACATATGAAACTAAACATGGTATATGCAGTGGGACAGACGTACATCAAAGAAACGTATCACTGGCCTGCCTTATTGCCACCACTTCCAGGCAGTGATGAAATTTTCTTATGATGAGGTCCAGGATGTAGTTGCAGGTATACCATCATATAACAAAAGCTTGATGTCCTTTTTAATCTGCACTTTTGAATTTATTTGTATTGGTAACATACTGTCGGTGATATCTTCTCAATAATTAATGGTTTTATAGATAACCATAGTACTATTGAAGCAGTTTTATTGTCTTTCTTTCTCAGGTGTTCTGAAGACATAAAAAGTGGGTGAAGTGTTGGTGGCAGATTTTAAGTATGATCTTATGAAAGCTTTTGATGTGTCTTAGATAAGCTCTCTTTTTATAGTTTTCTCGATTCCAGTATTCATTTTATGAAATCTTATTTTGTTATCAGGCTGTTTGTCTTGATGGAGATGTCTAAATTTAGTATGGTATAGTGTTCCAAAGGGCTCTGTGCTTGGGCCACTTCTTTTTATAGTTTATATTAATGACTTCCAATTCAGTATTCGGGTTGGATTCACAGAAACTTATCTCTTTGCTTATGATTTAGCTATTTCTGTTTTTCAAAAATAGTTTTAATAGTTTGAGTTTGATATTAAATGGCCTGTGACCATACAGGACTGGCGTAATACCAACAGTCAGTCTAAATGACCAGAAAACCGTTGTGTAACCTTCCAAGTCTAATAACTGTGAGAAGTTGTGATTTTGTGCTATATACTCATGTTTGCATGTAGACCTATCTCTATCTGGTATTGAGCGCAATGATACAACCATTCTGGAAGTAGGTCCTGCTGCTAGGATGAGCAGTTGATGAAGATGGCAACCAAAAAAGTTTCCTGTGTTGCGTTCTCGCTAGTTGTACGGCTGAATTTATGTATGAGCTTTTTCTAACATTTTCGGTCTTCTGGGTCAGATACGTTTTCCATGTGGAACGCAGACTAGTTTTGTGTCTTTCTTGCTTGTGTACGTGTTCTATGTATAAGGAGATGTTGCCACGTGCAGAAGAATCTATTGCCGCCGCCGTCGAATTCCATTCACCACAATAACATCCTCGCAAGGAACGAAGATGTTGAAGTTATTTTCATGCCGTTGAATTTCCATTTAACAGTTTTTGTCCCTTTTCTTTTTTGATCATGTTACCAAGTGGGTGTTTTTGTCTTCATTTTGCATTTCTCGTCTCTTTGTGGTAAGTAATTGTTTTTTATGTTTTGTTGTGTCTTTTCTCTTTGACTCCTGTTGTGTTTACATGGTGGTGTGTAAAACTTGTTTGTATACCTTCGTAGATAAGGATACTTATTCTCTCAAGTTGGGTTACATAACCTAATATTCTCCTGAGTGACATTGCTATTTATGTTTTCATGTTAATCTTTCATAAAAAGTGTTTTTTTAACCTCGCGATGGGCTTCAACATGTTATTCCTCATTAAATTCAAGCTTCAGGAAGCAAAGTTAAGACACATAGCCAAGAGGGTACAAAATATTTATGTTGGATCCAGTACCGAGTGAATTTGATCCACGATCATATACCATACCAGCGGATTCTCTGGCATGAAGACCCCACTCTCCCACTTCAGGTTTTTCAACTTAATACAGTCACATACGGACTGTCTCCATCTCTTGCCATCTGCACATTGCGCCAGTTAGCTATTGATGAAGGTCTTCAATATTCTCTTGCCCAAATTGCGCTTCTCAGCCATATCTTCGTTGATGACATTGTATTGGGTGCAACCTCTGTGGAGGAAACATGATTATTGTAAGATCAGCTGGGTGAACTCTCAAATTGTGGTGGCTTTGAGCTCAGGAAGTATTCGAGTAACAAGTCTAAAATTATGAAGGACATACCTGAGCCTCATCGTGAGTGTCTGAGGGTTCTCAACTTTCCCTCGGGGCCCATTGTGAGTGTTTTCGGTCTACAGTGGAACCCAGTAGAAGATACCTTCTCTTGTCACTTAAGCATCATTATTGGAGTACCGACGAAACACTTTTTTTCTTCCAAACTGCTTAGATATATGACTCCATGGGTTGATTGTCTCCGATAATAGAGTGGGCCAAAATCTTGTTGCAGTGGCTATGTACTCAGGGATTAGGATGGGATGACATGTTACCATCACCAGCTAAGGAGAAGTGGAGTCAATTTATTGAGGGTTTGGCAGAACTAGAGACACTTAGTCTACCTCGCTTTATGTGTCCAGATACAGTCAGAGTAGAGTTACATGTCTTCTCAGATGCCTATGAACGTGCATATGCAGTTGTAGATTTGAGGGTTGTGGATACTCAAATGAATGTGCATATCACAATGGTGAAATCAAAGGTGGCACCCCAAAAATAAGTGTCATTTACCCCATCTGGAACTATGTGGAGCCCACTTATTGGCTAAGTTCATCCATCATTACTACACATTTCTGCTTCCACACCTCAATATCACTGCCATTCATATCTGGACTGATTCAAGACAGTCTTACCTACTGAAAACATTTGTAGCAAACTGTGTTTCCCAAATCCAGGAGTGGGTCCTTCCCAAGTCCTGGAAACATGTAATCTCAAAAGACAACCCGCCTGACTGTGCAACTCGTTGCATGCTTCCGCATGGATTTCTTTCTCATAATCTGTGGTAGCATGGCCCAAATTGGCTTGTGGACCCTCCTGACCAATGGCCCGTATCCACTGCGACTCAAACCAAGGAAGATGTCTCTGAGCTGAAGTCACCTTAGTTAGTGTTGGTGGCTACACATGCACCTCCTGATGAACTTAACGTGTTGCGAGACACTCTAGCTTGGCCCAAGCTTGTTCGAATCATGGCATATGTTAGGCATTTCATTACAGACAGCCAAAAGCAAACTAGTCATCATGCTTCACTGTCTTTGGCAGAACAGAACCAAGCTACAATCCTGGTTGTAAATGCATGCAACATGTTTCTTTCCAAGACGAGTTGAAACAGATTAAGGAAGGAAAGCCTTACTCCCCACGAATGCAGCGCTTGGCACCCACCTTGGATCCTCATGGTGTCCTCAGGGTGGGCAGACGTTTATCATATGCAAACGTCAAATTTTTGGCTAGACATCTACTGTTACTTGAAGTATTTGCATGCTGCACCCCAATTGCTGCAATCCTTGTTGTCTCAAAATTTTTGGATCCTTTCACCTTGGTCCTTGGTCAGGTCAAGGGTTTTCAGGTACATGCATTGTTTTCGATGTCGACTGGTCAACAATGCTCTCCTGATGGGAAATCTGCCTGTTATAAGAGTCACACTGTCTGGGGTTTTTGAGCACTCAGGAGTGGACTATGCAGGACCAATGTTTATAAGACTTAACACACTATGCCATAGCATCAGTCAAAAGGCATACCTGTGCATTTTAATTTGTTTTTCCATCACGCCAGTGCATATTAAAGTTGTTACTGACTTAACTGGAAACAGTTTCTTTGCTGCTCTGACCTGATTTGCCTCCAGAAGGGCTCTGTGTACAAACCTGTACTTAGACTGTGGCACCAACTTCATAGGTGCTTCACATCAAATTCACCAGGCCTTTACACAACTTCTCAATTCTCCTGTCCTGGAACATTTTGCTTTGTCCCACTCAATCAATTTTCATTTTCTTCCTCCAGCTAGCCCTCACCAGGGAGGATTGTGGGAAGCTGCATTAAAGTCTGCTAAATACCATCAAATTGGGAGAGCTCACGACACTCTGTACCAAAGTTGAGGCTATTCTCAATTCAAGGCCCCTGACGCCCATGTCATCCGATCCCTCTGGTATGGCTGCCCTTACACCTGGGCGTTTCCTCATTGGCAGACCCCTGGTGGCTGTGCCTGAGCCTCTCTAAGATGATGGTTATCTGTGTTTATCCCGATGGTGGAAAATGGTATGTGCCTTGGCCAATCAAGTATGAAAACAGTAGTATCAAGAATATCTGCAGCACCTACAGCCTCAGGGGAAGTGGCGGACACAGCAACCAGGACTTGCTGTAGGAGATCTGGTCCTCGTCGGGGAAGATTGTGTACCACCCTTGGGCTGGTGCTTATCCATAGTGGTTAAGTTGCATTTCGGGAAGGATGGTATTGCCAGGGTGGCAGAAGTGGGAATCCAGAAGAGAGAGAGCCGCATCCAACAAGTGCCCAAGTTGTACTGTCTTCCTGTACAGTAATTACTTTCCTCAAGATTGTGTGCATCAATTGTATATAAACCCCATGTGTTGTTTTCTGTTCTGCTTTGTTATTGTATTGTGTTACGAGACCTCAGCTGGTCTTGGTGGGCAGTATGTTGTGTAACTTTCCAAGCCTAATAACTGTGTGTGAAGTTGTGATTTTGTGCCATATACTCGTGCTTGCATTTAAACCTATCTGGTATTGGATACAACCATTCTGGAAGTAGGTCCTGCCGCTAGGAAGAGCAGTGGATCTCAAGATGGTGACCAAGTAAGTTTCCGATGTTGGGTTCTCGCTAGTTGTCCGGCTGAATTTATGTATAATAAGATTTTTTCTAACAAAAGTTGATATTCCATTTACGACTAGTCGTATACCTAATTTTTCTGATGAACATATTAGGTTTCTGGGGATACACACTGAGTCTGGTATAGAGCAAGAGACCCATGTTAATTATCTTGTAAATTTATACTATATAGGAGTTTTTATACTTAGAATGATTTGTCAATGTTTCTACCCAGGCTTTGATGATGGTGTACTATTTGCATGTAAATAGCCACCTGGCCTGACTTTTGCTTTAGGGGAACCATTCCACAGCTAGTAAACTTTGGCTTACAAAAAAAAAAAACGGTTCACTTAATCTGCAAAGCTTTAGAAATCTCATTCCAAACCATTATTTATTCAGTAAACATTTTTAACTTTGCCTTCTATGCATGTAATTTCATGTGTATTGTATGAGAAAAATTATTTGACAAATTTTATTGTATGTGATAAAGTACGGTAAGTGTATGACAAAGCAAAATAGTTACCATTTTATCAAACATAGTAAATATACAAGAACACTTACAAGTTTTTTAGTAGTTGCACTAAAATTATATAATGTATTACTAATAAATTTTAGAAATCTGCTTTTTAATGTAATTAAATAAATAATAAAATATTTTATGTTTTATAATTTTGTTTTATACTGTTACAGGGGTTTTGTATTTAAACTTGTGCCGGTGGTGCGACACTGTGCAGTGTTAGCAAGGTGGAGATGCGATGATTCTTTAATTCTCACAGCGACCTCAACCTGTTTCTTCTTCTTGGGTTGCTGCTGTATGTCCACCTCCCTTCCTCCTTGCGCATGTACAGCTTGTAGAATTGTGGTCATTCTTATTAAGTTTTCTGAGTGATCACTTTGCTTCTGGCGGTCAGCCTGTGAGGCTCAGGTGGGTCTTCAGTGCGGTTTTTGTGGTATGATAGGAACTTAGGTTTTTATGCGGCAGACCTAGTCTGTTAGGTATTCAGTGCTTGATGTAGCTTGTTTGCATTCTAAAATTAATTTTCGACCTGCCTTTTTAGCCTACGTTCCAAACAAAAGAAAGGCTTACGAGATCACTTTCCTGTCCATGTGTCTGTGTGTATGTCCCTCTTTCAAATTTTGAATGTGTAAACTGAATTTCACCAAACTCGGTACATACATAGTACTTAGTAAGAACATGTGACTTATAGTTTCTGACCATGCTGGGCACTTGCTTTTAAAATGGTGACCATTTTAATATTTAGGGTGATGTCATTTCTCGGGAACAATCCGATTTTTACCAAATTATGTATCCTGGCAGAGCATTGTGTAAGCATTACATTTTGAAATGCACATTGTTGTTAGTCCACCATTTTGGAAGATAGCACCAAATAAAAATATATTTATTTTACATTATATCTCAAAAACTATCAAAGCAATTTTCACCCAATTTGGCAAGTAATACTATGACAGTTCAGGTAAATGAAACTAATTAAACTTCATAAAGTATTTATTTTCAAAATGGCGGCCATACAAATATTTTAGGTTTATTTGATATATCTACTATACAATTTAACCAACTTCAACCAAATTTTGTATGCTGAAAGTATCTACTAGGAGCATCATATATGCCAACACACAGCCACTTTTGTTAGCCATTTTATAAGATAGCACCACATGAATAAATAAAAGATGTTATGTCATATCTCGGGAAACAATTGCCGGTTCCTACCAAATTTGACAAGATATGTAAAATGGTATGTTTTAAGTATGTCAGACACTTATTTTCAAAATTGTGGCCACATAGACATCTCAGCTTAGTACACTTTATCGTTGAAACCATGCAATCAGTTCCAACTTTATTTTGTATACTGGCAGTATATATGACAACTATCAAATGTATCTACATGGAGCTTCTTTTGTCCAACATTTTGTAAGACATGCACATGAAAAAATTAAGTATTTATGTAATATCTTGGAAAACAATTGACAGATTCCTACCAAATTTGGCAAACAATTTGCACTGCATCAGGTGGTGTAAACTACTATGTTTTAAGTAGGTCAGGCACTTATTTTCAAAATGGTGGCAATTTAAATATTTAAGATCAGTATCTTTAATTAACGTAACAAATTCCAACTTACATTTGTATGCTGGCAGTATCAATTATAACCATCACATTTGTCTGTACAGAGCCTCATTTCTCTGCTAATTAAAAAGTTAGCCCCACAAAATAATTAAGTTTTTATGTCATAGCTCGGGAAACAATCAACCCATTCTTGCCAAATTTGGCAAAGGAGATGTATTGTGGTAGGCCATATAAATATTTGTATTTTTATGTTTGACATACTTTTTTTCAGAATGGCGGCTATAAAATTATTTTAGCTTAGCGTGCTATATCTACAAAAATATGTAATCAATTTGAGCTTTACTTTGTATACTGACAGTATACAATCATCGAATGTGCTAATACATAACTTTTTTGTCCATTTACGAAGATTATCACATGAAAAATATGGCGATTTTATGCCGTATCTCAGGGACCAATCAATAGATTTTCACCAAATTCTTCACACAAGTAGCACTATGGTAGGCCATATAAAATTATGTGTTTTAAGTGGCTCAGTCACTTGTTTTCAAAATGACAGCCCTGTAAATATTTTACGTTAGTAAACTCATCATTCAAAACATTAGACTGGTTAAATTGGACGTCAATGATTGGATCCGACCTCAATAATGCAGCTGATTGCATACTAGCATATGGTACGAGGTTTTCTGGGCTTCAGTCCCGGGTAAGGCACATGTGCATTTGTAATTGTCTCACTACTGTTGTATATGTTCCTGGTTTTATCTGTAATGATATTGCTTTCAACAAGACAAGTCCTACCTACTAACTCAGCTTTTAAGAAATTATTAAGAAATTAATTGTACACATGTTGAGGAAAGTAGGCTCATTAGTTATATCAGTAACTTCTTGTTAAATTTATGTTTGGGTATAACTTGCTTGTAAGCCGCTTCACGGCACCCAAGACATAGTATTGATTTTTTACGACCCACTGATTATGAAGGGTTTGCCCGCACGTAATACTATTTAGGTGTTCCCTATGTTAGTTAGTGTTATGTGCAAGAATTTACCTTTGCTAATTGGCCTGATTATGCACCAATGTAGGGTTTGAATTGGGTCGCGCTGCACTGTGGAACCATGGCCAGTGATCTTATTAGTTTTTTTTTTTAACTGGAAAGTTAAATTATTTATTTGCTTTGGCACAATGGATAAAATTGGGGATGAGAAGGTTACATATTTTTGGTATTTGTATTTTGTGCGGCACTAATGCAGGCCGTTATAGAATCAACTATAGTTGGCTGCTCAGTTAAGCAAGGTTGATTTTAATATTTTTAATGATGCCTGGGCTTTATTTGGGCCATGAGTAAGTCACCCCAGTCGTCGTTTCATGATGTTCACTAGTTTGTCACGTGCAGCTTTTCCTGTAACAGTTATTTATTAAGAATAATTTTATTGAGTGCGGGTCACGTTATTTTCCACCTTTTATGTCGTTTGTAATTTTTACGTATTAAACGTAATTTTTGAAATATTTTTGGTGCTATGCACCTAGAAATATTGTAAATTTACATTTGCAAATATTCAATTTTACATCATGGTGTGATATTTAATGTTTGTTTAATTGTGAAGGTTTTATATGCATATCTTTCTTATCAAGCCTTTGATAATCGAACTGTGGTTTAGTATTTTCAGTTCACTTACTCTGTCACAACTGCACATCACGGTGCAATTTGTAAGCTTGAATAATTTGGTTGTATTATTGTATTATTTTCTGACAACTTATATTTTACAGCTCTAGGTACTGAATAAATTCTTGACTCTCGACAGCATGCAATGCGTTCCGGTACAGCCGCATTAACATTGGCTGCTAGGCTTCCCTCTCCAAGTCTTATTGGCTCTGTACACAGCATTCCTCCCTTTTCTCGCGCCTCATTCTGATACTAACTGCGGGTTGCTCTTCGGCAGAACGCCTCGGCACTAGCTATGTGTCTTTTCTTCCAATTTGCTTGGCGAACCTTCCTATGGTAATTGTTTAGAATCACAACTTTTCTGAAAAACAGGAAAACAATACCAGAAAATGGTGTTTATGGACATTACTAATCAAACTTAATATGAATTTCATGGGGGCATCACATTATTTGTTGTATATATCACAAAATGAAATTGTGGGTGGGCTATAAAGATCAGGGAAATAGTAGGGTAAAAAACACAAAATTTATGTAAAATATATTTAAACCAAGTTGCTTAATCATGTTAAAAGCAAGAAGACCTAAGGAAACTAAACCTAAATTCACAATATGTGAATCACAGGAGGTGTGTGTGCCGACATGCTAAGGACTTACGAGCATAAACTACTGTAACTAAACTGTGTAGGAATAGCATTTAATCCTGTTGGCTTTTACAAGACTTACCTAGTTGAAATTTACAAGATTGGGTAACACACTCCATGGAAGAAGTAAAAAATATATATATCGTACAAGGCGTTATGAGGCTTTGTTTACGTGTATTGCCATGATATATTCATACTACAATGGTGTAGTCAAGGAAGCAAATGTAAATCAACAGTCGGCCAACTGCTGTGAATTTTACCATACCCATAATGGGAATAGCTGATGGTTATATGCCAATGTGTACAGTTAGCGGTGATTGGAGTGTTGCAGCAGGTATTTGGTGTTCATTGCGAATTTGACTGTGAAATCTTGTGATTTGCGAATGGAGGGTGCTAGTACCAGTGTTTCTTTGAGATTACTTCTGTGTGAAGAGTTGAATCTAATTACTGTGCAGAAATATGAGTCCTATACACGAGTTGTCAGCAATACATCACCACGAAGGTATATCCACCACTTACATGAGTGAATAACATAATTTATATCTGATAATAGGCTATACATAGTCGAGTTTTAGTGTGGAAATTGTGGTCACTGAAGGGAATTGTAATGTTTAGTATTGCATGTTAGTGTGGGAATTTAAAGGCTTAGGTACTGCTGGCATCTAGCCACGTCAAATGCAGAAGACCTGACCGAACAAAACCTAACATCATATAGGTTGCTGTTATAATTTTTACTTTGTGTTTAATAAAGTACTGTGATCCTGTGTAAATGATGTTCAAGCATAGCCCCCTAGGATTCAAAAATAAAAAATACTGTTCAAGCATAGCCAAATATAATGCACCAAGACAGAGTCATCAGCAGGTGATTCAAAACAGTGATTCAAGGCACACAAGCAGTTTTTGTAGGTATCGAGCGCTAAGCACTAACATTCGGGAAGCTTAGAGTTTCATGGAAAAAGAATCATGGAAAGGAGATAGGTGGTGCCGACACAATAATGTGCATCAACTCACACCATGTGTGTTTTACCTATTGTGATGTTACACAAAGTTCGGTTACGTCTTCCTGCATTTAATGCGGTAAAGCAACCCAATCTATAAATACAGGATGGTCCGCCTAACGTGGACACCCCCAAAATTTCAGAAACGGTTGCAGATCACGAAATGCGGTTTTCGCTAAATGAAATTACGTACAGGGGCACGTAATTTGCAGCAAAGTCACAATTCGTAACAAGTGTTTGGGCAGAAATAATTAGACCACATATGATTTTTCTCTTGGAAACATACATTTATTTCAACTGCATCTGAAAGTACATGCAAAAAGGAATTTAGTGATATAGCGTATGCAATGGAAAGTAACACACAAACGCCAAGAAATAATGTGCAAATATGATTAAGTTAAGTGGGCCGCTAGCATGGGGCAGTGGACCTGTACTCCAGCTGTAAGCAAATTCTTTGAATCGTTTGCAGTGAGATATTCGTCCAATTAGGATAACTTTCACCATACATTTGGACGACTTGCTAGGCATTTCTGCCTCTCACACCATAAATAAGTAGAGCATCCAGTTTTTCCTCATTTGTGAACGTCACTGCCTATGTACAGCAACACACTGCAATACCACTTACCATAACAGACAACGGGGACTGGTGCTGCGTTGCTATTAGGAAGTGGTCTCACCAGGATGAGTCATGGCGCATGTTGCTTGCCTACAGCCGTGAGTACAGGTCCACTGCCCCATGCTACCGGCCCACCTAATTTATCATATTTGCACATTACTTCTTGGAGTTTCTGTGTTGCTTTCCACTGCACATGAATTACTGAAAAATCGAAAAGGGTGCACCCAATAAATATAGTTAACGAACACACATACACACATTTTTCACTTCAACCTATGAAAGTTGATAAACAGTTCTTTTGTAAAATCAGTTCATAAAACTCACTGCATGTGTAACTTAAATTATGAAAACAAACGGTACATGTTAACATTTATCTTTATTTGACAATTAAAAACTTAAAATAACACCTTTGATTACAGCACTATGGATAAGCAAAATATGAAAATTCCCTGCTTGTGTGTAAAAAGTACGTCTTTTAGCAGGAACCTTGGCTAAATGCCGGGCAACACTTAAAAAAAAAAAGATTGTCCTGCGAAAAGCAGAAAGTGTGCTCCCCCCTTCCCAAATTCGTGTTCAATGTGATTAGTAATGTTATTTTCTGTCTTTTCTGAAAAACGGCGAGCAATTTTTAACATACACCCCACACCACACTAAAAATGACATTATTGCTTATTTGGTCATTATTAAGTTTAGTGACTTTTCTGAAGGAAACATCCTAGATGAACTAAAGTCGCATTAATGGATTCAGCACAGCTTACTTTGTTAATATTCAGGATGGCATCATGTTAAAATAAGTAGAATGTATGAAATAAAAATAGTTAAAAGTACGAGCAGTTCGCCGCTTTGTTTACGTCGGACGCCATGATTTTTGGTGACGTCATGATTCCTGCCGTCACCTTATTGACTTGTGGGTATTGTTACGTCATATTGACGCTTCACATGTGATTTTAACGGAAATTTTTGAACAGCTCAGTAGCCGTTGTCTCTTTGCTGGTGTGAGTTGTGACGTCCCAATCCGATGGATTTAAAAACGAAGAAAGCCAGAACGAGTGCTTCTGTCCGTTATATTCGCCTATGAATGAGTGCTTCAGTGCATAATATTCGCCTATGTGGCGTTTTAGTAGATCATGGTGTTTCGTCGAGTGAGGTGTGGTTGAATTGGCCAAGGACCCGCCGCCTACCTACGTGAGTTAATTGATATTCTTCCGGTGTGTTATACAGTTCCCTTAACTCCCTAAAATCCTAATCTCGTAGGTTAGTTTAAAAACCTAAAATCCTACGTTAGTGTAAAACCCTAAAAAACCTAGGTTAATTTAAAAACCTACAATCCTAGGTTACTTTAAAAATGTTAAATAGTGATTCGCCCATCATGGGGTTAGGTTAGGTGGGCACATATTACGAAATTAGTCATACATTAATGCCCCTCGTATATTCGTGTTCTGCGTCATTAGTAGAGTGGAAATATACCATTTTCCGGGATTTTTTTTTTTTTTTTTTTCAGAAAAGACACTAAACTTGATAATTACCCAAAATATCAGAGGAAAAAGTTTACACAACTCATACCTGATAACTTTCATTCGGAAAAATGATGATAAAGACAACCAAAAACGTCGGTATAAACATTTCCATGCGTACATACAGTTGTTCACATCAAACAGGTTAGGTATGGGTTGATATTAGCGGCGATACATGACATACGTACGTATACCACTTATTAGTTGCGATATCTACAATCTCTTATCTATGTATCCAAAAGGTCAGAAAAAAATCAGTTCAAGTTATCATAATCAGATTTTTTTGTAAACGGACTGCGTGGATGCTCGAATACAATTCAATTAATACGGTGATCGAATTTTTCGTTGTAATGAATTGATTATTTGAAATCGATTACTACCCTGTAGTTTAGTAACTATATCTACTAATTTTATTTTATAAATTTTCGATTGGTGACCGTAATTAAAAATTTTGCTAATAGAAGTTTGGAAATTTGGAAAAATATTTTCACATTGCCGTAACAAAAAATGTATGCAGCATTTTCATTATGACTAGAATTTCTTCTTTGATGTGCCGTGGCATGTCGACAAGGAGATGTTCCATTTGAAAGTCCGACATCACAGCCCCGGCACCAACGTAAATATTTCAACAGCCAATCAGAAGCAAGGTCACCTCGACAAACTCACGGCTCCGACCGGCAAAGTAGATACTATTTCTACTTTTGTCGGCTCGCTGGGCAGTATAAATAACAACATAAACACAACCTTACTAAAAAAAATGTCGTGCAGATGTCACTGCTGTGGGAAATTTTACTCTTAAAAAAATATGTTACAGGTGTATACTAATTATTGTGTAGAAGAAAGATACCTGGTTGTTGATGTGACGGAAATAAATAATGATGGAAAGTTTCACAGACGAACTTTTAATAAATCAATTGTAAAAGTATCCCGAGTCATTTGATATTCGCTCGAAATTATTTAAAAATCAATAGCGCAAGGACAAGGCAAAAAGTATAGCAACGAGTAAGTATAGCAAATTACTGGCCATTTTAAGATTTGCCGACAGGCACGTTACGCTTGCCGGATGGGAACTGTCGGAGTATTGTAAACGCTGAATACATTTTAGTAATATACTGTAGTTACCTTGGGTGGACATTGTCGGATGGACATGTCGTGTCAGATGGTCGGAGCATGTTCGTCGTGGCATTGTAAATGCAGCATAAAACACATATTTACTTTTTTTTATTACTTCTTTCCATATAAAAAAACTATATTTGTATTACGAAAAGAACATGTGCAAGCATCCCTACAACCAGTCTGTCGTATTATGTTAAGAGATTGATCGGGAAATTATGAGCTTGTAGTGATAAAAAGCAATTTGAACCTCTTAGTGTGTGGGTATTTGCGTTCGCAAAATAAGTATACTTCTTGTATTGCAGTTTGTAGCTGATTTTCCGAATGCAGCGAATTTCACCAATTGAAGTTGTAGATTAAGTCTGCAAAACTGTGGAGTACCTCCAATTTTGTTTTTACAATTAATGCAAACAGTAAATAATTTAACTGTGTTTGGTATTGGGCGTTTACAAGCAAACTATTTAAATGGAAAAACGTTACGAATTTCAGTGCGAAAAATATATGGCTTGTTCGATAATCGTTCTCTGCTCGGTTTGTAATAAATAATTGCCACTGTTTTCTCATTTTGTATTTATTAAAAAGCAAATGAACAAAACCTTAACAACTATGTACTCTCCGAGAACAAAAACACTTCACTAAAGTTAACAGGTTTGCCAACATCACAATACAAAACGTACAACAGTTAAAATAGCTGTCATTAAAATTAAATTTGTACTTTCCTCCTTTCGTTTACGGAAACTGCGAAGGAAAACCCTAAATATGATATTTAACCATTTCACTATTTCATTTTCCGATTTAGTTGTGATATTTGACGTGGTTCTGACACGAGTGAGGGACGGGAATACACCGGCTTAGAGAGAAATCTCTAATCATAGCACATAATTTTATGATACATTTTCTTATGTCCAGCGAAACTAAATATTTACCATTTGGGGCGCCAACTCGTTTATATCACGGTTGAGTACGTGGACTCTTCTTCTCAGGACTGTGGCAGGTCGTCGGCAACGTGGCGGCCCCTCACAATGCACACATATAATTATGTTAAGTTAATGTTTCCTACACACTCTTACAACCTCGGCAAGAGCACTATGCATAGAAGTGAAGTGCCTGTAGTGGGCCAGGTCCCGAAGGTACTTACGTACGTATTTAATAAAATAATTGAGACTCGGATCAGAAATGGTTATATTGACGAAAGCGACGAAATGCCGTACATCCAATACAACGATCCGAGACTTATGCGGACATGGTATTTACGCCTGCCATGGGCCGACACAGAGAAAAGTACAGTTGAATATGTGCACAAATTAAATGAATTACATCTCCCAGGCAATGAGTCCGATGGAGATACGAGTACGATCACGGGAGTGGAGCTACTTAAGAAAAGACAAAGGTCCCAGTATGTTACGGGAGTGGAGCTACTTAAGAAAAGACAAAGGTTCCAGTATGTTACGTTACACTATTGAGAATTATATGATGTTCGAACAAAATGAAGGCTCCCGCGATATGCATGTACTCCCTACGCCCACAAAATCTTGACTAACTAGTTGGAGCAAGAAGGCCAGGCACCAGCCGGCGATCTCCTGCCAACTCGGAGAGGGAAATTTACATACATAAAAGACAGAACAAGTACACTGTAAGGCATAATTAAACATAGAAGAGACAATGAAATAAATTGCGAAAATATTCTGAGAAGTTAGTTTTTGTATTTAAAGTTCCTGAGTCCGCCTGGATATTAATTAGCTGTTCTGATCCCTTATGTTACTTAGGGCCGGAATGGGCCACCAAGGCACCATGCATAAAATAATTATAGACATAATTTTGAGGTTGCCAAAAGACATATCAAAATGAATTTGAATTACATTAATACAAGAGCACAAAGCAGGAGAATTTAAGTTTGTCAGGCTGGGAAAGTGGAAGTCAGAACTGATAGAATTTTTGTTTGTCTAGATTATGATTATACATTACTACAACTTTTGCCTTTTAAAAACAAACTTAACACAGAGTCATCAATAAAAAATTTAGAAAAGAATTATGAGCTTTCACATGCCGTGGATGAAAGTGATTTCACGACAATATGGGGTTGCACTCGAAAGCAATTTACAATTTTAACTAGCAGGAGTTTTAAGGAGATAATACTTCCCCTGGTGGCAAATTAAACCTATTTTGTGGGGCAATGATTGAATTAACACTGCGTGCACAAATACAGAATATTATTCGTGTCCGGACAGAGCTCCAGCGGGTCGTGAACAGGTTCATGATTTGGTTCTCGCATGAATCGCTGGGGCTTGTGCACGAGACGCACGAACGTGTGTACACGATGCAGATGCGGATCAGTAATGGTCCTAATACTCCCAACGGGAGCAATTAGGACGATGAATTTGCCCGGCACCATAACTCAGTGAGCATGAGTTAGTGAGGGACATGCGGTCGACTGCCCAAGGTCCCTGGAGTCATTTGGCGATTTGGAGTGCTTGCAGATACTGAACTTACCAATAATTGTACGTACCTAGTAGTTTCACTTATTACACAAGCGAGGTTGTAGACCACCTCATACACCTTACTTTCACTTTGCTGTATTAGGGTGCAGCACCAGAAACACCCTGAGAGGCAAAGTAAATGAAAAAATTATGGTGATTTAAAACGTTCACTAACTGCTTTTAAACATATGCATTTACGCTAATATGTTACAAGTTGATGCGAACCTGGCAATCTGGTCCGCCAGTGACCAATACTTCAAAAGCAGCATAAGCCATGTAAATAATTGGAAAGACATGTAGTGCATTAAAACCTGGTTAAAACGCAGGGTGGCCGAAGGTCGTCCCCTCTGCACAGAATATGCAAATGTTCCGGTTGATCAACGTTACTATTGATGATACAGGTGGTTATAGCAAAAGTTGTGGGTGCCGAGGAGGTCCGCACGGAGCGAAACTCTCGTGCTGCCAGCTAGGCCGAGTGCTGAAGTCAGACTAAAATCAGGGTGTCGGCTTCAGCTGAGGGTGGCCGAAGCTGGCACCAAAAATTATGTGAAAATGACATGCACTCTCTTAAGACTTATATGCTACACTCCTTGTTTAATAACATGGTGGTGACATCCCTGTGATTAATTAAGTGATAATTATGTTTGTGACTGTGACATCGCTGGGGATGTCACCACACTAGAAACATAAAATAAAAACAATGAGACCTTGATAGGCAGTCTGCTGTGAAAAGAGGACACAATTACTATTTTAAGCAGTGAACATAATTACTATTAATGAAATAACTGTAATAATGGTACACTGAGGATTTATTTCAGTTTCTGGTAAATTTATTAAGCGAAATTCAGTTTCTAGATTTTTTCGCCGATGGGCGAGTCTAACTGTTCCAGCTTGGGTGGACTGGACGAGTCCATCCCTGAAAGTGGCGTGGGTAGCCACACCTGTTTGTAGTTTTAATAAAATAATGACTAACTAATTTGGCTATGGCATTTTGACCACTGTTCTTCTTCTGGAATTTATTACCCACTTTTAAGCCACACTTGGGGCCACGTAGCACTTATTCCAGACAGCAAGCCAAACGACGCCACACAATTTGGAAGGACGGTGTCCATCGTGGCACGAGCTGCACCGACGTCATCTCTAATTTCCGGAGCATCTGAGAGCTGTGGCTTTCAAGGGAACACCAAGTTTGAGTGCTTGTTATTTTCCCCCAAGAGTTACCTCATGAGGTAAATAAAGATTAGTTACTTGAGTCATGTAGTATGTGACGACGAGGCGGGTGTGTTCCGTTCTCGCCACCCCATACTGATGTACTCTAGACCGAGTGTTCACTTCGGCCCGGTGTCGACTAGGTGGTGTAAGTGACTGCAGAGGTACATGTGATCATGAGGGCACATGTGGATGCATGGCCCACATCAAACCTTCACTTTGCTATCTGGCAGAATTGGTTCTGTCAGGCAACCTTTAGGTCAGTCTCTCGGCACTGCCACCAGGCTGTACTGTCCTCCGCTTCGTATGCTGTGCTGTCCTACGAACTCTCCAAGCAGCAGTAGTTCTTGGCTTTGTAGGATGGAGGCCTATGATAGTCTTGTTGCCAGATTCACATGCGGTCGGGTGGTGGAAAGGGCTGTTGGCATGTGTTCGCCCCAGGTTGCATGGTTTTTGCCAAACCAAGGCACAGTTGGCTCTTGAAGTCCTGGTTTCGATGCTCTGTTAGATTTTCCCATGGGTGTTAAATGGTTGTGGTATGGTACTCTACACCCTCCTTAGTGCACGGGTCACACCACTCTCTTCCTGTGAACTGTGTACTATTGTCTGTAAGTAGCATTCAGAGGTAATCCCAGCGGGGGTGAATTCGGTCTCCAGTACATGTGCACTGGAATATAAGGTAAAAAGCAATACTAAGGTGTGCTGGGGGGCCTGAATACCCTGGCTATATATTACGTTTTCCTGTAAAAATTTACCAATTGTGTCAGGGGTTACAGCCACGTGGTCGTTCGGCCCACGATCCCGAGATCTGTGACTTCGTGCTTACCCAGTGAGCTGGTGCCCATTCTATTCGAAATATGAATATTGTGTAATATTCTGACTTTTTTAATATAGTTGCCGGACGATGTCCGCATTACTATCCCCGACCACTCAGGTAATGTTAAATGGCTTGCCCAACTAGGTGTGGCAAAAATAAAGCGTAACAAACATGTGTGTGCAAATCTGGAGAAGAAAGGACAGTCGGACTTAAAATTCTCCCTTTGTGCTGCTTGACCAAGAAGTACGCGGTCCGCGCTGCCATTTTGTGACATAGGACAGGTCAGCACGGGATAATAGACTGTGACGTCAACCCACCAGTCATCAAGCGCTCACAATCTCGGGCGACTGCGCCGCGGTAAACAACCGGACTGGGCGATACGCTCCATGTGCGCGAGGAGCCTGCGAACGGTAAAGGCTGCTGCCTTCCGGGAAGATCGTCCGCGATTACAACTAAGGACCGGGCTACCGCGTCGCATCGATCGTGTCTTTCGTGTGCAACCGCATCGTGAGATATACAAAAGACTGTTGAGAAATTGAGTACAATCCAACTGTACTATCCACCTGCCGGAAGTGTAATCAGTGCGGAAAACCCCATCGATAAATATAACATATGTGCAGGTATATGCACGTACCTGCTGACCGAATACCATGCATACTTCCTTTTTCCACTCGCTTCCTCAGCGGTCGCCTACCGCTGCACGCGATCCACGTGTGTGGGGGTTGGCACAAACTCTGTGTGCTGTGTTACATGCAATGTGTAATACATACGAGTTGCTTACACCATGCAGAATGGATTATCCTGCGATACCATCAGTTCCAGTGCTTGCAATGCACGGAACAGTGGACAACATGGCAGCCAGAACTCCCAGAGCACGAGCTTCAGCCAGCAACCGGTGAGTACCCAAACAACAACAAGAGTACAATGTGTGGGGCAGAATATTGTGTGAACCCCGAAAAGACAGGCATAAACTGCAAAAAGTGTAATGCCAGTTTTCACTCCACATGTGTGTCCGCGGGGGAATGAAAACGTTTAAGTGTAAACAGTGTCAACAAAAGTATGCAGCCCAATACGGGACCATACCAGTACCTCATGACAATAAAAAGGGAAATTGACATGTTCACCCAACATGTGCTGAGATTACATAACCAACAAACCCAGTGAATGGAACTCGTGCCACCCATGCCCGCATGACAGGGAATGATAGGATCTGGTGTGACAGCTGAGGACGCTTGCGCGCTCCTCAAAGAGTACATTACCCGATTACAATGGTACGGGGTCAGCGAGGAAGAGTGGGTGAGTGTCATCGGGAATCAACTACTCGGGGAAGCGAAAGCATGGTGGGGTCCGCCACAGAATACAACATGTCTTGGGGATAATTCTTACGCAAATTTACGGCCTGATACACGAACACATAAACCACATTAAAGCAACAGATCACTCTCCTTACCGAGGTACAAGGCACCACCGAAGACCTTGACATATTCGTAAGCCAAAATTTAAGTCTAGCCGACAGACATTATCCACATCTCCCGGAGGAAGATGTGCTCAAAACGATCGTGGAAATGGTGAGACACGAATACGGACCGGCCTTATGGCCCATGGTGTTCAACGGAACACAACACTTCCTAAGAACAGCCTTGAGTGTAGCACGAGACACGGAGAAGCGCAGGGTGGCAAATTTTAATGCTCGCACTGAAGGCTGGTGGACAGATGCGAGGAGCAATACTGTGGACACCCGGACATCCGAAGGGAAGAGCGGTATAAGGGACAATCCCAATATCCGGGACATCAATTGTGGGAAGGGCCCAACAAACCTCCCTTGCTGCCGCATATGTAAGGACGAACAATACCACTAGCACAAAATGTGCCCGAACTGGGCGAGTGAACCGGAGGGAAACGACAAAGTGGAGTAGGGTAAATTGGTGCCGCCCTCTCCGTCATTGTCACGACCAAAACTCCCAAAACTATCCACTATTACCTAGGCCAGGTTAGCTCCGCCAGTGATCAACCGATCAGAATACCCATACGCTTGGATGAGTGGAAAATCGTCGCCTTAATCGATACGGCCTCGTCGCATAACTTCGTGCGGGCGGAGTTAATAGGTCAATAGCTGATCACAAGGGGCAAACAAATCGTACAATTGGCCACATTGAACAGGATCAGCGAATGTTTGAGTGAAGTCCAAGTGTAAATACAT
The DNA here is from genome assembly GCA_002778355.1 of Clitarchus hookeri. Taxonomy (NCBI): domain Eukaryota; kingdom Metazoa; phylum Arthropoda; class Insecta; order Phasmatodea; family Phasmatidae; genus Clitarchus; species Clitarchus hookeri. Next base: position 360,944 of record NQII01002336.1, read on the forward strand.
ATTCGTGACTGTTCTATGGACATCATCACCTGATTCTAGGAGTTCCGTGGCTTAGACAACACAACCCCATTATTGAAATCGCCATGGACGACATTCACTTCGGTTTCACCGAACGGCGAACAGTGTACAACATAGGGCACCACAGAAAAACAGTGAACAATCTGGCCAACTAGACACGTTCGACCATACCATACCCGCGGAACATAGGGACGCGATCCAGCCAGTCCTGNGTGGCAGAACACGCTATACCACTCTGGTCCGCCCCTCGCGAGTATACTCCATATCACCCGAGGATCATTAATCAACAAATCGAGGAAATTATTAAGGATGGGGTAAGAGAACCCTCGGAAAGCAATTACAACTCAGCTATCATTCTGGCCTCCAAGAAAGACGGGAGCTGGACGTTTTGCGTGGACTTCCGCTCTCTCAACCAAGTGATCGAAAGTGCGCCCCCACCCTTAATCAGTGTGAGCCCCTGCACTAAACATGTTAGGGGATGCCAAGGTTTTATTTTCCCTTCACCTGAGAAGTGGCTATTGGCAAGTACCAGTGCGACCCGAAGACCAACACAAGACCGCATTCACGGCACCCGACGGCCGCCGTTTTCAATTTTG
>NQII01002337.1:0-102992 GCA_002778355.1 Clitarchus hookeri
AACAGCAATTATAAAATTATGAAAACATAATTTTCTTTCGTGCTGTTTTTCAAAACCTTTCATGTTATTTTTTTTCAATATGTACTTTTTGTTTTTGTTTTTAGTCTTCCCATTTGGTTTAAATATTTATAATTTTCACTTCCACTCTTTACTGTAATTTTAAAATCAGATTGTATGTAATTCTTTTCTATAATTACAATGCATTTCCATCTTTCTTGATTTCATACACAAAAATTGAAACACCATGGCACATCCGGAACATCGTCCAACTTGCTCTGCTGCCATTCGTGCAACAACATGAAGATGTGCTGCTCTTTGTCTATGGCCAGGTCTTTGACCGACCCCATTCCGCTCGTGCAGCTCAACGTGATTCCTAAGGTGTTGGCCAAATCCCCTGACCAGCACGATCACTAAACCCTACGTGCCCGAGTGTGGACTGGACGTTGTCTAGCCTGGTTGGTGACACCTGTGATAACACTCGCCCAAATGCGCAAGCAGATGGAACGGTCATGAAACTCTGTTCGGCTACATTTATTTTCCTACCAACAGCGCTGATGTTGCCGATCAGCAGGAAACCATTTAAGAACGCCAACAGCCAATCAGGNCATTTATTTTCCTACCAACAGCGCTGATGTTGCCGATCAGCAGGAAACCATTTAAGAACGCCAACAGCCAATCAGGCGGTCTCAATGGCGGGGCACTCGTCAGCAGTAGAAATAAATGACGTTCGCTGTGTTCGACGAGTTTATTGTCAAACAATCGTAAACGAATATGTTTTTTCGATTATAAGGATGCTAATTTGTAAAAACTACAGAATGGGTATATAATTCAAAGAAAATAATTGAATACTGTCTTCGCATCCTCGGCAGATAGCAGCAATGTTACNTACAGAATGGGTATATAATTCAAAGAAAATAATTGGATACTGTCTTCGCATCCTCGGCAGATAGCAGCAATGTTACAGTTTATTGGTTAGAATTACCGTTTGCCGACGCCATGTTCGGTCGTCTTCTGTTTCTGAGACCGCATGTCCTCCTGCAAATCGGTGGTCTCAGCAGGAAGTGTAGCCTCCAAACACAGACGCCAAAACGGCTCTCGTCACTGACTCATCAGCAGCATCGTTAAATAAAGGAACACCCACCAGTAACCTCAGTTGCTGACAGCACAGAAATGAACGTTTTCCTCACCTGAAGACTGTTCANATAAAGGAACACCCACCAGTAACCTCAGTTGCTGACAGCACAGAAATGAACGTTTTCCTCACCTGAAGACTGTTCACCGTAAAGCGAGCACTTTTGAAAGCCCTGCTAAAGACCTACTTGTATACACATTCCGTATACTTCCGCCGTATGTGAAATTAACCTTGCCATGGGCCTGGNATAAAGGAACACCCACCAGTAACCTCAGTTGCTGACAGCACAGAAATGAACGTTTTCCTCACCTGAAGACTGTTCTACGTAAAGCGAGCACTTTCGAAAGCCCTGCTAAAGACCTACTTGTATACACATTCCGTATACTTCCGCCGTATGTGAAATTAACCTTGCCATGGGCCTGGTCGCATTATTCATGCATCGGTCAAATAAAACCGTAAAATTATTTAAAAAAAGTAAGTATATAAATTTTTTGCTGATTCTTACACTTATAGTCTATGCGTTAATATAAATAATTGAATACAAATAATTTAAGTTTTATCAAATGTTTACCTAGCATTTTTAATTCAACGTTAAGTCGTGGAACTACGTTCCCTCCGTCGTAACCAACTTTACTTGGTGCATGCCAGTCAGTTTACCCATTAAAATATATGCATGTAGGAACAGCGACATTTTTCAAAGGTTAATTTCAAAAGTGGTCAGTTTATCGTGAACGGCCTATACTAGCAATGCTACACTTTCGCTCGACCAGCGCATGAACAAAGTTACGGGGCACATGGCGATGTTAATTTTACGTATGGTGAAAGAATACAAATTGGGTAGAAAAGAAAATGTAAAGCAGGACTTTCAAAAGTGCTTAGTTAACCGTGAACAAACTGTATAAGAGAATACACGGAGTACTGAAACAGTCTTTCGACACGCTCTACAGCCTCTGTACACACGAGTATGACCTCGTGTGAATGATTGTGTACGGTTTCTGTCCGTAGTGTATGTGTGCGTGTGTGTGTCTTGAGTAGANTGATTGTGTACGGTTTCTGTCCGTAGTGTATGTGTGCGTGTGTGTGTGTCTTGAATAAAATTCCCATCTCCTGGGACAAAGACTTGATTGCGTTCTTCATTTTCCGGTGGTGAAGTTTCCAAGTAGTAAATTTATGACAGGAAAACTGCATCCTGTTGACCAACGTGGTTGTAATTACTTTTGCACTTGTGGAGTATATATTGGAAACCGAAACAGAACTATATTTTTAATGTAAGCATATAAAAAAAAATTTCAAACTACTTCAGTTTCATCATAAAAACTAACCTAGATTACAATATTGTTTAAATTAGTAATGAGACTCGCTAATCGTTCTTCTAAATTTCCGAGACTTATGTGAAATTGCTTGTGTAGTCCATTCACGGTTACTTCCATATTTTCTGGGGCCGCAGTGGCTGAGCGGCTTTCATTCCGGCGCTGCTTAATCGCCCTCGTTGGCTCTCAAAACCTCGCTGGTAAGAGCCGCCCAAATCTCTTCACTCACTTTTATTATTATTATTTTTTTTGTGTTCTCCGTGAATTCCTATATATTTCGAGGACATATGGAATATGGAGCATGTCAGTTTTACATAAACATAATATAAATTAATTTTACAAATACAAAATACCAACGTAAAGTCCACAATACAAATGCAATCAAATAAATATATAATAGATTATACAATTCTCATGGAATACAGAGTCTATACAATCATACTTATGTAAGATTATATTACAAGACCTAACGACTTTTCCAAATAACATGCTAAACATATGTAAACTCACTAAAATTAAATATTATTATTTAGATAAACCTATTATTTTATCAAGGAAGTCACATAATTAAAATATATAATGAACAGATGTTTACATATGAACAATACAAGTGAGAATTTAGTAACTTACCTCTTCTCAAAAACTCCAACATTTCTGAAGCCCTGCTGAAGTTCTACTTCTTGGGTATACCTCTCCCTCATTCAAACAAAGCGTAACTAAGCCTAGAAAACTACACCAAAGGAACAGCCCGTCACATTCGTGATCAGTCAGTTCAAAAAAATATTTTGCATGAGAACTATTTATTACTGGACTTTACCAACACACATTTTTCTTCCTTATTTTTATTCATACCAATTACACATGAAATATTATAATTGATAGATAGAATATAAGTGAAAGTTGAATTTAACCAAAAATATGGTACTCAAAAAGTATAAATCGCTTGCAATGCCCGATATATTTTGGGAAAAAAATCGAACAAATAAAANAAAAATATGGTACTCAAAAAGTATAAATCGCTTGCAATGCCCGATATATTTTGGGAAAAAAATCGAACAAATAAAAAAAAAGTGTGAATAAACAGTGAACATAATAGTTACAATTAAAATAATTTCACGTGACACAAATTTTGAAAACAGAAAAAGAGCAAAATGCTTAATAGCACGGGCGTATTACAAAAAAAAATTTAAGTTATCCATGCGGTTCCCGCACTGCTGCCATCTCGTACGCTACGTAAGTGAGCTGCGAGGACTCCACGGCGCCTCCTTAGTTGTCATACGGGTCACCAACAGTGTCAACACAGATAAGATTAATGCTTGTTTTTTAACACGAATATTTCTACGTAAATATTTTTTTCAGGACATAAAAGAAAGTCGATATTTGTTACCAATTCATAAATTTGGGTATTGAAATATAAATGTGGTCTNTTTTTTCAGGACATAAAAGAAAGTCGATATTTGTTACCAATTCATAAATTTGGGTATTGAAATATAAATGTGGTCTTTGGAAAGTGTCAAAGTCAGCAAAAATCGCTGTTAGGCAGCGCTCCGTTTACGATAGTCATTCTTCCGTAAAACAGTACTTTTAAATTATAGAGACAATGCTGTATCTTCCCCGAACAGGTTGCGGTATTGAAACCCTATAATTTACAGTTTTAAATTCTGGGGAAACAGGACATACGCGAAGCTTGTTTATACTGTTTTCACAGCCGAACGTGATCTTAAGGCGATCAACATTTGTATTAAGGAGGCCCCTAAACTTTAACGGATAACTAACTTGACGTGAGCAATAACAAAAATGATGAGAAGCGCCTGTTTGAACGAACGTGGACACGCCACGACCGTATCGGCAAGCACCCACGCGGACACGTCATAAGTCCCCGCAGGTGTTCGCGCGGCAAAGTGGCGTCGATNACGACCGTATCGGCAAGCACCCACGCGGACACGTCATAAGTCCCCGCAGGTGTTCGCGCGGCAAAGTGGCGTCGACGGCGGTGCTCAAGTAGATGAGTAATAGGCAAATGTGGTTGCACGCCAGCCCCGTGGTGCTCGGGATCCTGGCTTCGAGCCGAGGCTTGAACGAACGTGCGTGCGTGTGCTGTGTTGGGCACAAGCTAGTGTCAGTGTAAGCTGCCTACCTGTTGGCCGATAAGCATTAGAATTGGCAGCTTTAGAAGAAAAAAAACTCCATTAACTAGTGTTTAAAATTCTGTGTCGATCCATAATTCCGGTCTCCACTTTTGCAAACCAAAGTAACGACCAACCAGAAGACACAATCACNAAATTCTGTGTCGATCCATAATTCCGGTCTCCACTTTTGCAAACCAAAGTAACGACCAACCAGAAGACACAATCACGACCTCCTTGGCTGTCACCTACAGAAAGTCTAACAACCCGAACGGAGTCACCTTTCCAAAAAACATTCTCTTTCAGCAGTGAAATAAAACGCACAACAAAAAAGTTTAGCACTTAAAATGAGACCTGCATACAAATGAAAACATGGGGGAGGGGGCCGGACTAATGAGTTTTTTCTCGATATTTTCAATTTGCTAATTTTCCCCTAGTATTTTACTAAGTGTACAAATAAACAGTTCGAAAGCCTTACATGAAAACATATACCTGATATCGCAACAATATATGTAAGAATATTTTTCCTCTTGAGATTTTATAGTATATTTGCGGGTTCTTTGCACTTTTTGAATCAGACCTTTGTAAAATTACCCTATGTATGGCGTGTTTGGTTTTTTCCTAAATATGTCACGTATGACAAACGTTTATTCAAGTTTTACCAAAAAATTGCGTACCTTATTTTAAGTAAATTAAACTTTAATTTATATTCTCTTTAAAAATTGTAATATTTCATTTATAATTAGTATGAATAGAACAGGGAAAAAATAGGTATAAGTAAGAAATAATATTACTTTGAGTGCGCACGAATCCGGCGCGGTTTCCCTTGGTGTACATTTATTTACTTAGTTGTTTTCACGAGGCGGAGAAATACCCCGGAAGTAGAACTTAAACAGGGCTTCAGAAAAGTTGAAAGCGACCGTTAACAGCCTATAGTATCACATTTCATTCAGATACCCTTAGCATTATAAGCTGTTCGCGGTTACCTGAGCAATTTCTAAAGCCATGTTTAGGATATACTAGTGTTATGTGTTTTATGATTCATCATCATACCTTAACGGGGCTATAGGGGCAATGCAAGTAATTGATAAGGGTCCTGTAATAAACACTATATAAAAGGGGTTTATTTAACATTAACATTGTGCAATATTATTTTAATATAAGCATTATGAAGTATGCGCGTGGTAGCTATAACAATATACTGAAGTATTAATTTATATTAAATTATTATTATTTAACCAGCCACATTCTGAGTAAAGTCTAATTGGAGTCCTTGTTCATGTTTCCGGATACTGATTAAGATGGCGGAAGTCGACGTCCGGACACACCCATCTTCAGTGGTCTTCGTTTCAATGGCCCGAAGACAAAAGACACCGCCCACGGGCTATACTGTCCTATATCGGCTGCGTTATCCCTGTTTACTGGCCGGTGAGAGGGTTTTCTGTGGTTTGCTATTTCATACCTAATTTCAGCAATCACGGCCCGTGTCCTGGATAAATAAGTGAAACTGTGATCAGGCAGGCCGCTCAGCTAAGGCCCGATCACAATTCATCCCACTAGGGTTTACCTTTTTTTGTCAATTTTTGTATCCTTCCGCAATGTGTAAATACGTCACTAATTTGTANTCATCCCACTAGGGTTTACCTTTTTTTGTCAATTTTTGTATCCTTCCGCAATGTGTAAATACGTCACTAATTTGTAAATTGATTTTTATTTTTGGAAGAATGTTCTCATGTTCTGTCAGTACGGTAACGCAGTATGTTCCAAGTGTTTAAGTATTTACTTTATAATAGAAATTATTATTGTTGTGTACTTTGGACAGTAGTGCGCAAACTCTTCAATTCTGTAGTGAAGCATAATTTTGCTATTTTAAACGTCATGTAGCCGACTCGCTGGTCTTTAGGTTGGCATCGCTGGCCCGCGGCATACGTATGCAGCAAGTGCGCGAGGTCAGACGTCTTGAAGCGCTGGCCGGCACCAAACTCTCGGGAGGACTGCCGCCCGCCCGCTTGCGTGCACGCACGCGGTAGGACCATACAACGCTAGAGACCAATACCGGGCAGCTTGAAGGTTTCTGCGAGAAAATCCGGCGCTGTTGTCACCTCCAGACAGCAGCGCCTCTGTGTAATAGTGTGTACATTCCAATGGAATTAATTATATACAATACTAATATCGTGGAATGGAGTGGAGAGGTTTGGGTGGCTCTTAACATCGGGGTCTTAAGGGCCGATGAGGGCGAGGCGAGGAGAGTAAGGAGCAGCGCCAGAATGCAAGGGCGAGGGAAACGGGAGATACGCGAGAAAACCCGCCGACCAGTGGCATCGTCCGGTACGATTCCCCGCGTGCCTAAATCCGGAGTTGTCTCCGCCGGGAATCGAACCAGGTTCACCTTGTTGGGAGGCGAGTAGCCTGGCCACTACACGACCGTGGCTCCCACTTACATGGTGGATATGACGACGAAACTTTCTCTTCTCTCCTCTGGAAAGTTTATTTAACCGTGGCCAAAAATTAGACAACGAAAACTAATTCCTAATATGCCAAATGTTTTAAAGGAAAAAATATTTACTAGCAAATTTTGAAATATTTACCACTACGTTAATTTTCGCACACTCGCCCATGCTATTGGTCTCTAGAGTATTCGGCAAGACTTCCTCACCTCTTGACTTGCCACACGGGGATGGGTACGTGAGGGGGACAGTTTTGCAGGAACGTAATTTTCCATCAGACGTGCGCAGATTTTTCAGGACGTTGACGTGTGCGGAGGAAGTGCGACACTCGGTCATGACGTAACTAAAATAAAGGGATGAAGGAGGAATGATTCTGACAGCCGTCTGCTCGTGACACGCGTGTTCGGCTGGGCGTACACAGGGACGCGGGATCTGCGTCATGCAGAGCTTGTCACAACATGTTTCGACATCCACTACGTATGTATTAATATGGACCAAGCTGACTTTACTTCTTATTAATCTTCGTGTAACCAAGCTAACACTATACCGGGTGTAATCGAACAAATGATAATAAACACCAGAGTGGGGTGGATGAGCAAAAATGAAGCATATCTCATCAAGGAACAGAATTGTCTATCGTCCATAGTTAGCCCACAATGGCAGTGGCAATGTGTAGGGGCAGGTAAGCAACCACAATAATAGGTCAAAAAGCTGTGCAATAAAATGACAATTTATTCACACATTTGGGCAGAAGGCATGGGGCTCACAGTGTCTGTTCAAAGTGTCGGCCACCGTTGGCCACACAGACAGTGCGGCACTGAAGCATGTTGTGACGCACATTGTAAAGGTTTCCAAGGTGGCTTTGATGGTTTCAAACTGCTCTCCGTATCCGCGTCATGAGCTCATCCCTCGTGTCAAGTGGTGTGACATACGCCATAGCTTTTATGTGGCCTCACAGCCAGAAATTAGTAGGTGTGACGTCAGGTGAGCGTGGTGGCCATGATGTGGGGCTTCCCCTACCTACGTATCTACCAGTTCACGGAGGGCACGTCTAGGTGCCAGCGAACAGCATTGGTGAAATGAGGCGGGGCCCCATACTGCTGCAACCACAACAATCACCTCACGATCACCTAAAGGAACATCCTCCAAGTATCCCAGTACCAAGTTCTCAGGAACTGGAGATACGTAGCACCACTGAACCTGAGACCATGCGGTACTGAGCGATGTTATCAGGCACGCAGAACCACGCACAGGCTGGTTACAACGCCAAGTACACAAAGCTGAATACCCCTGCGCATTGCCACTGCTATTAGTGGGTTAACTATGGACGTTACACAGTTTGTCCATTGATAAAATATGCTCCATTTTTACTCATCTGCCCCACTCTGGTGTTTATTGCCATTTGTTCGGGTAAACCTGGTATATATATTGTGTTCAGGGAACAACTGAAAAAATTCATACAAATGTTTTAGTTTGCATGTAAGTATGCGAGTTGGAATTATAAACAAATTAGAAATTTGAAAAGTACCATACTTACATACATACGGATGATACTGTGGTTCAAGTTGAACCCTTCACAGGCAAAGAAAGACCTATATTGGAGGGTCACAGAGTATTTGCTAGAATCGTGGACCGGAGGAGTTGGAAAATACTATAACATAAATTAGAAGATTACTAGGACAGCTATCAGCCGCAAAAATTCACCAGGACAGAAGACGCCCCCTGATGTGATATGTTTTTTTTTTTCATCCATTACTTCCTATTATAATCAAAAAAAGGAAGCTTGTGATGGACATCATGAAATTATCCATAGAATATTTAGAAAAATTCTGTCTATCGACACAGCCGTCATTGCATTCATTACAAACACTATTTATGCCGTCTCAAACACAATATTTTAGTCGGCTAGTTCATCAGTCATTTAGCCAGCAACAACTACTCGCCAGAATCCTTTTTATTCCTTCATTAAGTACGTATAACTGAAGGCTGTTCACGATAAAGTGAGCACTTTCGAAATTACCCTTTGAAAAATGTAATTGTCCCCACCTGCGAATATTTTAACGGGAACGCTGACTAGCATGCGCCCGGTAAAGTTGGTAACGACGGAGGGAAATTAGTTCACGGTGTTAACGTTGAACTAAAAACAACATTCGCGCGAGTGCATAAACAGAACCGTAACGGCCCATGTATGTGGACAACTCGTTCGACTTTTAATCTGAAGCGTTTCCTAGAACAAAACGATATGTTTTTGAGTTCGGGGCGATCAATTTATCGTACGATAGTGCATAAAACGGCACACTTGTTTCTGTTGTTCTACATGTCGTACGATTTTTTATTGTAGGTTATCGTACGATATGAATCAGGTGCATAAAATGGCCCTTAGCATTACTGCCACTAGTAAATTCTTGTTCCTCAGAATAGTCTGGTTCCTTATGTCTATCATCACCTACTTGTTGCTACTTCTTTTTCTTTAGTGATTGGTATTTCATCCTCTCACCAAGTGATTTGTTAAGTGCAGCACTCACAAAATATTTACCTCTTGTTTGGCGACTACTCATTTTATAGAATGTTGTTTACTTTCGAAGGCACGATTAATCACAGCACACGAATGTTTGTTACTCAGCAAAAACACTAAAAAATGTAATGTTCCTGTATTGTAAACTGTTTTAGGCTTTAGCTCATGTTTTGTAGTAGTGCGTACATTCAGAAGTAGAATTTTATCCGAATAGAGATTTCATGTTCACCAATGTATTTATATCAGGCATCCGATAAGGTAAATGCTGAGCATCCAGTACGTGATTGATAATAACCCAGCTCTCATCACACTGCAGTAAACAATAGTTTTGATGTCCATACCTTAAACCAACACGGTCACAAATATAATATTATGTAATTACAAGACACGACTCACCATAGTGTTCCATATACAAACAAAACACAACTATCACGCACAAGAGTATGTAGTTACTGTTATGAATTTATTGTACACTAGCGAACCGGCCGGCTTCGCCCGGGTACGATTGAGTTCAACAGTGTTACACTAATAAATAAATTGGGAAAAGACAATGCATTTATGTGAAAACAGAATTATAAAATTATACTATGTTGGCCTAGGTTTTTAACTTATTACGGCAACCCAAAAGGAAGGAAAAAATTTTACCCGATTGCCAAGAAGAAGGGAGTGTATCTGTGCAACTATCGCGTACTTATCACATTTCCGCTTTCCAGCGTCGATGTATGAAAATCAAAACGTGAGTTTCATCAAGTTGTAGCTTTAGAAATAAGTGTACCTTGGTACTACTTTTTGCGCTTGACTGAGGGATCTTAATCGATCACCAAAGTTAAGAAACGTTCCCAGCGGCACACGTTTGGATGGGTGACCGTTTAGTGGCATAACATCTGCGCGCTTCCGGGCTTCGGAGGGCACGTTAAATATTTGGTCCCGGTTATTATCGATTGATAGCAGTCGTTAAGCCATTTCAGAGGTCGTTGGGTGGCCTGATTAACTCTGACACCAGAGGAAAAAAATATTTCGGTCACGTTCGCAGCCGTTGCAGAATTATATTTTGTTGTTATTCCACAAGAGCCGTACAATTTTCCGGAATAAAAAGTATGATATGTCCTATTACATGACCTAAAGTACCTACATACCAAATTTCATCTAAATCTGTTCTGCCGTTTTGGAGCTGAGTGGTAACAAACATACACACACGCAGACTTTCGCATTTATAATATTAGTAGAATTTTTGGGAATTTTCAAGCATTCATATATAGTGTGTTGAGTTGAATTGAGAGATTTGGGCGGTTCTTAACAACGAGGACTTGTTGAAAGCCGATGAGGGTGAAATGAGGTGAGAATGGAGCAGCGCCAGAATGTAAGGGTAAAGTAAACGGGAGATCACCGAGAAAACCCGCCGACCAGTGGCATCGTCCAGCACGATTCCCACAAAGCGAAAATCCGGGAGTGACCTGGTTGGGGATTGAACCCGGTTCGCCTTGGTGGGAGACGAGCAGTCTAACCGCTCAGCCACAGCGGCCCCCATATGGCTATTGTTCACTATGACCGGTTTGGAAACCAAGATCTCGATCAGCTGATGTGGGGCAGATCGACTGTGTTTAACTACTTGGTATGTATATATTTACTTAAACTACTTCCTCGTGAATTTTACGGTTGGGGTAAATTTGCATTGCAATATCGTCACTACTTTCTGGTGTAAGTTTGTTTTCATCGCGGTTTTGGGTAGAACTTCTGACATATTTGTTTTATTTTGTATGTAAAACGTAAAATAAGATGCCTAATGGTTGTGTGCTAGTACTGTGGTTTGTTATAACCATATACATTTTTTAATAGCCTCAAAGCTTGTTTTTCCCCTTCATAGATGTGTGCTTCACAACAAATGATGTAAACTAACTATTCGACCACGTTTTTTGGCAGTTGTGTTGGAATCAGATGATTCAATGTTGTGTACATGCGCAGATGTGAATCGGTCTATCTCATTTTTAATCTGTGATCTATCCAAATAAATTATATAAGGCGGGAAACAGCAACGGCGTGTATTTAACAATGCAGGAAACCGAAATGTAGGGAACTTTGTACCTCAAAACTCTTCTAAAACGTTGTTGCTCTTAGTACACGATAAAGGCGTAATAGGCACAATGTGTACATAACATAGAAAAAAACCCTATCTGCACCGTTAACACCAGTTACATATTTCTGCCTAAGGAAAAGTAAGATACGACTGTTTGCTTTACCATCAGGTCTAGTTTCAGTAGATACGACAAACTACAGTCGGTTCACGACTGGAAGAAACTTTTGAAAATCAACCTTTGAAAAAACACCCTAGCCGTTAGCGACATGCATATAACATTACAAACAGCGGCGAGCGCGGACACAGTTATGCCGTTATGTTGCCAGCACAAAGAGAGTAAATAGTTCCGAAGGTTTAACGTAATTGTTAATTTATCGCTTACAAATTGGTGTCGAAAAGACTTGTATCTTATTATGCCAATTATTAATGACGTGATGCTAACATAAATAGATTTCAACGTTTCTTGCATAGTCACATGATCACGCTCAAGGTGAAAGTAACGCGGCCATTTGTTTACTAACCTTCGTAGTCCTTGTGTTTTTGACACACGTGCCAGAGAATTTGTGCGATTATCTTGTTTAACCTATAATAATTCATTTATTTGTCTTGTTTTACTAATATCCGCTCTTTATTATTTGGTTTTTAATAACGTATGATTTTAATTTGTGCTCACTTTCTCGTTTTGTTTGTATGCGTTTCGTGCACGTGTCTTTCCTTTGACACTCTATTCTAACGTTGCAGTATTTGCACATAAGAATTGTTTTCACATTGTCGAAGACGTAGAATCCTTCACTCGCAAACTCTGCCGTCCTGTCGAAAACCGTCACAACCATTTTTAAATAACGTTTTACAATTGCGTGACACATCCGACTCAGTCTATCACCATGCCATTTTAACGTCTGTAGCAATTTCGATCAATACTGATGATACGAGAATTTATCGAATGTCACTAACAATCGATTGCAAATAGACAACAGCTATCGATTCATCAAAATACTCGCATTTTGGGTTTCTAGAATGAAATGTTTTTCGCTGGCATCACATATTCTTTTGTGTGAAATTCTCAAGATTAAAAACTTTACGCTTGTGGAATATCCATTAATAATATATACATGACTTTTATAATGGGTACGTGCATGTACGAACACATGTGCACACACACAGTGAAATGTAAACATGGCAATGTTGGTTTACCTTTGGTGGAAGGATACGAAATGGGCTTGAAAGTAAATCTTGATCAGGGCTTAAAGAAAGTCTCTTCCAGTCGTGAACCGACTATACATATTTATCTGAAAACATACAGCTTTGAGGTGAGATGCGACGTTCTGCCTTCGTATAAAGATGCTTTTGAGTGCTTAGTTTCCAACAATGATCTTAGGCCAAAAAAAAAATGTGAAAATGTAGATACGACTTTTTGCCTTAGCAGCAGAATTGTTCATATAAGTCTACAATATCTTTATTGCATGCACACCCATACTTATAAACGAGCCCTGTCTTTGATATCCAGGTATTTCTAAGCTCTGCATCACGACTTGCTAGGTAACGCGTTATTTTGAACTACAATGCGAACATGGCTACGAATTTAATAACAAATATGACGTGGATTTTACGAAGAGAGTCCAATTTTAACTTCAATTAAATTTAAATTCTCCGATAATCGGAAATCGGCCTTAAACAAAGTAAGGTAAAAGTATCGTGGCTGTTTACACGATGTGCAGTTATATTTCCTTTCAAACAAAATGTCTAAACCAGCGTACGATGGCTGCTCCGTTTCCCAAATTGGAACATTATTTCGTGGGTTAGTTATTGGAAGGTTTGGGATGGGACGGTCGCCTATGCCTCGTCGTTGCGAAGACGCGCAGTTTCGTGCATGCGGTGACCTGAAGCACAGTCGCGTTGTGAAGTAGCTGAAGACGCCTTGTGACCGGTGACATTTGACGCCGGGCCAAGAGGTGAAACTACTTCAAGGTAGGCGGCCATCTTCTTCACATTTTGCGTCGAGTTTGGTGAAATGTTGTAACTGTGTTTCGGGCAGGTATGAGAGAAAACGGTATCCAGTTTGTGTGTGATGGCGAGGGGGACCGCAGTGTGGTGAAACAAAGATTTTCGCTCATGGGAAACATTTCGAACGTGGCCGCTAGCCGATGGGTTTTCTCCTGGTGCTCGCTATTTACCTGCAGGTTTTTCATGCTCAAACGTGAAAAATGTGTATGTGACGTCGTTTGCCGCTCTTCAAGAAAATTTATGTCAAAATGCTTTAATCTCTTCAAAGCTTATAAATATATATATAATACTGCAGCTCTTAACCATGTCCACTGCTTGCAACGACAGTAATTTTCTTTCTTTTCGTGACAGCTGTGGCAACTAACTCGCGTAGCTAATGCGCAAATTCAGAAAAACTGCAACAAAAATAGGACGAGTTCGGCTAGTCGCAATAAGTATGCGCTTTTCACAGTTAACTGAGCACTCTTGTAAACTCTACTTAATATTTACGTATATGTCTATTTTGTATCCCCCCGCCTCACGTAAAATCTGCATTGACATTACCTTCTCACTATATGCATGCGTCGATCTAGTGTACTGAGGAAATGTTAGAAGTCTAAATGTTACCATTTTTTTCTAAATTCTTGCTCTAATAAAAGAGAAACCTAAAGAAAAATTAATTAAGTTAATTCAGCCGCCTCAAATATAAAAGTTACACTTTTAATACGATACTAAGATACTTTGAATTACTTTTTCCGTATTTGACTGGCAACGTTACAGGGAGCACGTCACTCAGTGTTTAAGTTCAAATACGCGCAGTTACGGGCGGTGGTTATTTTTATTCGAAAGGTTGATTTAAAACAATGTTTACGTAACCGCAAAGCAGCAGCTATATGAAAGTATCGCAGCCGCCGTCCACTCGGCCGTAGAGCCACTTCAGAGGAGCCACCGTGCCGCAGATTGACACGTCGTGTCGGCCGTGTACCACATTTTCTCTATTTTCCACGTTAAAAGACAGGATAATTGTAATAATCATAAAACAAATATAAAATAACTTTGTAACTAACTAAAATATTTCTCTATTATTCACGTAGCTTACAATTTTTAATTAAAAGTTACCTTTTGGAACTCTGCGCACCTAGCGGCGGAAATTTTCCCTGTGCCAGATCCTCCCATAATAAATCTCGTTTTTTTCCTAACCTGAGTATAATAAACCTTATCTTGGTTCAGCTTTGTTCGCATGAGGCTGAGGAATAGAGTGGCATTATGACTTTAGCATGGTCACCAGACGCCCTGCTTTTCGCAGGACAGTCCGTTTTTTAAAAAGCGTTGCCCTGCAGGATGCGAAAGGGCAAATAATGTAAGGGAATGTACTTCTTTAGCCAACGGCCCTGCGAAAAGTCCTCCTTTTTACACACAAGCAAGCGCAGAAATTTCAATTTTTTTTGCGTGTCTATAGTTGTGTAATCGAATGCATTAGTTTAAGTTTTTAATTTTCAAATAATGATAAATGTTAAGATGTTCTATTTGTTTTCGTAATTTAAGTTACACATACAGTGAGTTTTGTGAACTGATCTTACAAAAGAACACTTTACCGACTTTCATAGGTCGAAGAACAAAATATGTGTGTGTGTCAAAGAAAGAAAAATGTGATGATGATCTTCTATTATTCGTTAACTTACAAACTTAGCGTTTATTTACATCCATGTTTTTAGTGCGTGCGCTCTTTTTTATTTTTCAATCGCATTGCCTTATATTTATAGAACTATCATGCCTGAAAGTTAACGTCAAACTTGTTATCATGATCACATAATTTTTTGCAAGCGTCCTACTTCGTGCATTGAAACATCTGATCACCCTACTTTTGTAAGTAACCACGAATGGACTATAGAGTGTATTTTTACAAGTCTCGTGTCTCAGCTCGTGTTACGTGACTTGTTGGTCGAGAGTCGACAGGTTGTGTAGAGTTATGGACTTGCAGGAGTTGTGTTGCAGGCCACAGACCGGCGTGGCGGGCGCGGCAAGGCTTGGCGNCGGCCGTGGAGCGACGCCGTTCCGCCCTCCAGGTTCTCAGCCGGCCAGCTTGCGTCCTTCCTCTCGACAGCTGCGGTGGGGCACGTGCGCGCACGACTGCCACCTGCCGCACACCGGACCCTCCTCCTGCAGACAGCCGCGCACTCGACCGCGAAGGTCTTCGTCCTCAGCGCCATGTCCCCGTACGTTCTGCGTGTGTTCGAATTGACCATTAGTATACAGGTTGATACTAAAATCATGGGATAAACTTTGAGGGGTGGTAGAGCTCACTAAAACAAACAATTATTGTAGAGGAATACATGGGCGGAAGTGACGCGTTGAGGCACAAACATAACACATGACGTGCAAAACATTTTTTATTTACAATGTCGCCGCTAAATGCCTTTTTACTGCAATGTTTATAATAATTGCTCAAAATTGCTACAACCGACATTAATGCAAGCTTGGTAGCGTCGGTGGAGTGATTGGCGAACAGATTCAAATACGCCGGGTATTTCACGCATGCGTGCAGCCGCACAGGATAGTCGAGCGACGAGGTCTTCGATGGAATCAACTACAGTCTCATAAATGAGGGCTTTCAAATGGCCCCATAGGAACTAATCGAGACTCGATAAAAAGGCATTTAGCGGCGACTTTGTAAATAAACAATGTTTTGCATGTCCTGTGGTATGTTTGTGTTTGTGCCTCAACGCGTCACTTCCGTCCATATATGCCTATACAATAATTGTTTGTTTTAGCGAGCTCTACCACCCCTCAATGTTTGTCCCATGATTTTAGAATCACCCTGTNATACAATAATTGTTTGTTTTAGCGAGCTCTACCACCCCTCAATGTTTGTCCCATGATTTTAGAATCACCCTGTATTATAGTCCATTCACGGTTACTTACGACTTTTCTGAAGCCCTGCTGAAGTTCTACTTTCAAGATATTCCTCCGCCTCACACAAACAAAGCCTAGCCAACACGTTGCCTATGTTATCAGTAAAGTCAGGGAAAGAGACGCTTTTTTCAGCATAAAGATCCGGGCCGGCGCGTTTCTTCTGTTGCCCGCTAGATGCCTCTCTTTTGTGCTGTTCCTTCTTAAATGACACACTATAATATGTATGCATTTTAGTCAATTAGGTGATTGTTTGACTTTGTGCGGTGTATTTGAGACGTCATGTATTGTATATTATGATATGAAAGTCGCCCAGGAATGTAAAAGTAAGAAAAGTATCTACGAAGTATGTTTTAAATGCAAATTAATGTTAAACTTTTGGTGCCTGTAGCACATTCTTGTGTGTTAAAAACGTTTCTGAAGGAAAAAGTGTTTGCCGCCATTTGAAATGGTTTACTATTGCGTACCAAACTGTGCCTCTAATTCATCAAAACGCGAAAAAAAATGTGACTCTCCTTACTTTTCCAGCGCAGTTAAGGGCAATGGAAAATACCTATTTCAATGCAGGGTAAAACATTTGGATCTCTTTGGTCACGAATTTCCAGCTCACGAGTTTGTAGTTTACACTTCAGAGNTCAATGCAGGGTAAAACATTTGGATCTCTTTGGTCACGAATTTCCAGCTCACGAGTTTGTAGTTTACACTTCAGATTAACTGATTTTAGCATTAGTACAACTTCAACAGTGTTACTGCCCAATGTAGTTGCATCATTGTTCCCTGGTTATCCTCAGCATGAACAGATTAAATCGAATCCCGGAATAAATTCAATATCTATGTCTGAGATTTCACCACCAACTGAAAGTAAAGGAGCGCGAACATGCTGCGACTCCGATAAAGATAATTCTGCAGTGAAAGAAGTAGGGATCCTGCCGTCATTACAGAAATAAACTTATTGTCGTGAAACGGAAGTACATACTTATGAAAAAGTCTCATGATCGACTAACTCAAACTGTCAATAGATTAAGGGGGGGNAAGAAAAGGAGCGCGAACATGCTGCGACTCCGATAAAGATAATTCTGCAGTGAAAGAAGTAGGGATCCTGCCGTCATTACAGAAATAAACTTATTGTCGTGAAACGGAAGTACATACTTATGAAAAAGTCTCATGATCGACTAACTCAAACTGTCAATAGATTAAGGGGGGGGGGAAATCAGAGAACTCAAAAAGGGTAATAATAATAAAAAACACTGAACCAGGGGAGAAAGTCGAAAGAATTAAGAACGATGGCGTGAATGGTGAACTAAAAGCACTTTTCTTGTTAGAACAAATTAATATTTATGGGAAACATCCTGTCGTTTATGGAGAAACGACTATCAAAATTTGCATCCTTTGGCGCAGGGAAGCAGCAGCTGGATGCCGTTCTGTCNTCAATGCAGGGTAAAACATTTGGATCTCTTTGGTCACGAATTTCCAGCTCACGAGTTTGTAGTTTACACTTCAGAGTAACTGATTTTAGCATTAGTACAACTTCAAAAGAGTTAATGCCCAATGTAGTGGCATCATTGTTTCCTGGTTGTCCTCAGCATGAACAGATTAAATCGAATCCCGGAATAAATTCAATATCTATGTCTGAGATTTCACCACCAACTGAAAGAAAAGGAGCGCGAACATGCTGCGACTCCGATAAAGATAATTGTGCAGTGAAAGAAGTAGGGATCCTGCCGTCATTACAGAAATAAACTTATTGTCGTGAAACGGAAGTACATACTTATGAAAAAGTCTCATGACCGACTAACTCAAACTGTCAATAGATTAAGGGGGGGAAAAAAATCAGAGAACTCAAAAAGGGTAATAATAATAAAAAACACTGAACCAGGGGAGAAAGTCGAAAAAATTAAGAAAGATAGCGTGAATGGTGAACTAAAAGCACTTTTCTTGTTAGAACAAATTAATATTTATGGGAAACATCATGTCGTTTATGGAGAAACGACTATCAAAATTTGCATCCTTTGGCGCAGGGAAGCAGCAGCTGGATGCCGTTCTGTCAGGTCTGTTGACTTTTTGAAACTTCCAAATGAGAAAACTTTGAAATGTTATCTTGGCTGTGCCAGTGGCGAAACTGGTATAACTCCCCTTATTTAAAAATGCCTTATTAACGAGTCCAGCAATTTGCATAACGCAGAAGAAAAGTTATGATCTCTGATAGTCGACGAGATGTCAATCAAAGCAAAATTTGTGTATAATCGTAACCGCGATCAATGTCTTGGTTACACAGAAGCAGAAATAGAGGAACTGGTTGTAAGTGACAAAGTCGCTAATAGACTTTTATGTTTTCTGGTTCATGGTTTCTCTACGCCTCTCAGAATTCCTATGCATTATATTTAACGCAAAAGTTAACACGTTCTCAGTTATGTGCATAAACCAAGAAAGTTATTGCAAAGGTACAAGATACAGGTCTCAGAATTCTGCGAATTGTCACAGATAACTCGTCTGTGAATGTAAATATGATGAAAGAATTATGCCATTGGCAAATAATCCCTGAAATACCGCATCATGTTGACGAGGACACAGTTATCTTCTTAAGCTTTGAGTCAAATCATATAAGTTAAAAATATTCGTTCTCAATTTCTTGAGAAGGATTTTTGTTCAAAAAGGGAAAAATTATATAATGTAAACCCCTGAAGAAACTATATGATGCACAGAAAGATGCTGTGGTGAAACCTGTTCGCTGTCTGAACAGAAAAGTTATTTATCCTTCAAATGTTAAAAAAAAAAAAGTTTAACGAGCCAAAAATATATTTTCAATACCTGTCACATCTGTACTAAAAACCCTACCTACAGTCGCCCCTGAATTAGTCCAAGATAATGAAAGCTTTGTTGTAACAATTTAATTGTTGGAAAAACGTCTGTAAGGCATGATATACACGAAGTTTGTATACAAAGCAGGCATGTGTGTCCAGAAATACTGACAAAAGAGTGTTCACCACAGCTGATGATGATAAGCTATCTTGGCTGATAGATGAATGTTTGCCATACAAGGTAAATATTCCGAAATCATCAAGCAAACGTAATAAAATAAGTGAAGAACCATATGATGCTCTAGTTGTCACAACTCAGTCAACTATAAGATGTAAACACTATTTAATGTCAGTTGGCTTTCATTACATCTTGAGCAGAGACTTGAACAGTGATGACATCGAGCTTATTTTCAGTCATTTAATAAGAAAGTTGGTTTCAATGACATGATGGATGCAAGGTCATGTATATATGCACTTGGTACGACTTTGAAAACTGGCTTAAAACATCCTTCAGATGTATCAAATGTAGAAAGACAAACCTTCATGACACTAGATACAGTTACGCAAAAAAGAAGAAATATCGATGTTGATCGAGTGATTAGTGTCATTCCAAGAGAAACTTTTGCAATTCTCAATGAACCAATATAAAGTAAGTATAATGAAAATGGCGGATCGGGCATAATGGAAACTGGGAGAGGGGCTGAGGCACCAGGCGCCAGGCACTGCTCTGTCATTCCGGTCGGCAGGCCACCATCTTGGATCTGGGTAACCGTGGCATTCACCTTTGACCCTGACCCCATGACTATGACCTTGAGCCCAAAAAATTCAACAAAATTTTTAAAAAATATAAAAATTCTAAAAATGTATAAGAAATAGTAAAATAAATCTAAAAAAAATTAAAAAACTTTTTAAAAATATTATTTAAAGATGTACACACAGGAGGTCCGGGGTTTGATGACAGGTGGATTAGCAACTAAGCTCCTGGCACAACCTACCCTCACCAGGTCAGCCAGTGTCTCGTCAGCCATGTTAGATGTCAATGAACTTGACCTTTGACCTTGACCCAGTAACCTTGACTTCAAAATATACAAAAAAATTAAGAAAAATTAAAAATAGATATACATTTATTTTAAAATCTTTTATAAAAATTATTATTTTAAAATAATTTATTTCATAACTTACGATTCTGGAGGTCCACCCAGCACGACGACCAGCAGACGACTGACCTCGCCACGATTAATTTATTAATTTGTACCGAAATTGTACGCACAGTACTGCAGAAACACGCAAAGAAATCTCTTTCAGTTACAACTCCAGTCTCCTATCTTGAAGTCTAATTATTATATGATGTCAAAATATATAAATTATGGACTGTCTCGACTTTTATGTAGGTATAAGTATGATACTAAGAATTTGTTTTGTAAGCGTTATGTAAGCAATTCAAGCCCTTCATACGAGTACCAACCACTTGCACAAGTCATGCTATAATCATGGTATGGAACAGGATATAAAAACACATATATAGACATACTTGGCGTTAGTTGAAATACCAATTGAGACGTGGAATCTACGAGGGTGATAAACAGTCTTATCTCCTATGCTCTTCTTGAACATCAATCCATCGATCTTTCGCAATCTTTCCATCAATCTGCACCACAATAAGCACCACACAGACCACAATCAGCACCACATACACCACAATCAGCACCGCATGCACCACAATCAGCACCGCATGCACCACAATGACCAATCCCCACACTAATCTACACCAATCCACGCCAATCCACATTAATCCACAGAACAATCCACACACCAATCCGCACAACGATCCACACACCAATCCGCACAACGATCCACACACCAATCCGCACAACGATCCACACACCAATCCACACCAATCCACTCTGCAAACCACACACCAATCCACAACAATCCACACACAAATCCTAACCAATCCATACACCAATCCTCAAAAGTTCACACAAATCCACATGCCAATCCTCAAAAGTCCACACAAATCCACATGCCAATCCACATGACAATCCACACCTATCTACACACCAATCCACATGCCAATCCACACCTATCTACACACCAATCCACATGCCAATCCACACCTACCCACACACCAATCCACACCAATCCGCACCCTAATCCACACCAATCTACATGCCAATCCAAATACGAATCCCCAAGAATACACACACCAATCCACACACTAATACACACACCAATCCACACACCAATCCACACACCAATCCACATACTAATCCACACGCTAATACACACACCAATCCACACATTAATACACACACTAACATGTAATCAATCAACACCAATCCACACCAATCGTATGCAATTCACAGCAATCCACACCAATCCTTAAATCAATCGCAGTCCTTCGATAAATCCCAATCCTTCGATCGATCCTTCGATCAATCCTTCGTTTTGTCCCCACCCATATGTATAGAAATTACATTCGTTCGCCACTTGTCTCCTAATTTGTACATGTCGACAGAATTAATGTTTTGTATACAGTCTAAAATGATACAGTACAAAAAATTAAAACACAACTATTTTATTTTTTAAATATTATCCTTATTTTTGCACATACAATATCAAAAGAAAGCAGTTCATCACATCATGCAATATAGCCACGATCCTTCGGTTCATCGAAGATTGAAGATATCTCAACAACGTGTGAGAGACCCCGCATTTTTGAAGGTCAATAAAAAGTCTGAGTCTATCAACAAGTTCATTCGGGCCTTCTGGAAATAGATAGCCCGTATTCTCAGCGTCTTCTGCCTTCTTCATGTCGCTTGTTGCAGCAAATGTGGTGGAGGGGTGTGTAAGTGCATCGAGAAAATCGCCATCATCTTCAGCACTATCACTGTCTTCATGTTAATTTTCATCAATGCTGTCTTCGTGGTCATCTTCAACTCCTGTTTTGTATTCTATATTAAATTTCCTTTTGTTTTTAGCAGGAGTTGTGTGCTCATCAGTAGTTAGAGCCGACGGCCGTTTATTTTGAAGTTCGTCATCTTCACGTGAAAGTCTTGCAAGTGTACATTCCACACAAACCTACTCTACTGCGCTCACTCCGTCTTTAACTTTAACTGTATCTTAATAATCGCCTGTCGAATAAGTACCATCGATGCAGCAAGAGGTATTGGCGGCAACACTTGCTGACTCTCATTAGACAAATCCTTGCAGATCTCTGTATATTCTTTCAATGTATTGCCTTGCATTAACTGCATGGGACCAACGTCGTAATGCTTCATCGCGCGAGAAGGACTCTTCGCGAAGGCCGTTCTCTCATGCCGACGAGCATTTTGACCATAGGTGAAAACTCGGTCGCAGAATTGGCACTGACGACAACTGGTTGGCAATGAGGCAGGTCGCGGGTCCATGACCTTTGGTTTCAAAGGCAGGCCTTCGTATTCACAATTTACCTTCGTGGTATGACGAGGGAGCGCTTCCAAATCGATGTTCACCTCACGGTGCCAGAACGACAACTGTCATTTTTCTGTATAAATGA
The DNA here is from genome assembly GCA_002778355.1 of Clitarchus hookeri. Taxonomy (NCBI): domain Eukaryota; kingdom Metazoa; phylum Arthropoda; class Insecta; order Phasmatodea; family Phasmatidae; genus Clitarchus; species Clitarchus hookeri. The sequence continues at coordinate 22,834 of NQII01002337.1, forward strand.
GATTCTTTTTACAGTAAAGAGACTAGCTCGTGACCACAAAAGTCCTTCCACCATACAATTTGTATGTAAAAAAAATTGGAGCACTCTGAGAAATCCCACATACTCGTACGCCCCAGAAAAAATACGCTGATACGTACATAACAATGTTATTTTTATATGCTTGTAGGCAAATGTGTATATCAATATAGAAACATAAAATTATTTCTAATTTATTTTATTCATAATTATGTTTATTCCTATCTTATAAATACACATATGTGATGGTATCTGGTTACTGGGTATCTAGTTACTGGGTCAAGGTCAAAGGTCAAAGTCATCGTCATCTAACATGGCTGACGAGATGGACACTGGCCGACTTGGCGAGGGTCGGTCGTGTCGGGAGCTTAGTCACTCCACCTGTCATCGAACCCCAGACCTCCTGTGTGTACATCTTTAAATAATTTCTTAAAATTATTTTTAAAATTTTTAAAAAATTTTTAGAATGTGTAATAAATTTTTGGAATTTTTTAGAACTCTTTTGGGTTCAAGGTCATGATAGGTTACGGCAATGGTGTCAGTGTCAAAGATCAAGGCCAAGGTCACCCAGATCCAAGATGGTGGCCTGCCGACCGGAATGACAGAGCAGATGGCCGGCGCCTGGTGCCTCAGCTCCTCTCGCAGGTTACATTTTGTGCCCGATCCACCATTTATATTCTACTGAAGTAAGTTAATTTTACGTTTACTTACTAACTTTATTTAAAAGGGAATCATCCAGAATTGTTAACAACTACTTTTGTGATGTACAGGAGTTCCAGTAACTTTGCGGAAAAAATACTAGTTGCGCATTTTGCCTGGCCCAAATTGTAGCTGCTGACTGCGACAGCACATGCCTCTGCTTAATAAAAATGCAAGATCGAGGAGCTCTACGCTACCCATCAAGAAGATTTGTGTTTTTCCTTAGACAAATATTGAAATTTACCTGCACTGTTTTGAAATGTTTAGGGCATTAACAGATAGTGAAGAAGTTAAATGTGTTTATTGTGTTTAAATTCAGAGAATATTTTAAGTGTTACCAGTGTGATTAAGAAAAACTCAGTAATGTTATCATTTCTAAATTTCTAAAACCTGCTTTGGACAACGAGGCACGATTTGTGACAGACCGTGTTGACAAGCCATCAAGAATATGCAAGGAACCATTAAGCCGTTAAATATTTAAACTTTAACGACAGAAAATGTACAAATAGGTAGTTTTAGGCAGGTAATTATGACTTGGTATTACTTGTTTTAAAGCTTTGAATCATTTGTTATTGTTTGTCATCTACGCGAATATCAGGGTATTTTTAAAATTGTTTAGCCTTAAATACATATTTTTAATCTAATTAAATAACTAGCGCTAATTTTACGTCTGCTAAATGTATAGCAACTAAGATGCATATGTATAGCACAAAAGAGAGCACTCTAGCGGTGCCATCCTTGAACTGAAGAGTCTGAATCTCAAATGCTCTCTGTCCCGGCCTTGAGATATTACGTAGGCAACGACCAAATCTGGAAAAATTACACCAAAGGGACAACGCACCGCATTCGTGCGCACTCACTTAAAAAATATATTTTGCATGATAACTATTTCTTACTAGGAATTGTCAACACACCAGTTTTCTCACTGTTTTTATTAATATTAACTTCATTGTAAATTAAATATTATATTTTTTAGATAAAATACAAATAAAAATCTTACTTAACCAAAAATAAAATACTTTATTTTTAACTGAAGTATAAAACGCTTGTGATACATGACATATTTAGGAGACAAACCAAACACGACGTACGTAGGGTGATATTTCAAAGTGATTAAAAAATTATGAAGAATCTGCGAATAGAAAATAGTCACTTGTTCAGCGACGGTTGCGATTAGGTAATTTAGTATTTTAGTAAAGTTTTGTTTCTTACTAAAAAAACTAAATACCAAAACACCAAATATGTCATCACTTTTGTCGACTCATTCGGGTTACGCAACCTTTTGGGAAACTAAAAGTGACAATTCGAACACAGCCTCAGTACGTTTATACCGTAGAGATTTTGATGAGATTCGTACCAGAATAAGAAAATCGATTCTGGGAAGTTTGCGTTTCTTGTGTTGGAGTTTGCTGGAAATAGTTGGAGGCACGATATACACCAATAAAGTTTATGTATGTAAAAAATTTTACACAAATTTAATAGCATTTTCAGCACAACATTAAATTCTTCTAGAAAACTGGCGTTTCGTAAACTTTTTCAATTGCTTTTGCTATGTGTAATTAGCGTGAATCATCTGAACGAAATAGTGTACTTTAATTTAATCAATCTCGACTTTCTTTTTATGCTTTAACTGATCACAGTAGCACTATCCGGGCAAATTCCAGTTTAAACCTTAATTTGATCGTTTATATAGCGCACACAAGCCAGCTCTCGACGCGAAATTTAAGTTTGTAAACATAATTTTTGAAGAACAATTTTCATGTAATTTATATCGACACCCAACTGAAGTTTCCGCAACCCCAAGAAAATAAAAAGAACAGTTTAATGTTGGAACTCGTCTCGGAAGTTGATTGGGGCAGCGGTGTTTGAGCGGTTAGCCTGCTCGCCTCCCACTTAGGCGAACCGAGTTCAATCTCCGGCTGGTTCACTCCTAGATTTTCGCATGTGGAAATCGTGCCGGATGATGCCACTGGTCGGCGGGTTTTCTCGGGGGTCTCACGTTTCCGCCACCCTTTCATTCCGGCGCTGCTCCATGCTCACCTCGCTTCATTCACCCTCATCGGCTCTCAAGACCTCGATCTTAAGAGCCGCCCAAATCTCTTCATCTTTGTTTCATATTACAATAGAACGTAATCTAATTGGACTAGAATCCTGCAAAAACACCATTGGCATTCTAATTTCCTCTAGTTTTGTTTTCTTGGTGTGAATAGGCATAGTTCCAATTGAAAAAAATGTGGCTGTTCAAGAAATACATATTCTAGTACTTATTATAATCTATGTCTGGGCTGCAATTATGAACCAATGCGTAAACTTCAATTCTGTAAAACAATCACATTTAATAGCACCTTTTATTTCCGAAAAATTTCGGTGCAAGTTTTAGATGATTTATTCTGTATATTTTAACGACGACACTTACTTCAGTACTCATAGTAATGTTGACAGCGGGTAAGGAAAGGACGCTTTTGTTTGAACGCCTTAATAAAAGTTAAGTTCTTATATTGGTGCCATATAATATCCGTTTCTTTTTTCTTGTATGCGGGTTGTTCACAAAAATCACCGACAAACTGCATGAAGGATGCCTCACATAAATATAGACGAAAAGTCTAATTCCATTTAGCCTAACTTACTTCCTAAGGATGGTACATGCCCGTAAAGAAGGAGATGAGCGATAGATTTATTGCGAATAACACGAGGCCGAATTTACATAGACCTCTTTAAAGTACGTGCAGTGTACCAACAAATGCGGTANAACTTGCCTCGAGTGTGACTGGATACACCTGGATGGCAACCACAATTTTTTCCATAACTTATAACTAATGTACACCGACAGCATTTGCTGTAGATGTGCATGTTCATTTACTAGTACACTACACGTACTTTCAGAGGTCTAAGTAAATCTGATCCCCTGCTATTCGCAATAAACCTATCGCTTATCTCCACCATTATGCGCGTGTACCGTCCTTAGGAAGCGAGTTCGGCTAAATGTCATGCATATACTTTTCGTCTATATTTATGTGAAGAATCACCTGACGGAGTTTGTCGGCGATATTTGTGAACAACTTGTACACAAATTATAGCATTACATAATTACGTTTCTAACAATTTCAAGGCGTAACTTGATAGGCGGATACTTATCAGTATTTAGGTTCGTGGCATTGGTAATATTTACACGTCGATGAAAGTATCAGGGAAATATCCTGAGGGGTGGAGGTGCGGTGATAGGAGGCATGACCTCCCCTCCCCTACCCTCTAAAAAAACTCTCACATTGACATGAAACTGCCCTGTGAATATTTTAAAACTAAAATGAAATAATACCAGAATTTTTTAAAACTCTGAATTTATTCGAATAATTTAACACTGTTGCCTAAAATTATGATGAGACGATGTAAAAATGCCTTCCCGAAAAAAAAAAAACGAAAGTATAGATTTACTCCTGGAAAGAATAAAGTATGAAGGCCTTCCAAAAGTCATTTAAGGCGTTGGACCCAAAAAATTAATTATTTTATTTTTTGTACCAAACGTCCCAATTGTACACATATATGTGATGATATTTTTCTAAAAAAAAAAAAAAAATATACGCTTTTAATTTTTTTAATAATTTTATGTCAAATTCAATTTTTTTTTTTTGTTTTGCTGCAGCTATAATAACAAATACAAACTTAAAAAAATTGGCTAAGTAAACAAATGCCATGGGCTACCGTGAGACATATATGTAACCACCTAATAACAGTTCATACATTAAAAAAAGGTTAAAAATATGCAAAATATTTCTATATTTAACTATTTTTTTCCTATATACGGCTTATGGACCCATTGCTTTTATGACGGAAGGTCAACTGACCTGGCGGGGTTGCCTTACAAAACAACATAAAAACGTACTATTTAAAAAACACAACAGCCTGGGACCTTGTGTGGTCCGAACCAGCAGGACCGATAACACCACAGAACAACTGCACAGACGAACGTGTGGGCGTACGTGCGACGTACGTCTCAAGTACGTAACAAAGCAGGTGTGACGGGGTCGCGGAGTCGAGGAAGAGTGCCCAGACATGCCAAGTGCCAGACATCTTATCTGGCCGTATGTGCGTTATAACTACTTCGTCAACAACGTCAGCTAGACGTCAATTACATACAGTGCTCGGCGCAACCGTCGTCATATCAGCGCGAGAAATCATTTGGGTTGTATTTAATGTCATTCCACATCGCTACGCGCAGAAATCATAAAGACGTTGGAACTTACCGATTTACCCCACAGGCGGTGCTAATTTCTTGATTTAGCCACCAGGCAAGCCGTCGTTCTCTCTCACCTTTGCCAGGCAGACCATCTTTTCCAATGTTTTGATTCAAAAAGTGTGCAGATGCTGCGAATAGACTCTACCTTGTGATGGACCAGCCTACTACCACAAAAAACGCAGAGAAATCCTCTTGTAGTTTCGTTTCTTCTACAGCACTTTTTATTTTCGATATTCGGAGCCCTCTGTGACCACGTCAGTCATCTTATAATTCATTGCTACCACCATAACATCACCACCTTGTTTGCCAATTACTTATGCACTATCATTCCATGTCAGCCATCTGGTACTTCATTTGTCCAAGCCACCAGGTGGCAGCCATAATTGTTTATGTTTTTAACATGTAGGTGGTGCTGCAGTCCGTCCTCCATATTGGGACTGAAAATGTATACGAGGGCAGGCCCACTCGAAAGGAACTCGTGAAATCTTGTTTCGACCCAGTTTATATGATTATTTACAAATTTATCCTTTGTATTTAAAGGAAAATTTTATCTACGGTAATATTTCACTAAAAGTTAAAACGTTCCATATATAATCAGAAACAATTCCTTCGCTGTTCTGTTGGGCTGTAAACCACGTTCTTTGGCTACGTTATACAGCGGGTATGTCACGAACATTAACCTAAACAATGTTACATCTTCCTGTTCTTTATCTTGTTATTTAAATAACTTACTCGGAAATAAAAAACTCCACTCTTTTTACGTGAACGGAGATTCTTTGCAACTTAATCAGTTCTTGCTTTGTAATTTTACAGCCCAATTAAACGTACAACAGTTGCGATTTTGCGAAGTCACCACAGCATATCGCCACGCGCACACATCCCCTTCAGCTCTTCTCTGTCAGCATAATCCTTGACGATTTTCTCGATCTGCACGCCGAGTAAAATGAAATATTTTTCAGTGCTTTCGAAAACATTTATAAGCTGTACAATGGACGACATTCGACCTTGAAAAGTCAGGAAAAAATACTGAGCCAGGAAAGTATTGCTTCCTTCTACAAAGAACCGCGCGAAAAATTAGCAATTGGAACTTGAGATTTCAGTTTTATGTATTCGACGTGGAAAGCTAACCGGAGAAAGGTTATTGGCCGTTATCATTAATACTCAATTTCTAATTACATCTGACCATCAGGAATTCCACATTGTAGTTTAATTATCGCCATACAGACCTACGTAATAATTTATCAAATATATCACGACTCCAATAAGTAATTGATTGTGATTTATCCACCAATTTAACTCGTATAGTACCGATTAAATAAGTGTCATCGTCTCAAGCAGCGATCGATCACATTGCACTGGCGAAACGTGTTGACGCCTCACAACACGTGTTATCGCGCACATATTTATTAAACTATAAAACTTGTGTCCACTGGACTAATCTACGGAACGAACACACGCTTCAGACGAGGTCTGTTGAGTGCTTTCAAGACGCCACGCAAATTACAAACACCAATTCAGAGCACTCAAACATAACTAAAAAAACTGTTTTTTCCAAACCGCTGTATCTCAAAATATATGCTTCAGATACATAAAAAATTATACACGAGGGCCTGCGTCGAACGTTGCTGCAGACTTTCCACCAGTAAAATGATATGGTCACCGCTGAAAGTCCAGTAGGTACAAGCAGCACGACGAGAACACCATGGACGCGGTGGTGTAGTGGTTAGACTACTCGCCTCCCACCAAGGTGAACCGCGTTCGATTCCCGGGGGGGTCGCCCCCGGATTTTCTTCGCATGTGGGGATCGTGCCGGACGATGCCGCTTGTCGGCGGGTTTTCTCGGGGATCTCCCGTTTCCCCCGCCCTTGTATTCCAGCGCTGTTCCATACTCACCTCACTTCTACCTCACCGAGACGTCGATGTTAAGAGCCGCCCAAATATCTTCACTCACTCACGAGAATACTGCACGCCAGTTCAGAGCTTTGCGCGTAGCGGCGATGGCGCATTTGATGCCCGTGGCAGTATCGCCCTTATCAATCCCGAGCTCCTCGGCCTCGAACGTGGAAAACACCTCCAGGTATACTCTGTCAACAAAAATGTTGCTTTATTTTCTGTTCAGATACCTTCTGTCGTTGATTGACTGTGCTAGGTACCGCTGATATGCTGGAATATGGCACTTATTTCAGTATTATCTCCCTCGTGGAAGTCAGTAAAGAGTTTCTTACCATAAATTTTGCTAGTCTGGTTATTTATGCCACGTATATACGAAAGGCGTACTCATCAACACGAAACATGAATCATGAAGAGCATCTCTGACGCAAACATGACAACATCTAACACTAAAAAGTTTTAGTCACGCATGTGAACTGACGGTGCGTAGTATCAAACAGTAAGTTACTTTACTTTTTTTTTTTTTTTTTTTTTTTGGGTTATGAACTTTTCTTTTATCTTTGAACACTTACTCACACTATCACAGTACGAAGTTTACAAGCTATCTATCACCTTCTGCGGAGTTGGGATTTCCGCCACGAGTAGACGTGAAAGTCGAGGTGTTTTTATTGAAGACTAACAGATCTACCCGGCATTTCTATCATGAAATATTTCGTAAGTCAGTTTTGTTACAAAATTAGAATAAACACAGCTGCTTACAATGAAACCCATGGGCATGGAAATATTAAATGCAGACGAGCCAGCGAGCTTCGAAGACGCGATCGCCAAGGCGGAAATCCACACATACACGCCCTGTCTGCCAGGTCCGTGCGCACTCTCGTCCGAGGTTCGGATCCCGGTACAAAACCAAGATATACAGGATGATTCTAAAATCATGGGACAAACATTGAGGGGTGGTAGAGCTCAATAAAACAAACAATTATTGTATAGGAATATATGGGCGGAAGTGACGCGTTGAGGCACAAACACAAAAACATAACACATTAACGGAAACATAAAATGTTCATTAGCAGCATACTTAACGAGTGATTCCGTACAGAAAATGTTAAAACAGTTGCTGGAAATGCATCCACCAACAGTCACGCATGCTTGGCGACCTCTGCATATGGCATGATTGGCTGACAATGATGGCGTGCGTGAAATACCCGGCGTATTTGAATCTGTTCGCCAATCACTCCACCGACGCTACCAAGCTTGCATTACTGTCGGTTGTAGCAATTTTGAGCAATTATTATAAACATTGCTGTAAAAAGGTATTTAGCGGCGATGTTGTAAATAAACAATGTGTTGCATTTCATGTGTTATTTTTGTGTTTGTGCCTCAACGCATAACTTCCGCCCATATATTCCTATACAGCAATTGTTTGTTTCAGTGAGCTCTACCACCCCTCAATGTTTGTCCCATGATTTTAGAATCATGCAGTATACACCGTGCCGTGTAATTCATATTTGAGGTTCCGTGGGACGATTGCAAAGGCTGGCGGTGCTGTGCATGTGACTACGAAAATCATCAGAAACTGTATACTGCACATAATAAGCAGAATCGCGCACGAGCTGAGTAGATGTGAAGTGGATGCGACGAGAGATGTTGGAAATATGGCCACCATTAAGAATTATATCTCATTGGCGCACAACCAACGTCTTGCAGCCAAAATGGCAGACTGGGGGGTTGAAAAGGACTTTAAGGTTCCCGTCTACGATGGTGGAAAATACATACAATAAAGCTGTGCAGTGGCATACGTTCAAAAATAAAAGGTTCATTGAAGAATTGTCTCTATTATGTCGAAAAGTATATTATGTCGAATACGAAGTGATAATACTTTACCCATGCTATGAAATGTGATTCGCAATTCGCAAAACATGTATTTGATAATAAAAATATAATACAAAAAGTTTATTTTTTTTTATTTTCTACGTTATTTTCAAGATTATGCTTCGGGTAAATGAATTATTGAAACATTTAATTTGAAACTGAATATTGTAATGTTTTATCAATCAAACTTAATTAAATATATTTAATATTTATCCAACAATACTATATAGATTTCATGTTTTATCTTCTAACAATTTTTTTTAGTACTCTTCTATGAAAGCATGTCATTATTTTGCTACGTCAAAAAACTATTCAGCTGGAAATTAACTGCATTATTAACACTTCGAGTTAAGAATTTTTAATTGGCTAAATTAATGTGACTTAACAATTTTTTTTATTAGTTTCCTCCTTTCTGCATTCAACTTTTCTGTGCAATTTAAAGGTACTATGGATAATAAAGTGAAGGAAATATTTTCCGATTTAAAGTCTCGGACTCACAAATATTTCTGATATCTGCTGATATAAAAAAAATTCTGTTTGACTAACATGGCGCCAAATAAAGAAAAATTATGTACAATTTATTATAGACAGCCTATGTGTGTTCGTTGCGTCATAGTTTTCTTCTTGTACTGTTCATATTTACAAAGTTTTTATGGTACACACTACGTACTCAAATAAAAAACAACAAGCAAAGTCAAATTTTTCTCGGGTTTCTGATCCAATTTTGTTCATGAATCAGTAATTTGAATAAAAATACGGTATGTGTTCAACTAGCCTTAAATGTAATATATCGAAAGGATAAATCCGAAATAGAAGTGTCAAAATTCGTGTAAATCAACTGCATGGTTTGTTACAAACAACTGAATAAATGAGCCCTTGATTTACAGGATTTTGAAATATCTCGACGACTGAAACCTGCCACGCCGTGCAAAAAATTTCGTTAAACATTATTGAATGGAACTTATGGCAAAAATAATGAAAATCCAAGATGGCGGGGCCTGATCCAGCTTAAATAAAAGTTTTACACTGAAGAGCCAAAAAACTGGTATAGGCGTGTGTATGCAAATAACAGAGGTATGGAACCAATCAGGGTAACGCGATGCGGTCGGCAGCTAGATCGGTTACTGCTGCTACAATGGCAGGTTATCAAGATTTAAGTGAGTTTGAACGTGGTGTTATAGTCGGCGCACCGGAAATGGGACACAGCATCTCCGAGGTAGCGATAACATTTGGATGTTCGCGTACGACAATTTCACGAGTGTACCGTGAATATGGGGAATCCGGTAAAACATCACATCTTCGACATCGCTGCGGCCGGAAAAAGATCGTGAAAGAACGTGACAAACGACGACTGACGAGAATCATTAAACGTGACAGACGTGCAACCCTTTTCTCAAATTGGCACAGATTGGATTTGTGGACTTCCCTGCAGGATTCATGAGGTGAATTGCCTCCTGCATACCTTCAGACATTAGTCGAGTCCATGCCACGTCGTCTTGCGGCACTTCTACCGTCTGGGGAGGGGGGGGGAGGCTACACGATATTAGGCAGGTGTACCAGTTTTTTTGTCTCTTCAGTGTATTTATTAAAAAATAGAATACTTTAATATGAAACACATGTTACCCTGGTGTGATCTTCCAAACGTTTGTTTATATAAGTGTGCAGATACCGCGAATGGAATATAGTAGAGAGATTAAAACGGAAAGTACGAAGGTACTAATCTGAACGATTGATCAAGAGTGTTTCTGAAGTTAAATCGCCTATGTCTGCCGTATTTTTAATGGTATTCGTAGATTCTTTCTGCGTGTTTCTCTCCCTCTGTAATTCCACTGAATGAGAAGAAACGAAGCCATAACAGAATTTCTCCACGAATTTGTAGTAGTTTCCTGACCCGGCACAGGATGTCTCTGTATTCGCGCCCATCTACCCGTGACGCCATTATGCGGCAATTCAAGTATCTTATTGCTATCCCTCATTCAGCCCCTTCCCTCCTTCCTTATTGTGTTTACTCCTTGTGAAAGCGAGGGAATGATGTCTAGCGTTAAGTTACTTGGTTTGATTAACGATGGTGCCAAAGAAAAATGCAAGTAACTGCAGAGCTACCTTTTGTCGAGCCAGAAACTAATTCTAACAATGCGAATAAAATCTCATATATAGGCCATTCATGGTTACTTCACACTTTTCTGAAGCCCTGCTAAAGTTCTACTTTTGGTTACCGATTACGTATCTATCCGCTACATGTAAACATAAACACTGCCATGTGACTTCTACCTTTTAACTGACAAATACTTTGTTTACTGTTTTCAGCTGTTCAAAGACTTATTTCGAAAACAATTTCAAACAAATGTTTACAATTTAGGCCTATAACCATATTAAGGTTAGCTTTATGACTTTGATGTAATTCTCCACCTGTGGAATATAGGTGGTTTATAGGGTCGTAGTTAATTCCTCCCGGCATAGACTATAAGGTGCCTAGAAGGTTAAAGGTTTTTCAATAAGGTAGTCTTTTGACGTTTCACTTAACTGGATAATTATATTGTCTTGAGTTTGAACAAAAGCAACATACAGCAACACTTCCGAGGTATGGTACTCTAATGTGGCTACTCGTATTAACTGGGGCGACTTCGTGGTGGAGGGGGCTTCTCTGGGCGGCGACTTGATACTTAACTACTCTGCTGTTGGTGCTGGTAGGTCCGCATTTGGTGTCGTCTCACTGGACTGCTGTTCTGTACTCGTGCTCGCGTCCTCTCGCGATTCCTTGATGCAACTCTTCCCTCGGTGCGGTGATAATGAACTGTCTGCTCGATAGTCTACTGATCTAACCTCTCTGCACAGTCATAATTGACTGTCTTCTCACATTTCCTGCAAAGAAGCTTATATGCTCTCTAGCTTCCCTCCCTAATTGTTGGCACGTGTCGCCTTGTTGGGGGAGGGGGTGAGGTGGTAGGAAGCAGAACAATGCCTTTCAAAAAATGTGCCCTGGTTCCTGAAGGTTGGGGGGGGGGAGAAGGTGACACCCTTTCCATAGCTTACTCTGTCAGCTATTTCTTGGTGCTTATATTTTGACTTCAGGCAAAATACACATGATTATTTTGTGATATCTCAGCGCTCAACAGATCTCACGGGCTTGCTNTGCCTCTGCTTGACCTTCCTCTGTGGTGATGACGACGACTGCCACATGTCTCTCTAAGTCCCTACACTGGTTATGATGGCGGGGGGGGGTGGTTGTGGGACAGCCCCGCTCTAATACTCCTAATACGTCACGCGCCAACTTTTTGATTATATCTGTATTGACGATAGTTCTTACGGGTATTATTTTTCATTGTTAACACATTTGTTATACGCGACATAGCACATTACTCGTAATACACTTTAATATTTTGCCGCGACTGTGTTTAACCCTGCTACAGCTGCAGGGGCAAGAAATGTAACCATTTGTTTTTTATATGTGTTTGGTTATTTCGTTAAAAGGACGGCCTCGGTTGGAATAATTATTAAAACGAAGGAACAACCAGTCCAAGGAAAAGACAGTAAATTCAAGCACCACTCGTGTAGCTTATTTTTTGTACGTAGCAGCGATAAACTTAAAATATGGTGGTGAAAATGCACACAAATAGGTCTACCATAACTTTTATTCCGCTTATATTTCTATGCGTTGGAGAGTACTGTTTTATAGGTTTGCTCCATTATTTATTTAAATTTATCTGGCTGGGCTTAGTATTTTGTTGGGATATTGGCAAACATTCAAATCACAGACACGTAAGCACGTTACATAATTGTGTTCCAAACACCTAGGGCAAAGTTACAATGTCGTAATAAACAAACAGAAGTGACTTTCAAAAAATTATTGATTTCGTCATAAAAACAGTTTACTGTTAAAACGGATAAATTTCGCACGCCAGTATTTGCAATCACACATACACTGGCATGTCATAATGTAAAGTCAACAATACTCTTTCATACACAGTGGTCACAGCACACCTTACATTATGTTTATTCCTGCAGTGGAAAAACATATTTATTACAACATGGTAACTTGCCTTGGTAGGTTTAAAAAACACAACGTGTACAAACTAGATGTTGTCATTTTAAGCATTTTTCACAACAGAAATTAACGCTTCCTTCAGCAACACGCCATGTCATGTCGCCAGTCGCCACTTTTGCCAACTTAGTATTTGTACGCGTCCTGTCATCACATCACTACATAGTGTAAAAGGAAGTCCCTGGCGCGCATCTGTCTGTATGACTGCGCTAATCTCGAGAACCACTGAATGGATTTGGATGCGGTTTTTACTTTTATGATCTGCATTTATCGAAGAAGGTTTGTGTGTATTAAAATTTTCCCTAGCACTTATAGGGCTGAGCATTAACGGTATTAGTGAATCAAGTCGGGAAAAAAGTTTGCCGCCAAGTCGCTCTCAAGGAATACGCTGCCTAATACTATAGAGATATAACAAAATTATGCACGAAAGAATTGTGTAAAATTAAATTATCTACAAAAAAAGTCAGCGGTAGCGTATATCTATCTTTAATAGATTAGTAATAAAAGTATTTACAATTTAAATTACGCAGTAAAAACAAATGTAAAATTCACTGTCTTTTCTAACCAATTTCCAATAAGAGTTTGTTTTGGTATGGCCATAAATAAGGCACAGGGTCAAACACTTAATGTGGCTGGTGTGGATTTGAGTGTAGCATGTTTTTCACACGGACAACTATACGTAGCCCTTTCGCTTGTCACGTCACACAGAAATCTGTTTGTGCTGGCGGTCGGAGGCAAAACGATTAAAGTTGTATGCAAGTAAATTTTCTAACCCATTATCATATAATATTGTTATATTAGAAATGAATGAATGTGGATAAAGCAAAGGAGGTAGGTATGTCAGGATCATGGTAAATGGAGGTCCATAATATCTGCCTACCCTCCTGAGAGACAGGTGTGGCGTGTACGTATGTAGTTATATANCATGGTAAATGGAGGTCCATAATATCTGCCTACCCTCCTGAGAGACAGGTGTGGCGTGTACGTATGTAGTTATATATGATAGTAGTTTATTAATTTACTATCTTATAATATTGTAATTGCCTTTTCCCAATTTATTTGTTAGTGTACCGCTGTATTAAATAAATTATACCCAGGCAAAGCCGGGCCGGGTTGCTAGTCTAAATATATTCTNTCATGGTAAATGGAGGTCCATAATATCTGCCTACCCTCCTGAGAGACAGGTGTGGCGTGTACGTATGTAGTTATATGTGATAGTAGTTTATTAATTTACTATCTTATAATATTGTAATTGCCTTTTCCCAATTTATTTGTTAGTGTACCGCTGTATTAAATAAATTATACCCAGGCAAAGCCGGGCCGGGTTGCTAGTCTAAATATATTGTAATAAGTATTCAAACAATAAAATATCGTTACAGTTGTAAATTACTAATTCAAATATCATTATTTGGCTGTAATAAGTATGAAATATGCTAAAATTGAAAACGTATAATTTTCCTGCTACTAATAGCGGTGCAAAACTTCCCGAGAGAGAGAGAGAGGGAGAGAGAGAGACAGAGAGAGACAGAGAGAGACAGAGAGAGACAGAGAGAGATAGAGAGAGATAGAGAGAGACAGAGAGAGAGAGAGAGAAAGAAAAAGAGAGAGAGAGCGACAAGCTCCGATCAGCGTACTCCAGTTTCTTCCTCGGACGAAAAAAAATACCATGTCACTAGGCCTACGCGCCGTAATTTGCGCTGATATTTTTAACTGTAACAATGAAATATGGTTTCTTCAAAGCTACCCAAAAATTTTAATATATCAATAGGCAACGTATAATCTACAAATAGCCTACCAACAAACTAGGTTAAAACAATATTTTTAATGTGAACTGTTTCTTACCAGCCATTGCCAACATCGCTGCTCTCGCTGTTTTTAATTCTTATTTATTATGAAATAAATATTACAAGTTATAGAAGATACTAAGTTAAAGTTAAAGTTTCATTTATTCAAGAATACAATATTTAAAGTTAATCACAGTGTTATATATTTGTGGTATACAAGTAAATTAAAAAAAAAAAAAGGTTCGATTAAAGTCTTCCTAGTTGCCCAGCTCTGTGACTGGAATCCGGAGTTCTGAGTTAACTTATGCCTTCATTACATCACAATTTTATATGAAAGACCAGACTTAAGTTTCAGTGCTACACCTACCCACGTAAAAAAAAATGAATTAAGACATGGAGCGGGAAGTAATTCAGCCACTCGATTTACTGGCAAAACTCCACGTATCGAAAGTAAACATATGAAAGTCCGCTGAGTATATTTAATTGTGATTTCCTTAACGTAAAATCTTACGCCCAACCGAAGAACTGTCAGTTACGGCATCCTTTATATTCAACGGCAATAACTTATGAATTGTTTGTGTATCTGCTGGCGATATGATGATTCAAGTTTATGCATGTGTAGCACTTAAGGGTCAACATTTTTTCCACGTGGTGTACACTCGCTACAATCAATATTGCATGCAGAGTACTTACGCCCTTGCACGGACCGACGGAATTTTATCAAAGCGAGCAGTAGGTCAGGCAGCCAGTTAGCAGTAGCTAGCGTAGTTAACGTAGCTAGCAGTATGAACTGGTATATTTCTGCTGCTCTGCCGACCTTCTGATAGTGACGACCGTCACCAGATCTCTGGTGTTTATCAGCGTTCGAGGCGACCTCCGTGAACAAGGTCACTGAAAGGTCTTCGACCAAGAGATTCTGCGTTCGAACCCCGAGTTAATTATGGAGAGAAAAATGTCTAAATGTTGTGCCGACAGTATTAGTGTTACTACAACAGTAATATTATTTTATGTGTGGACCGTCAGTAACTAATGTTACTGTTAATGTAGCATGCTGTTAAGCTATTAATGTTTAATGTAACATTAAGTACTTTTTTCTGGTGAAATTCAAATGAGAAAATAATGCGCAGAGTAGCAAAATGTGCCGGGCGGGTGGGGAGAGTCCATTGCCGCTGCACGAAGGGGTGGGGTTGTTCAGTTCGGTAGTGATGGCGGCAGAGAGCGGTTGGGCGAGAGCTGCTACACGCGTGGATATTCCCTGTCGAAGAAACATTGTTAGCCCAGCGCGGTATTTAACAGCGTGGTAGTAGAGAGGGATGTTATCAGTTTGGTGTGTACAGCGCCAGCAGTGTCACGTGGTTTCCCTCACTTCAGCGGCGGGCGCTCGGAAGAGCCCTCCCCTACACTGTCTCCCTTACGTTCCCTGCGCGGAGATTATTTTATAATTTGAACTTTACTACAACAACATTACTTCCTTTCTGTACTGCCAACATTAAGGCGGTGCTAATGTTGCGGCAAAACAAATTTGTGTGTTGAAATTGGTGTTAGCAATTGTGTTAAAAATGTTCCTGTATTTTCTTTGCTTTAAAAAAAAAACATTCCTATGTAAAATAAATTATGGGCTGTTCACGGTAAAGTAAGCACTTTTGACGCCCTAGTTACTTTTCCCTTTCAACCATTTTTTTATCCATTACCCACCTTTTTAATAAATATTTCCATGTAAGTAATACACACAGTATGTGTATTCCAATGCACTCGGAAGTTAACGTCTAAGGCTAAAATATATTTATTGACTGTTATTACAAATGAGAGGGCTTCCAAAAGTTCTCGTTTTACCGTGAATAGCCTACAGTACAATTATTTTGCCACAAAAAGAAATATTACCAACAAAAAAAAATGACGGCCGTAACGGTAATCGACGCCTTGCTTTCCTCTATTTGACGAAACCTGACGTCTTACCAACTGCTCCATCTTAACATGTATAATTGTGTTTCATATTGTGGGTTGTCTCTCGTTATGTGGAAATGCTTTATGCTCTATAAATATATGCATATTTGGCACACACTAACTACTTTGCAAGGCTTGAGAGCTGGTATAAGAAACATTTAGTTATAATAGCATGCTTTAAAATTTGAATACAGTGGTTTCATTTAACGAGGTTATCGCTATTCACTATTATCCGCCCCTTTACAACGCCAAGTCAGTGTAAACTTGTGTTGGAAGGACATTTCTTTAACGTCGCAGTAACACGAAATATTTAGTTCTTCCTGTTGTTTTTAGCGTAATACGACATTTGGTTTCGGCAACATTACTTAAAGGCTTTATTAACATCAACACCTCAACAGTATATTTGCGTTATAGTATTATGAGACTTTGTGAATGGTTAACATTATTAACTTTGAAATAATATTATTAATTTCACGACATTATAAAAGTCTCAGGAAATGCCTCAATAGTAATTATTTTTGTTGCAGCAACGTTAGACTTATTTCTGCGTGGATGCGTTTACTGCTTTCTCGATGCAAATTTAGGCAAATATTTAATGACCCATTAACAAACACTCAACCTATCTAGCACGGCGTAGCTTGAAAACTCTCTTCATTAGCACTTCCTTATATGAGTAGTTTCAGAACAAAGTGGGAATCCGTATTTCATACGATACTATTTTTCTTGTTATTTTCTGGAGATTTATTCGTTGTTTTACAACACGAGCAAAC
Organism: Clitarchus hookeri; assembly: GCA_002778355.1. NCBI lineage: Eukaryota > Metazoa > Arthropoda > Insecta > Phasmatodea > Phasmatidae > Clitarchus > Clitarchus hookeri. The sequence continues at coordinate 40,084 of NQII01002337.1, forward strand.
CTGCACAGTTAATTTATTTTCCAACAGGTTCCGGGAGATTCGTTAAGTGTGCACTGAGTATGCATAAAGTATTAGTTTACGTTATTTTGGCGTATAAGCCATCCTATGATCAAAAGTCCAGCATAAAAGTGGGGCCTTGAAAAGTTCACTTAAATTTAAAAAAAAAAAAGTCATCACAGTAACGGCGCAATATCCGTGACCAGAAAATATTTTACGTCTGCTGTAAGTTGATAGTTTTGGAAAGCTTGGCAGTGACGTGATGTGAATTTTATGTCTGCAGTAAGTTGATAGTTTTGAAACGCTTGGCAGTGACATGATGTGAATTTTATCCGTCAAATTGTATTTGTCGCCTTGTTTAACAGTTTGCTTGGATAAAATAAACACACACAGTGTATTATAATACTTTATAGTTTTACATTTTTTATTGTGGTTTTTAAATGTTGGAGGAAAGATAAAGACAAGAATACACACGAGGGTCCTGAGTTACTACGTGAGAATAATGAGGAATGTTTGCAAAACCACTAAGAAAACAGACAGATCAGTGGATCGAAAGACTAATGCTTGAAAAAAAAAAAAAAAGTAATTATTAATACTGCCAATCTTAAATAATGACAGCCTGAAAATTGCCTTCTACTCATTAAACTTGTGAAAAGTTGTATAAATTTCCTAACTAATATTCAATTTCCTAACTAATATTGAATTCGATATTTGAAAACAGTTGTTTTGTGATCCTTGAGTTGTTAAAATCGAGGCTCTCCGAACTGGAACGCACAAAGCCGTGTACGGGCTTCGAATGGTCCTTGTTCCCGCTAGTCTAACGGTGAAAATAAGCGTGGGAGACCCGGCACAGGATACGGGATGCGTGGGAGACTTTCTACTGCCTCTGCTTCTCAATAAATCATTCAGCTGAGAAACCACGGTTCAGTTCCTCTGCGCTTATTTACCTCAAAACAGCGCCTCGTTTTGTCTAACTGCCATGTTATTTGGGTACTTTCCATATGATGTAGCAAGAGTTGCATTGTGCATCACGATATCACTCTATGATGTTTGTAACCAAAAACCCTGTTTCATAAACGTAATAATTTTAGTCCCTAATTTGTAGCGAATGAAAGAACAGCTAGTACTGCAAAGAAATGCAGTGTATAGAGAAGTAGTCAAAATTTTAAAAACCAATTTCGGGTTTTATTAGTCTAGTGATCGGCTGATGCAGTAGGAGTTTTGAAGTTTCGCGTGATATAAATTTAAGTGAAAATACAACTCTTGCTAAACTACCAGAAGATTAAGTAATTACCAATAGCAACTGGCATGATAGCACCAAAACGGGTTTTGATTCGTTTCTGTTCGCGTAGCTGTAATTTAATTTTTCGTTACGAATACAATGAATTCGTATTTCGCGCCAAACCACCTCAAGTTTTAGTCGCGGTATATATAAAACCTACATATTTGTTGCAATAATTACACGTGTAATAACGTGTCTCTTCAGTACTCCCGACTACTGTAATGAGTCTTCTAAAGCTTAAAATAAGGATTGTTGGCTTTTGAAATGTGCATTTCTTCCATATAAATGTATTGGAGCCTGTGACGTCCTATCAAAAAAAATGACCCGATGAGTGTACTCGGATATAGGTTACTCTAGTGGTAAAATAAGCAACACGATTTGTGTGCATAAATTCCCTCTGTTTCGTTGTACAGAATGCTCGTTTTTTTTTCTTTTTTTGTAATTATTCTGGTTAAGGCCTGCCTTCCATCTGAGTAACCTAATTCACTCCAATAACGACATAGTTAAGGCAAAATATTAATGTGTAACATGAATAATGCGCTATATCGTAACACAGATATTTTAATAGCCTGCAAAATAATTACCAATAGAACCATTGCCAATACTGACACTGTTAAAAGTCATAAAACAAACCTAAATATTGTCGAAAATTGTGAAAATGTTCCACTTTATGAAATACAACAGCATAGTTAGAAAGTTGAAGAACCGTATTTCAAACAAAGCATTTGACAGTTGAAACTAAGATGACACATTGGATTGGAAAAGGCTTATTGATGTCCCCCAGTGTTATGCCTGAAGGTTTATCAGGGGACGGCTTATTAACTAATTTATGATCTAACTTAAACTAACACCCAATGCCTAACTCAGGATTCGAATACAGAACCTCCCGCACCCCAGACCGGCGGCGCACCAACCGACTGCGCGCACGGGAGGATGGTAAGATGACACATGGTAATGTTTTTATTTACAAGCGGTGGAAGGATACGTTATCGGTACCTAAAAGTAAAACTTAAGAAGGGTTTCAGAAAAGTGTGAAGTAACTGTTAATGAACTATATGGTTGTCTGGATCCTCAACAGTCCTCTATATTGTTATGCTTTTCACAGCAGCTCAGATTAGAAACACGAAAAGAACACACACTGCAGGCAAGGCCTGTTGAGTGTTTTCAAGACGTCACGAGCATTAAAAACACTATTTGAAAGCACTGCTACATACCTAAAAAAAAAGGCTTTTCGAAAGCACTGCATCTCAAAATATACGCGTCAAATACATACAGAACTACTCGAGGGTTCTGCACTGAACTTTGCATAAGACTTTCCACCAATAAAATGATAGGGTCACAGCTTAAAGTCCCTTACGTGTCCTGGTCCTATCATTAATGAGTAGGGGGAAGGCAGCATGGTCATTTGGCCCGGGCCTCACTTCATAGACGGCCTCCCTCAAATTTAGCATACGGACTTTGCATTTCGAAACAAACAACACAAGCTTTTGTTAAATAAATGAGCAAATTTTCTAATTAGAAATTATTGCATTCTGTTAATAATGTAAATATATTTAAAATGTAGGTATGCAAGTTGTGAACTTTTAGTTTTGCGTTTATTATTTTTTAATGTGTGAGAGAGTGCCTCGAAAATTAAAATGTCCTAGGTCTCTATCGACCTCTGAAGCGGCAATGAGTACACGCAGCACGACTAGAACGCTGCACTCCAGTTCAGATCCTTGCGCTTAGTGGCGATGGTGCACTTGATGTGCGTGGCAGAGTCACCTTTATCTATCCCGTGCTTCTCTGCTTCAAACGCAGAAAAGGTACGGGTAGGCAGACCCCTTGATTAAAAAAAATTGTCGTCCCAAAACTGTTTTTGGGAACCAGATAACTTACCGAAAAAAAATTAAATTTCTGATTTTTGCGTTATCTGTTTCACTATACCGAATATTCCCACAACTCTTGTGTTATATATATGGTAATAACTGGAGGCAAGAGTTTTTCTTCGAAAGTACGTTTGCATTCACTATATATTCATTGAGTAATAACTAGAATTAAATGCGGGGTCTTTCATTTTTCGATATGCGGGCGACATACGGTTTTCACTTTCTCAATCCAACTGGAACATGAGAAAAATTTGCAGCTCAGGAAACTCGTAAACATTAGGTCAATGTAAACAAAATTTATTTCCTGGGGTTAAATTTTATTATTGAATCTTAAAATGTTAATATCATTTCCAGCAGGTATTTCTATTGTCCACAGATGTAGTAGAATGTTTTTCGTATTTTGCACATGTCCTCAACATTAGTTCATGGACTGTAGAAGATCTGTCAGAATCGTGTGTTCAAAGTGTGACCGTTGGGTCACATTTCCCGCCAGAAAACCGGCCCCCGGCTGAAGAAAAAAAAAACGCATGCCTGCAGTAGAAATGCGAGTATGTGCGTCTCATACATTTTGCCTGTGTTTTCACTATCTTAGCCCGAGGAGAAAGAACTGTGGTAGAAAACATGGAGTGACCTTGAAAGCAGGCACGCGACGCGGTCGAATCGTATGGATCAGTACCTCACGCAATGAAGTTATGTTGATGGCATGCGTCCTGCCAACCTTCACTTCAACAAGCTTCGGCTACTAGTTTTTTCGTTCAGCCTGGAAGCTGACGTCAACTGCAGCGATTGGCGAATTTCTGTCGCTGATCCAATGACAGTCGACTACGTCATTCACCAACTGCTTCCTGTTGCCAGATTGTGCGGACTTGGATCAGGGGGGAAGGAACAGGTGATATTTCTCCTTGAAGCAGCGATGACCGACTGTTTTTGCCACTGTCGTTGGGAGTTATAACCTTTTTTGCCATTGCTAATAGCAAATTCTAAAATACGCTAATGGCAATATGAGGTTCCGCAACTCAACGCTGCGAGGCGGGGAAGAGTAGGGAGACCACTATACATAATGTCTCTATCTATGTTGGAAGAAACTACGGTGTGGACAGTATACCCCAAAACAAAAAGTCTGTGTGAAAATATGCCGTCGGTTCTATGGTTCGCGAGGTAGGGCCTTCAAAGCTTCTGCTGCAATTTGCTAATAGCCGTACTTGATACACCCCTATCAGTGTCACTGCAACCCTGCCTGTGTACCAGCAATGATTCACTCTCACAAGAGGTGTGCTAAATGTCCACCTTGCATCTGAATGCACGCCTGCACACGTCACACTGTCTGACACGTTCTAACACCCCAGGTGTGTCGCGGATCTGCTGGTGACCTTGTCCCACACACTGGCTAAGCATTGCAATGTCCGTAACAGGCGCTACTAAACGATGGTCTTGAGATCTCTCCACAGGTCCAACGGATTCGGATCCGGGGAACAAGCAGGCCAGGCGATTGGTCGTGCACGACCCATTCATATGTTCGGGAACCGCTCATCTATATAGGCTTAGGTCATGCTACGATATATGGGAGTGCCCAATCATTCATGAACCATTTGCTGTGTATAAAATCTAATGGGACATTGTCGAGTGGTAGCCCTGCATGTAACTGCTGTTGCAGAATTCGCCTTTCAAGCGCTTGGTGTCCGACGCGTTTTGCATGTTAACAGTGAAATGGGGCTAGCAACACACACTCCACGTATGTATCAACAACACAATGTACGCAAACAAGGGTATGCCGACTACCAACAGCAGACACAGATATGTGGGCCCGTAATTCGGGGACCATCGAACCTAGAACATATGTTCATGTGGACTATTTGATCTGAGGTGTACTGTCCACACCGCGGTCACTTGCTACATAAACGACAAACTCTGTTTATGCGTCCTGATAGGTGTTGTTGGTGTGCAACGATTGGCAGCACTAGTGTATCTTAAGCTGCGTATCTCCTTCCGCCCTTCAGGCAAACTTGTACCTAAAAAGGGAAAAAAAAAAAATTTAATTTTTAGAATATAATTGAAATGGAAGTAACATTTTGAGAGAAAATGCTAATTATTTTATAAATTTTGTTTTAATGCCCACGGAACTTATGAGTTAGTATTTCACCTGCTCTGCGTGATTTGTTGGCTTATAATAACAAACACACTACCCAACGGCAGAAAATCACGAACTGGTTGTCACTATAAATGCATCCAGGAGAACCTGCAAGATATAGTCTGGTTTAAGATTAGTCGTCCCAGGCTCTATTTCACGAGCCTTATCAGGCTTCGATTTGATCACAGCTTATTCAAAAGTCACCTATTTAAAGTTGGAAGTTGGTCCTCGTGAAACCTAACTGTGATTGTAGGCGCTATATTCAGGAGGCCAACCATCGTCTATTCCAGTGTACCGCAATGGTCGATGGAACGAAATTAAATACGCTGGTTCAGCTCGGATATTCTCTACCATATAGTCGTGAAAGTTGTTTACAGTCTCGCGATATGCACGTTTACGATGTTATTTACCAATTTCTCGCAGCCAACCATCTACATCTCTAATTACTAGTGTGAAAGGTCTACGCCCTTTCTGTTTACATAATTATCTGAGCCTAGTCAGTCTGCTGCTTGCAGCTCGCTGTGAAGTATGTGTGAGAAGCATGCTCCCCTGCTGTGTCATTTGATTTAAGACTACTGCTCCCGAAACAAATGTGTTTTATTATGACTTTTTTGCTTGTCCGTCTGTTTAATCTTCTGCTGTTTTTGTCTCATTTCGTTTGTAAAATTTTAACTAAATTCTATGTACAATATTTTGTGAATTTTTATATCGGTTGACTACAGCTAATATTGGCTTGTTTTCAGAATATGTTTGTATATTATCTGAGTCTTCTGTGACGACGTAGCTCTGCAATGGCGTATGTCCACAATGATAATTTTCTTTGTCCCCACAGTCGACAAACTGCAGTCACAACTTCTTATCTGACTTTCTTGGCAGGACAACAGCTCAGCAACAAAACAGTTGTGTCGTCAGTGAGTGTGTACAAAGGACACTATCTGTTGCCACAAAAATGAATACATGTGTAGACAGTAGTTCGTGGACGAAGAAGTGGCTTGTGTTATGAATTTTGTAGATTGTAGGTAGTAAAGGCGTCTACGTATGATTCTTCAGTTAAGGTTTTATCTCTTTTACAGTGCAAGACTCTCACTTGAAGAGCTATATACTTGTTTTCGACGATGTAGGAATTATCCCGGCAAGTTTTTATCATACTATACAATGAGTGTTTCGAGTTTTGATGAACTTTTGTTCCTATTTGGACCGTCAATATTTTGACTTTAAACCAGTGGAATGAACTCCTTACTAATTACTGGTCTCGGCATTCTCTTTACCTGCCTTAAAATTTCAATTCCAAAACAAATACTTGCAAACTTCTACCGACAGTCTTTTATTCAAGTCGCTGTCGGAATATTCTTTTAGGTGTGGAAATTAAAAGGCCTCATTTCAATTTCTTCTATTTAGGTGTCTGCACTTTTTTCATTCGTTATGAAATTTGAACATGCTACACAGAACCAGTAAAATAAAAAGTAGAAGCAAGTTACACGTTCCGCAGCTGTATTGACGTCTAATGAGCGACAAATAACTGCCAGTGGACAGCTCTACACTGATTAGCACTGTGCGCACTCTAGTCGTAGGACAATAAGTCGTCGCAGTGTTACAGCCCTCCACAATCCTTTTCAATTGTTGAATGACACTTCCGTCATAATTCGCCAGTAGGCACACTTTAATTTAAAACCACAGAGCACAACCTAACTCCAAAAAGTTGTGACGGCAGTTTGTCAACTGCGGACACACAACACAGCCTTAGAAGACTGTGCTAGCTACGATAAAACAAGTCTCGTGGCCTCTTCAGGTCCACCCACAGAACGAGTCCCTCGAAGTGAAGCCAGGAGAAAGCGCTGGCCTAGCCACGGAACCACCACGCCCACTTCACCCGTGCGGAGAAACGATGTCGGATACAGACTTACACGTAGTCCGAGGCGAGTTTGGTCGCTAATCTTGTCGGAACGCTCTGACAGACATCTGCAGCGGAGCCTCCTGTAGACTGTTCGTAGTAAACTAAGCACTTTTGGAAGCCCTGTAATATCAACTTACGCAGTCGAATCACATTATTATGAACACCTGCTATTATCCAGAGTAATCGCCCTTCGCAGCACGGACATCAGCTAGACGAGATGGTAGTGACTCAGTCAGGTGCTGATAAGTCTCCATGGGTATCTGGGACCATTTTATCTGCAGTGCGTCCCACAAATGTTGAAGGGTGCGTGACGGAAGAGACAGACGGCGAACACGACGATCGAGGTGGTCCCACAGATGTTCAATTGGATTGAGACCGGGGCTGTTTGGGNAAGAGACAGACGGCGAACACGACGATCGAGGTGGTCCCACAGATGTTCAATTGGATTGAGACCGGGGCTGTTTGGGGGCAAGGGAAGAACTTTGAAGTCTTGATCGTGCTCGTTCAGCAACGTGCGGGCACTTCTAGCAGTGTGGTAAGGCGCATTATCCGTGCTGGAAGATCCCATCCTTCTGAGAAAAGACGATCATCATGTACGGGTGGACGTGATTGCCGAGGATGGATTCATAACCAAATCGATCAAGAGTGCCTTCCACACGGATGATGGGACGTATAGAATACCACAAGAGCATTCCCCAGGCCATAACACTGCTCCGACCGCCTTGTGTTCGTCCAGCAACGGATGCAGGGTGTCTGTTCTCCGGCGTTTCTCGTCGGACACGCTGACGTCCATCAGTTCTATGCAGCTGAAACCTTGACTCGTCGGAGAAAGCTACCCGTCGCCAATCAGCAGCGGTCCAGATTCCATACTTTCGAACAAATTCCAGTCGTTTTCGTCTATGCGCCTGTGTTAGCATGGGTGCAGTCGCCCTCCGTCTACTCCGGGGCCCCATTCGCAGAAGGGGTCTCTGAACTGTTGCGGTAGACACGTATCTGGATGCCCCCTGGTTCATTTGGACGGTGAGCTGTTACGCTGTAGCCTGTCGGCTGGCCTTCACGCACCGTCGTAGTCGACGTTCACCTCGGACATCAATGGTGCGTGGAGCTCTGCAGTTTCCACGACGGTTATTCTCAATGGTGCTATTCGCCCACTCATGATACACCTTTACCACAGAGGCACGTGAATAGTTCACAAACGTCGTTGTTTCCGAAATGCTGCCCTCCTTTGACCAAAAAATTCGATGATCACCACTTTTTGCAACTCTGTTAAATCGCTTCCCTTACCCATGACAGCGGGAAGCGCACTGTCTACAGCAAGTCTGTCGGTCGCATTATGAACCCGCTTCACCAGCCCACGTCACGGACCATACGTCATGGGCTACACGCTGCAGATGACACCATGATAATATGATTCGACCATGTATATTCCCATTGTGTATTCTTCCACCGTATGTAAAAACAACATTGCCAGGGACTAGATTACTTTATTCATGCGTCGGTCAAGTGAAATTGTGAAATTATTAGAAAGTAAATATTTTACGAATTTGCTCATTCTTACACTTACTTGCGTTAAAAAAGATAAAAAGTAAAAGTAACTCATTATATCGCCTAGAAAATGATTTTATTTGATTCATAAACTAAGCTAGGGTATTTTATAAAAACTGCAAATCATACAAAGAACCACCCACTTATATTCTTTATTTATAAGAATACCATCACATGTGTCGTTTATTTTTCACGTAACATTAGCTTGCTACGTATTTTCTTTTTGCCGAGCCAATATTATAATGAGCTTGGTTCAATAGGCTATACCGAAATTAAAATTGTCTTAGCCAAATCCAGCATACAATACTTACATCAAACCTCAGACTGGTTTCTAAAATAATAGCATCTTGGCTTTGACTTAAGTTTCGATTTTTCGAAATCGTACTTGACATGTGCCAATCAGACGAAAAGGCCCGTTCTCAGAGCTTCGTTCAGTCAATCAGAGAATGGGTACGCCCACATCAAAGGAACCACCATGCAATTTCGTCACATGTACTTTTATGTTCTGTGGGGCCACGGTGGTGCAGTGGTTAGATTACTCGCCTTTCTCCAAGGTGAACCGGGTTCGATTACCGGCGGTGTCACCCCCCGGATTTTCGCATGTGCGAATCGTGCCTGACGATGCTGCTGGTCGGCGGGTTTTCTCGGGGATCTCCCGTTTCCCCCACCATTTCATTCCGGCGCTGCTCCATACTCACCTCGNGCTGGTCGGCGGGTTTTCTCGGGGATCTCCCGTTTCCCCCACCATTTCATTCCGGCGCTGCTCCATACTCACCTCGCTTCACCCTAATAAGCTCTCAAGACCTCGATGTTAAGAGCCGCCCAAATCTCTTCACTGACTCACTCTATTCGTCCGCCAAGGCGACTGCGTCTAAGGATGGTATTTATAAACATCTTCTGCCGCCTTGAAATGTGTTAACGTATCCAAGATGTTTACAACTGAAAGCCTGCTTAGGAATATACCCACAAATATCATTTTGTCTTGACCTAGTTATTTTATCCACTATTTTCCCAGCCCTGAACAAATGACGCAGCTCGAGTTCCCCTTCTGCCAACGTGTCACAATATGTTACTTTACCATGTTGTTCTTGTAAAGATAATGTTTTGATAGCAAAAATCGGCTTAAATCATAAAATTTTATGGAAATTTACTTATTTTAGTAATCTTACATCCTGTTCCCCTCCATTATAACATTAAAACAACTGCAACATACCGGGTTGTTAAAAAATAAAGTGCGCATTTCAAATTTTTATTTCTAACAAACTATAAAAGATATAAACACATACCACACAGCACTGAATAGAGGAAGGTTCAAAGTTTTAGAGCCCTTGTATGCACACAACACGAGAACCATTTTTCGTGCGACAAAGGTCAAGGTGGTAGTCCATTTCTTACCACACACAAATTAACCGGTCCTTCGTTATTAAATTAACAGCTTCAACAATTCGATGTCTCAGATCCTGAATAGTGTCAGACTTAGGTTGGACAAACACTTTTTCTTCTATGTACTCCACATATAAAAATAGAAGGGAGTAAGATCTGGTGACCTGGGAGTCCACAGACTATGAAGAAGGTCATCTTGTCCACCTCTTCCAAATCATCGTCCTGGAATTGTGTCGTTCGGATACTTCCAGACCAAGTGGAAATGAGGTGGGGTGCCATCTTGCATGTAAATAAAGTCATTCACATCTTCTTGAATTTGAGGAAACAGCCAGTTTTGTAGCGTGTCCAGATACGATATTCCGGTCACAATTTACTCTGCAAAATGAAAGGTCCATAAACTTTGCTTACAGAAATAGCACAAAAAAAAATTCACCTTTGGCGAGTCTCTTCCATTTACGACAATCACGCTAGGATTTTCACTCCCCCAAAATCTCACATTGTAGCGATTAACTTTATCATAGAGATGAAGTGTTGAGTCATCCGAAAAATCATTCGCCGTTCTGAGAAATTTTCCTCTCGGATATCCTGCGTAATTACAGTGCAAAGTTCGAACCTTGTCATCATCGCCAGGATGCAATGCATGTAGTAACTAAAATTTATACGGTTTCATATGCATGCGCTTTGCCATACCGTCGTCTGAGGAATTTCAAGTTCGGTGCTTTCTCGTTGCGTGGCTTTCCCAAGGCTCCGTTCGAACGCAGATCTCATACGATCAACATTTTCATCTGACATGCGAGGACGGCCAGTGCTTTTCACTTTGCAATTGCAACCGTCGTCTACGATCATTTTCTGCCACTCGTAAACCTGTTTATGACGAGGTAGGTCTTTGTTGAACTAACAGCGAAATTCGCGTTGCGCTTGAACAATGGATCCACTCTTCGCAAACTGAAGCACACAAAATCACTTCTTCTGTGGCGTCGCCAGTTTCTTGTAAACAAAAAAAAAGCGCCGTTGTAGGCATTGAATTGATCTAATAGGCGGGCTGTTAAAATTTTTTACTTTCCTATATGGCAGTGATTTGTAATGTTTTTCAATTATTTATAGTTTGTTATAATTACAAATTTAAAATGCCCTCTTTCTTTTTCAATAACCCGGTATTTTTACAAATGAATGTTATTTCATAATTACAGTTAAAATAAACAGAAAGTATTTACGTACGAATCTATGCATTATTTCTCCAAATATTTAAGAAAATTGACAGATTTTTTTATTTAACTATTAAACAGTGTTACATAAAAAGAAACACCCTTGCATCCCAATTGTTAAACCAGTAACTGATTTGAAGTTTATTTAAGTCACAGTTTTATGAAACCACATCAAATGTTTTTAACAATGTAATAAATTGAACAGCTGTGTCTAAGGATACGAATTTCATAATTTGTAATGAATGCACAATGTGACAAGTAACTGATTTGAAGTTTATTTAAGTCACAGTTTTATGAAACCACATCAAATGTTTTTAACAATGTAATAAATTGAACAGCTGTGGCTAAGGATACGAATTTCATAATTTGTAATGAATGCACAATATGAATAATACAAGATAACATAATAAAATTAAATAGTGTCATTTCTTAATCTGACAATTCTCTGTAGTCCGGTTTTTCTAGATGTTTCATATTCGGATACAAGTTCCGGGCAATAGCTTTCGAAAACGATACCGCCTCTTAAATTGAGATTCGCGACACAAATAAAACGGGTCTGCTACGCCTTTAAGGTATCATTCGATAATCACACTTATTTATGTTCATTTACATAGTTAAAGAAAATAACTTAATAAATATGACATTATAATTCATAAAAATTCTGCGCCATTTTCACAAACGTGATAGTGGTTGATTGCTGGCTATTACGGTTTGACCTCATCCACTCAAAAAGCACCCGAGCAGATGTCTGCCGGCAGTCAGTCGCTCCCCGGAAGAGAACTATAATAAACAAAAAAATCGATTTCGATGGAGGGAGGTTGGTTGACATTCGAAAGTTGTTATAATTACAGCCCTAAAGCGACGGGCGATAACAATCGTTGGAAACCTATCTGGCTCGTCGCCAGGAGATTTGTTGCCGATGGATCGTTAGAGCATGCCCTGGTGGAAGAGTTCGTTTTCTTCCTTGCAACTTGAAACACGTGTCTTTTACTTTTTTTTTTTCCAGCAAGTTTTCACTACTACAAATTGCGCATACTATCTCCAGGACTGGCCACTCAACTTCTACGTGTTTAATATTTCTAAACATCGCCAACCAGGTCCATGGTTTGCATGAGACTCAGAGCACAGAGCAATAGCACAACTAGATGTTAAGTGTTCCGGAGCAGTTTTGACCCACTAAGGACGAGCCCCACTCTTTCCAATTAATATTAACCATTAAGGGTTCTTCCTTAATTTTTTATTATTTGTTCAAATACACGTTCGTCTCATTTCTATTAGTTTATTTTATTTTATAATGCTTAAAATTGTTTTTTTTTTTCTGGTATTTAGAAGTATTTGATAAAATACCAAGAAATAATAAGTGTTGCTTATTATTAGTAACATTCAGATTATTAACAACTTATAACGTACATGATTCTTAAATTATTGTAATATAGTTTAATACAATTTGGTAGCCGCTGTTGATATAGATATAAGGTCGTTTATTGATAATAGATAAAACATGCAGTCATTAAAAGTTAGACAATACATTTATCAGGAAATCTTTTGTCATACTATGGATATAAACTTTAATATAATATGAAGTATTAAACCAAATCATCAATACAAGGGATCATATGGATAACTGGTGAACTAGTCTCTTCCGTGACTTTTCACTTCGAATTGTGCGATCGCATGGCCCAAGTTCATTTTTCGCGCTCTGACCTTTGAAAATAGTTCAGGCGGTTCTGCGACATGCTACTTATAAAGTAAGTAGTTCTTGGGGGTTTATCAGTTTTAAAAAATGGCCTGTCAGCTGAGTCATCAGTCACTGGCACCATACGGAAAATCAGTCAAGCACTAAACATCAGAGCTGGTAGCAACTTGCAAGCGCACCAGTAAAATTTCTGTGAGCTTCTCTGCCAGTGGTTTGATGTGGCTTGCGAAACATATGTTTTATATTGTGTATTATATACCTATATTACGAGTATTATTATCAGATGGATAGTTTTTAAATTAAGCGTTTGCTACATTTCAGGATTTTTTTCATAATTTGAAAGGAAAAATTACTATAAACAAAGGTTTTAAACAGGAAATTTGCACAAATTATATTTATAATCTGGAAATACTCATTAAGCGGAGTCTTTACTATGTCCAGGCTGTGGTTAAACACTTCAACCTGGAATCGTTTTCCATTGTCAACAATAGTGTCGTCTTCTAACAGTTAGTGAAATATGTTTCTCTTTCGTTTTAATTTCTTCTCGGGAAAATGAAGTGGAACTACCACTGTCGAGTTTTTTTTTTATCGTGAGCCGTTTATGTCTCATATTTGTTATATTGTCCCCACAGAAAGACAACATTTTGTATGCATGTTCTAGGTATTCTTCGGCACTTTGTAGACTTTTTGAAATAGTGTCAACAGAATCTAGATCTAAAGGTTCCAATACAGTCAGAATTATTGTAGGATTAAGCGAATTACTGTAGTTGATTGATGCACTTGCTTAGAGTTCCTCTTACATACATTAGTCACATATATATCTTAAGATTTTAATAACTATTACTAAGTGCAACTAGTGCTTAAAATACTACTAGATCATGTAGATGAATAAATATTTTAGAAAGTATTTGCTAGGAAAGTTGATTTTTTTCAGTAAAGTAGGTCGAAAAACATAAATAAAAATACGCACCGATACCAAACGTAGCTGCAAAAGTTTTTGATTTTAGAAATGTTTGAAACAGAGTAATTTATTACTAGGTTTAAGGCATAAGCACAGCAGTGCACATGCTTGACTGGTGAATTTCAATTTTCAATTCTTGCCTGAAAGTCCGTGTAGATCCCACCCATATTTTCCGCCTCGTTCTTCAATAATATCAACTACGTGGAGGTGCGAGGCGAAGATTACCTACTAGATGGCTCACCTTATCCTCATTGTTTACGAACTAGCTAAGCGAATGATAATGCAAAATCACGAAAGGTCATGACTATGCAATTATTGAATGCAATTTTTGGTGGACAATCTTTACATTTACAGCACTTTGAAATTGATGTCTGCTGATTCTTTAATAACCAAAAGTTTGACACCCCTCTCGAGCCTCTGGCCTGGAGCTTCACTATAGACACGCCACTGGCACAGCGTTCAGCAGCGAGCACAAGTGTCTGTCAACTATCCTAGGCGTTAATAATACGGGGTTTGATTGCAAACGAACCGAACGTATCAGCAGAGGGAAAAATGCTTTCCAGTGAAAGAAATTTACAGGTGATTTATTACTTGCTTATTTAAAATATGCTATGAAATGCCGAAGTAATAATTAACCACAAGTCAAGTTGTTTGCAGTCGAACAGAAAATTCCATGTTTTCATGTCCATCAAGCTTGGCATTTAAAACAAATTGGAAAAATTTTCAAACAAAAAATCGGATCGGATTGTTCTCGTTAGCTGCGGGCATAATGCTCCGCCCCCAGAAGCACAAAAACCATCATGAATTACCCTGGTATGTAAGAGGGTGAAATAGAAAATCACAATTCTTTAAAATGAAGAAATCAACCAATATCGTAATTCTGCCGGCAATGTCTCTACGCCACAACAATGGACTCGACAATATTAAATAAGGCACACCACAAAACAAAGAAAGAATAGAATTTTTTTTCTGGTGATTTCAAAACTGCCAATGGAAAAAAAAATATCTCTGAAATGTTGTCATGAGCTGCAACTAGTTGTCGACTGCAACTAAAATTTGAGGAAGTCTAACTTTTTTTTTTTCACCCTGCCTTCTCCTTTGTTAAAACGATGACGTTACGTGTTTCGGCGGGCACGTATTACCATTTGGAAAAGTTGGCGTGCCCGAAAACAAAAACACGCATCCCAGACGGTCGCATCGGCAGTCACGGCCCGAACGATAAGTTGCAGCGTGTGACGAGGGGGAAGACGCAACGCACATACAAAAAAGGAATGATGGGGGTCTGCAGCGTGACGTTGCGTAACTAACGTTTGGCGGGCGGCGGGAACGGAGATGACATCACAGGCGTCAACAGTCGCGGCATGGCTGCAGCTCTGTCACCCGCTGCCGTCATCGTTTCTACCTCCACGTCAAGTGCAGCGTTGGAAGGAAGGCGAAGACGGATATCAGCGAGAAACAAAAGCGACCTAGAGCAGTGATTCTCAAACGTCATTTTACCACGGACAATGCGCCGTGACTCATCCTGGCGCGTGTTCCTTACTTACAGCTGTGAGTACAGATCCACTGCCCCGTGCTACCGGCCCACTTAGCTTAATCATATTTCCACTTTATTTATTGGCGTTTCTGTGTTACTTTCCATTGCATATGCTATATCACTGAATTCCTCTTTGCACGTACTTTCGGATGCCGTTGAAATAAATTTATGTTTCCAGGAAAAAAATCATATGCGATTTAATTATTTATGTCCATACACGTGTTACGTATAGTCACTTTGCGGAAAATTACTTGCCCCCGTACGTAATTTCATTTAGCGAGGAGATTTTTGGAGTGTCCACATTAGGCGGACCAACCTGTATACCTTCACAATTTCCCACGCATGAGCCAAAGTTCTATTTCATTGTACACACTTCCAGGGTCATTCAATGTGGATGCCCAAAATGGAAACTGGGTTGAGGGAGCATGGAGAACTACAACGGCTGGATATACAGGAATGTTTAATATTCCAAAGGTACCACGTAGGCCCACAAATGACGCCAAAGAAGTACGGGAAGAATTTAAGGAATACTTCCTTTCAGACATCGGAAGGCTATCATGGCAAGATATGTATTAGGCCTAAAAAAAAATGCGATTTATGGCTCAGAAACGTTTGTATGTTACAAAATAAAACAACGGCTTTAAAAAAAGTTTCCAAACTTTGACTTGTTGAGGAATTTTGTTGAATTGTTGATGATTTTTGTTGCATTGTTGAGGATTTATATTGTATTGCTTAGAAATGTTGTTGAATTTCAATTTGAATTCAGGAGGAACAGGCTGTTTCTCGTGTTGTATTACATGTGTATTTTGTGTTAAAAAAATTGTAATAGCATTTATATTTAATATATAGCGTAGGCGCTCTATTGTGGCAATGCTGTTTTATAAACTTAATGGTTTAATGTATGTCCATGATAAATAATGACATATGTAACAACATATATATATATATATAGACATATGTAACTATACATAAACAAATCAATAATGTAATATAATCCTCATATAAAATAATTAGGGTAATGTTATGTTACAAATTTAATATTTAGGTAGAAGCCTATTTTCCAAATCATGTTTTCCGGAAAACTGTCAGAAATGATTTAGCTTCGATTTCATTTTTAATTGTTTATGTAGGCAAATTTATTTTTTCATGCATAATAAATACTATACACCGAGCATTGTTGAAAATAATTTGCTATCCTAAAGGTCTTCCAGTTACTTTTTCCTCAATTTTTAATTTACTCTCCTACTATACCTCGAGTATACAGCAAAACCTCTACATACTTAACATGTTAATAAAAAAACATATTTATAACAAACTTTGTGTTTCGTCTGGTCAAATTTGTATGTAACACAGAGCACTTTCTGCTCTTCATAACAAACTATTTCCCCTACTTTTGCTCAAAAACCTACCTATTTACAACTAAAACACTGGCAAGGCTCATATTTAATTTACCTTTACAAATATTCCCTTATACAAATGTGCATTTAAATCTTTAACAAACGGCAGTAAATATTCAAGAGCCATCAAGTTTTTTTTGTGTGACACAGAAGCAGTTATAATTTTATTCACATGCAGTACATCGAGTAGGTACATTTCTGTATCAGACAAGTTACATAATTAAAAATACGAAATTAAATTGACGAATATTGCAATGTTTTTATCTCTTTATAATAAAAGTATACTTATATATTTTTTAATAGTACTCAGGTGTGTACATTAGACATGAACTAATTAATAATCAAATTACCTTTACGTTAGAAATCATTTTGAAAGAAGGCGCAGTTAATTTTTCGCAACTAGATTTAAAATTATTTGCACAAGAGAAATCAAACACATTGAAATTACCTGTCTGTAAAGAGCTTCTTTATAACAAGCATGCGAAAATATGCTGCCTATGCACGAACATACAAAAATGCATTATATCAATATAAGTAACGTGTGGTTACGTACTGCATCATCTACTTCTTTCCCAGCATCCGATGTAAATCCTTTGTGAGGAGTACTCACATCAAGAAGAAATGTCAAAGCTTCGTACGCGAACCATTTCGCCATCTTGCACGGAGGGGATCCGAACTTTCGTGATGTTAACAGTTTGTCTTCACGCACAAAGGCACTGTGCAAATTCCTGATTTTTTTTTTTTTTTTTTTTTTTNTAGCCGCCAGTTCTTTCATTGCGTCGAGTACATATATCAAGTTCTGGCACTACTTGAAGCATCCTGAAATAACACTCTCGAAAGGCCTAAACGATATCGTTGCACGGGCAGACTGACTCGCAAGCCAGCTGCCACGATAAAATGCGAGTCAACTAACGACTGTCTAATTAACGTGTGCTTCGAAAATCACTGTCACATAAATCTTCATTGTTCCCGGAATACGTTCATCGGGTTTTAAGGCACTGCATAAACTTATCAGTGTTCAAAAATTGTACTGTAAAGCACAGTCTATTCAAACTTAATGACGTGCTGCCAAATTCAACTCGCACATGATTAATTATTTGCTTGATTTGGAACATAAAGACAATATGCACAACAATTAACTCATATAAGAAGGGCAACATATCCCGTAACTTTGCGCAGGAAAACTCGTTACTGCTCGTTGCGTCATCACGCTAACAACGACGCACTAAGGAGCATTTGGCTTCGAAAGCCGGTCAAAAATAGTTTAGTAGTTTTTTAATGAAAATGATTAAAAATGCATGAATGAATAGAGTAGCAGTTTTATTTTGGGATAATCAAGGTTACAGTATAACAATAAAATAAAAGTAGTTTATTTTAGGTATAGCCCATATACATTTCCACTACAATTAAAACGTTTTATAAAGTAAAAAAAAAAATACAAAAACACAGACATATTATTTACAGCCTTCTTAAAATAGAAATGTCTCAGTATTTGAATTGTTTCAGTATAGAAATCAGACCAGGATAAATAAAGTGCAATATTAAAAGACACAATTCGGTCTACATGAAAGAAAACTACTCAGAGTGGATCTCTTCTGCTTCATCTTCTGTTTCTTCGTTCGGTCCTTCAGGTTCGAAAAGATCTAATGTTGCAGATAATCTACAACGACTTCCTAGATCAACAACCCAACAAGAACCACGATTAGTAATCATTCTTTCAAAGCGTTTATTCAAATTGTAAAAGAGCGCGTTACTTTGTGTAAGAAGGTGGGAAACCGTCTGTTTATATGGTTCAGCCCAAACAAAATTTCTCAGCAGCATGGAGTTCCGGTACAATCCTGTGTAGGACAGCCAAAATAAAATAAGTAAGTCTTTGAAGAAAACTTTGGAACCCGTAGCAGTCACTAGGCAGGTTTAGCCGTTGCCCACGAGATTACAGAAGGCCTTCGCATGGGCTATCTCGAGGTGCGTTAGTATCTGTAGTTCGTGTATCGCCGCTAGAGTGCAGGCGTTTACTCTGTTGTTTACCACGTCGTCTTATGGCGGGAAACATTACAAATGTTATCTGTGTTTTATTTATCGATATGTATATATTTCGAGTGTACGGGTAAACATTCTTTCTTGAAAATGTTTTTAGTTATAAATATCTAATAAATGTCTTCTCTATATTGGACAAGTGACTTCAACATGTGTTATAATATTAATATAAATGCATTTTTTTTTGTAAAATATAACTTTTCTCTGCAAACAAAATGTCTGTGCAGTGCCATGTTCATTTTAATGTTTTTAAACAGAACTGAACGATAGTGTATTGTTGTGTTCCATTTTGTTAAAGTGATTCCTCAGTAGTGACTAGTGTTTCATTTCATCAGTTTCCAGAAAATTCTGACGCGTGAGAAATGGCTTAAAGGAATATCACGACAGAGTGATTCTCACAATACAGATAATAAATGGCAGCCACCAGCAAGGCCAGTTGTCTGTAGCAGACATTTTAACAATAAATATTTTAGTGTGTCAACGCAAAAAAAAAAAAACATTTCTTCCAAATTCTTTTAAAGTTAAATTAACATTGGTACAGTCGCTGATATTCCCTATTTTTTATTATTGCGACATGGTTTATGGAGACATCACGCAAAATTTGGCAGCTAAACTTCAACGCATGCAAAATTCTTGTTTTCGATTTTTGTTCAACCTAAAATCACGTGATCACTTGTCTCCTTACTTTGATACACTTAATTGGTTACGTCTGGACGAACGACGTCAGCTCCACAGTCTCACACTAGCATACAAAATACTATCCTCGTATATTACAACGCCAGAATACTTACGTACTCGGCTGAAAACCTTGGGGGATGATCACACTATTAACACGCGTGCTAAAAATACACCTAGTTTAAATATTGCAGCTCACAAAACGCAGGTATGTGCCAATTCTTTCACCGTCTCTGTCGCACGAGCGTGGAATAATTTACCCGTAGAGGTAAGGAACTTGACAACACTAACTACTTTTAGGAGCAGTGCTGCCAAGTACATTAAGAATATGCGCCGATGATTCCACACACACACACGCATGCACACGCATCATTATTCCGTAACATTTTAATTTGTTTAGCTTTTTTTCCCGTAAACTATTTGTACAGCCTAGCAACACCTATTATTTTGTTTATTTATACATTCACTTTAATCAATGTGTAATTTGTTGCTGTCGATTCGTCTATTTATTTCAAAGAGTTGCTGCATTCAATTTTCATTAATCTGTAAGTGGTTATTGTATATCTGTTTATTTATTTTATTGCGTTGAGATTGAACTTCTTGTTTTCCTCTCAGCTACTTTGTAGGTTCTGCACATTTATATTTTTTGATTGGTAATGCGGGTTATGATACACATTATTGTGCTGGAAACCACAGACCAGTTTTAGAGTTTAATCTATTTGAGCTATCATAATTACGTTTCGCCTCTTGATATGATGGATGCTCGTTCATGTTTACATGCAATAGAGATAGCAATACGAACTGGTTTCATCCGAGCGTCAATACATGCGAATGTTGAGAGCGAGTTGCGTACTTCTTCAAAGCAAATCCACTTTCAACCAAATTCATCCCAACTAACTTACACACTGCCAAGTTCTTTATTGGAAATACTCAGTCGTCCATTAAACTGTACGTAGCCATGATTTAATAATAATACTAATAAATAATAATCTACACTAATATTTTTCTTGTTTTCATGTGCATGTACTTTTATTCCAGCTTGTCATACAACGAAAACTGGATCAGACGCCTTTGTTTGTGGTTATCTCATAAAAGTTGCCAAGGCGAACACCAACAGCAATGTCGTGCCTGGACTTGCTGGTCATTTTAGGACAAGCTAGAATTCAAAACATATAACTTAATCCATTGGCCCACGCCGTATTTGGCACTTCCTGGCGAATGCTGGTCCAATCGTCGCTTTCCACTGTGACAGCAAGCAACCAATGTGCAGTTGATGTCGGCATATTTGTACATATAAATACTGTAGAGCCTAGCTTGCAGGTCATTTAACTCGCGATTTTTTCCGGTCTCTACTTATCAGTAATTCACCTTTGAATATGTTCAAACGTCATCAAGGCAGAGGAGGGCTAAGATATGCAAAGTCGTCGTTTGTTTCTTTGGTGCCGATCATTATTGATTGTTGTGTCGGCGCTCAAAGATATCTGCCATTAAAAGGTGTAAGAGTTTCACTACTTAAACATTGCAAACCAAGATTTGTTGAAAATCTGAATTGCCCAAAGTGCGACAATGAAAAGTTGTGTGTGCTGTTGCTGGCAAAACTATTAAATCCTTTGTTAAGTCATGTTGCTACAAAAGCAACAGACAAATGTCAAACCTTTGAGCAGGAAAATATTATTAAACTGCAGAAGTGATTTTTACAGAGGTATTACTGCTTAGAACTCTTTGTATCTTGTTGCGACGATAAATTTCCATGTGAAGTTTTTCAAAAGGTATGTTAATTTTGAATATTAGGTTTTAGATGTTTATATTATTATTTAATATTATTTATTTTGGTAAACGGTATATTTTATTTATTCTTGTGTATTATTTGCTTAGAAAGTTGTGTTTGTTCACGTAACCACCTTTTACAAGCATGTAAATCTACAATGTAAACGACTGCTACCTAGCGGTCATTTCGGAACTACGCATATATATCCAGTCTGTGACGTGAAAAATGAGTTATGCTGAGGCCTTCTTATAATCACGTCCCCTGGTTAGGTTATTCACATCCATTTAGTAACCGCAAGCACAAAGTAATAACACGAGGCAAAAAGACTTTAAAAATGTCCACTTAATTATTCTCCTCCAGCAAACTAAATGGCGGGCTGCGTATATTTGGGGTGAGGCGTATGATTAATAGCGCGGAATACATTGTTTTCAAACGCGGCATCACTCCTCACGTCAAAAACATAGGGCTCAAATAGTCTCCAACACATAACTCATGACACATAATTTCCACGCAGCATTTAAATACACTTGAAAACGTCGCCGCTCCCTCTTGCTGGGAAAAATATCCAGTACGTAACACTATCCACCGTAGCTAATCTCTCGGCCTTTGTAACTTTATAGTTACATCTTCAGTGGTACGTTGTACTGGTGTAGTAACCTTATTAGAGTAACTGATAACTTCACCAGTGTTCGGACATGACAGTTCATAACAGTGTTCTCTCTTCCTGCCAGTAACTCTGTACGGTCAACTATATAATAGCAGTAATTTCGCCCTGTCAAATTCCCAGAATTTACTAACGTTCGTGCAATTAGCCTATTTCCAACGATTTGATGCAGGACGGTTTAGTGTACCTCCTTCTCCTCTCTGCTGCGATACAAAGACGTTGTTCAATCAAAGCTCTTAGTTCATTAATTAAGGATCTCTCTTCCATCTGCGTCTCTTCTACTGTGTCTGGAGGCACTGGTAGCTTACTGGGGTCAAATATACTTGATCGTCGGCCAGTTTAACCTCCTTTTCTGGCTAGTTGAGTTTTGCTGTATTGTTTCGTTACTGGTACCCCCAGCAACACTCGGTGAAGTGGGTACGAATGCCGATGCAAGTGGATCTAATGGTTCTTGATTGAAAAAATAACACTCTCCTGGTTGTACAGCAAAAACCATATTATTTTGTGTGGGAGTGCCTTGAGTCATGTTTTCACTCGTCTGCAGTGCATCCGCATTCCCTCTTGCTCCGCTGGGTGGCGTTCGAGCTGTGCAAGGAGCAGGTCTGTCTGTATTCTCACTATGGGTCCTGCCCTGTTGAGAGTCGTCATTCCTAAACTTCCTTTCACTCTGATCTGGCTAGTTACCTGGCGCAGCTGGGTCAGAGTGTAATTGTTTATAGTCGCTATTATGGCCCCTAGGCCCTCGCCAACGACCTCCTATTCTATGGCCTCCTCTAGGCTTGTAGCGTCTGCCTCGGCACGTCTGTTTTTTCCCCCCTTCACCCCAAGACGCCTTGATACCCTGGTCGATAAGGCTCAGTTCGGTAGCTCTGAACACGTGGCCGGTAGTCAAATATGTTCTGGTTCCATGTTGTCTATATACATTAGCGGAATGCGGTCTGGATTACGCGAGCGGTCAGACTCTCGGTTACTCTGCTGCCTTTGTAGCCTATCTATCTGGTCGTATGCCAGTAGATCAGAATGACGCAATATCACTGTGGCGTCTTACTGGCGTAGTACCATGGCCACAAATTCCTCATCAAATATAGGAGGGTCCATATGTCGCGACCTCTCGTACATCTCCGACAAGTGGGTCTCCAACTTTTTCCCTTTCCCGGGGAAGAATTTTTCAGAGTGTAAATTTGCCCGTAAGTTGCCCTCATTTTTTTTACTCCAGAAATGCGCAACAAATTTGTCCTTAAACTCAGTGTAGGTGGTAGTTGTGGGTATATTTATCTCCCACCGGTAGTACGCTGCGCCGAGCAAACTGAGGTCAAAGAATCGCAAAATGTCTGCATCAGGAAGGCCAAATACGTTCGCATACTCTTCGAACATAATTAAGAAATTAATAGGATTTTCACCAATTCTTCCCTTAAAACGTGGCACCTGCTCCACCCACAATTTAGACGGGTAATGCAACAGCGTGCTCCACTTGTGCGCGAATTTACTACCTCGGTAGGCATCGCAGATGAGCTAGATGTGTTTAACAGCAATGACGTGGCTGAATGCGAGGGCTGAATTTTACTGCGCGGTGTTTCAGTCAGCCTAAGCTCTCTTATTGAAGCTTCGGCTCGATCAATATGGTCCTCAACGAAATTGAGTTTTTCACCAACCTTTGTAAATTTAGCATTGGCCTTTGTGCCTTTCCAAATGGCTTGACTTTTCAATGTTTTGTAACTTACTTTCCAAATGCTTGCCGAATGAGTCAAGCTGGGCCGCGACGTGCTCTTTTACTGCTTCTATACTTGCTCCATAGTCAGTGCGTTTTTCGAGGTCGGTAAAACGCGCTTAATTCTCACTTGCCTGTATCGCGTATTGTTCCTTAATAAAGTCCCAACTCCCCTATTGCACTGGCGACCTCGCCTCGCAACTTGGTTGAGACGGCGTGTAACTCTGTTTGCAGACCAGTTACTTGGCTGGCTACTCAGTTGCGTGAATTTGTTCGCACCTCGTGTTTAAGGGTTGCCTGTAAATCCGCTTGTTGCTGAGTTAGGCTGTTCTGTATGTCCGTTTTCTGCTCTGTTATGCTATTCTGCATGGTCGTCTGCTGCTGTGTCAATTCCTCACGCAACTGCATAATTAAGGTGGCAAATTGTTATCAGCTGCGCCTGGTTGGTAGAGTCGGATTGAGACGTGGGTACGACGGGTGTAGCTTCCGTGCTAGACGCGGCAACGACGATATCTGCGCGTTGCAATTGTAACAGCGGTAGGACAGTGCTGCAAACAGTGAGGAAATGAGAGCTCTATGGACCAACTTAACTAATACCTGTTTTAAAAAAAAGGATTGCATGTTGTAGGTATACAGAAATGCAGTAATCCAGAAAATGTCAATTTTGGACCTACACAACTTCTGCTTTGCGCCCATCATATTTGGTGGAATGCGCGTGTCAGCTGCGCAATATAAATATTGAAAGGCTGTTTTTTCCATTAGAGAAGTCAGAACCACGTGATTTCAACGGTTCTTCAGTTAAGTTCAGTGTACAGGATGAAATACGTAATAATGATCCTTGTCAAAATTACGTGGAAACATTCCTCATAACAAGATGGAAACACATAAAAGCGTAGATTTGGGATAGCTTGATTTCCTTGTTAGAGTTTTCCTTCTCCGCTTTTGTTTTGTGTGGAATGCTATCATATCTATCACGTACGTAGAACACCGCAACACACACCACAACGCTGAACACAATACCTGTGATGACATTCCACAAAAAAATAAAACAACCCAGCCCGCGAGTCCTACAATGTAAACAGGGCTGCGGAAGCGAGCTGTGCCACAGAAAATGTTTCCGGACCTATATGCTCTTCTAACATTTTTTCATCCTGTAGTTGAGGGGAATGTTTTCCCAACGGATTTGGCGTGTTGTTTTGTTACAGCCTGTACACAGTAAGTCGTGGAAAACAAAAATACTAACAAACTGGCAGTTGATGTGCGAAGTGTGATTAAATGTTTGAAACGAAGTGGATTTATTTTTCAGCACTGCACTCGACTGTACTGTACGCCAAGCAGAACTCATTAAAAAATAGTACAGACAGTACCAAGATTATCAGAAGAGTAAGAAAAAAACGCATATATTTTGTAACACTGTACAGTATTTAACTAGGCTGTAATTCTTTAAACGTTAAAACAATCTATCGATCGTTTTTTTTTTTATCAATTTTTAAGCGTATTCATATTCTGAATGCTTCGGAAACCACATTTTGCAAGGAAAACCTTTATAAAACAGGGAAATCATATTATTACTATGGTTGTTTATAAGAAAATATTGATAATAATGTTTGCTAATATTATTTTTATAATTGAAATTATGCACATATATTTCAATCGTAGAAGTCATGTTTATAGCTTGAATAGATTTCCATAAAATCAATTATTAAAAATATTCGTAAATACTAACTAGTATATACAGCCATGGCAATTATTACGATTTCTTTGCTTGAAAAGGTTTTCTATAAGCTATTCACTGTAAAGTGAGAAGTTTTTGAAGCCCTGTCGTTTGGAATAATAGTCTATAAATGTATTTTATTGTAGCCTTAGACAATAACTTTCGGGTCCAGTGAAATATATACGCTGTGTTTATTACTTACATGGCAATATTTATTTTAAAAAGTGGTGTAAAGATACAAAATGGCTGATAGGAAAAAAGTAACTAGGGCATCAAAAGTGCTCACTTTACCGTGAACAGCCTATAGCAAAATGTATTATTTAGAGCACCCAGAATGTAAGTATACTTAATAATCGATAAAATAATATACTATATAAGTTAACTGTTTTAATATTTTAAAAAGTGCATTCTGTCAATTTTTTTACAGTTAAAGAAATGCACATGTAGTTTTCTTTCATATACTATAGAAAACGTACTTTCCGGGCAATTTGTATAGTGTTTGTACCACTTTCTAATGAGTTCTGCGAGTTTTACAGTAGGCTGCAGTGCTGAAAGGAAAGCGAGTTTACTCCCAACAGTGACGACGGAAATCTTCAGTGCCGATGAAAGTTAAGCAAAGGAGAGACGGATCAGTGACGGAATGTAATGATGAGGGAAACGGGAGCACCTTGAGAAAGCCCGCCAACCAACTGCAACGTCGGCCAAGTTTCCCCACGTGCGAGAATCCGATTTGTGATCCCACCGGGAATCGAGCTCGGTTCACCGCGAGGAAAGGGGAAGTTCCGCTATTATTTTATTGCCACAACGTCTATACCTGGTTCACAGTCAGTTGGTCATTTTCTATGTAATCTCTTTTTTGAAAAAAAATTTGCCCGTACTGTATATACACTGCGGACAATGAAAAGCCCACCATGGAGAAGCTACGCGACAACCACGAAACGATGTAAATGGAGGGAGTACTGGCTGGTATGCACATGATCCCATGTTGGTGCGTTTGCATTTGACCGCACACCCGGCAGTGGTGCTGCCAGCATTGACCAGATGTCGTAGACACTGGCGTGTAATCGAAGCCGCGTTAAGACGAGAAACACCAGACGATACCAAGCAAGCGTACAGAGTGAAGAAGAATGCCAGAAAGACGCCAAAGACGTCGCTTTACGCAATGGACGGACTTCGAGTGAAGACCCATAATCAGGCTGGAAACAGCAGGGTGGTCGTATCGCCATACAGCCCACCGTGTGGATCGTTCAGACCATGTTGTCAGATGCTGTTGGGAACAGTGGATACATGAAGGTTACCCCACACTCGGAGGACCGGCTCAGGATGGACGATATCGACTACCAGTCGAGAGAACGACGAATCATGCGCCAGGCGCGGAGGGGTTCCATGGCGACCTGGTCCATGGTACTGGCCAGTGTTGGGGCTTCTGTGTGACGACAAACTTCCTTCCGACGCCTTGCGGAGGCGAATCTGCTATCCCAGCGCCCATTACGTGTGCTGCCATTAACTCTGCAACAGTGGCAGCTCTGTTTGCAGTGTTGCCAGGCCAGAGCAATGTGGAGCACCATAGACTGCCAATGCGTGGTGTTTGGTAATGAGTGCCACTTCGTTATGGGGACTGATTATCATCGCGCCCAGATGCGGAAGGCCTGTGGTGAACGCCACAATCCCCATCGCGTTATCGAGCGGCACAATTCCTCCACAACAGGCATTATAGGGAGCCATAACCTAGGATAGCTAAACTGCTCTCGTCGTGTTACGTGGAACATTAATGGCCCGATGGTCCATATATGAGATCCTAAGCTCCCGTCTGCTCCCGTTTCTGGCCGGGATTCCAGGTGCGATATTCCAGCTAAATAACGCCCCCGCACATGGTACGGGTTGCCCAGGACTGCCTCCATCATGTACAAACACTATCATGGTCTTCCCACTCCCCTGACATGTCACCAATCAAGCATGTGTGGTACCAGTTAGAACACCAGCTACTGTAGTGCCACAGTATCCGTGATTTGGAACACACCATCCAACAGTTATGGGTCGGTCTGCCTCAGGACAACATCCGGCATTTGCTGGACTCCATACTAGACTGTGTTGTAGCGTGTATCGCAGTGCGAGGTGGGGCGACGCATATAGCATACCACAGATCCATATGTAATTGTCCTGCTGCTCTGTTTTTGTATTCATATGTTTCACTACCTCTATAAAGTTCCAGTACCATCCAATGCATTCTTCGGTATGCGCAATTTTTTATTGTCCGGCATTGTATTTTAACGTGAACACCAACTTGAGGATTTAAAGCAATGATGGCAGCAAATCGGGAAAAATAGTTCCATGTATAGGCTGTTCACGGTAAGCTCAGCATTTTTGAAGTCAACCTTTGAAAAAAAAACAATGCACTACCTGTTTGCATGTTAGTTACCGAACACACTAGTATGCAGGTTCCCAGTTAAGTTGGCAGCGAGTGTAACGTTTAAATTTATGTAAATCTAGCTGGTGTTTATTGCATTATACACGTTAGAGTACTAAGTGTGGCGCATTAATGACAAATTTATGTTCTTAACAATTTCACGTTTTCGCTTGACTGACGTACGAATAAAGTTGTTAAGCCCATAGCAATGTAAATTTTACATATGGTAGACGGTTACAAAATGAGAAGAAAAGTTCATCTCAAGCAGGTCTTTCAGAAGTGCTCACTATACCGTGAACAGCCTATAATACCGTTTCATATAATTTGTAATGTATAATTTCGTGTCCACCGTAAATGGTTCAGTTGTTTATATATACAGATATACTCAAAAAATTATTGCTGTAAAAAAAACTACCTTTTTATAATATCTTAAAATTTTTATCCGTGTGTTAAAAAAAAAATATATATATATATATATATCCCGAGCTATTCCAGCATGTTCGCGTAGAAGGAATATGGGACTGAGCGCGCACGCCTGCTGCGCGATATTCATTCTCCGAGTCTCGCGGTTACTTCCAACTTTTCTGAAGTCCTGCTAATGTTCTACTTTCAGGATATTCCTCCGCCTCATGCAAAAAAAAAAGCGTTACCGAGTCTAGAAAACTACACCGAAGGGACAGCGCGCCACATTCGTGCACACTCAGTTATATAATATTTTCAATAGGAACTATTTCTTACTAGGCATTATAAACATGCGAGTTTGCTCACTGTTTTTATTCATATATGCTATAATTTATTTAAAAAAATAAGTAAAAGTTTAATTTAACCAAAAATAAGATACATTTGTGTTAACAGAAATATGAAAAGCTTATGATATATGACATATATAGGAAATAACTAAACACGTCATACGTGGGGTGTAATTTCAAAGGTTTGTTAAAAAAGTGTGAGGAAACCGCGAATAGACTACGAGCGCTTTCCTGTCTGTACAACTGTCCAAACCAAGCGGCTCCAGCCAAGTTTAGCTTAACGTTTACATTAGTTCGTGTTTTTAAATGTTAGTTAACTTTCTCTGGCCGAGTTCTACGTGTAATGCAAATAAAAAAATATTTAAGGTATATGCGGTTTTACTAACAAAAACATGAGACTTAAAAAAAAAAAACGTTGTGTGGCTGTGTTGGAATACGTCTTTATGCCGGGATTACGATGACTTCACGTTTCACGTAACACGCAACGAGTAACACGTTCACGTAAGCCGGCTACACCTTGACTAACGCGATTCAAGGAGACCTATCACGATCACTCCACGCAACGTTCCCGTGATGGAAAAGCTTGTCAATGTCTAGTTTTTGCGCGATGTCGTCTGCTCACGTTTTTTATCCATGTAGAGCATATATAATTTTCCCCGGGAAATGAGGACGAAAGAGTAATACAAGTTAGACTAGGATTATTTTTCGTTTTTTTTTTTTTTTAATTTGTAAATATTAGAGATATTTACGCTGCCACGGTTTATATACGGTATAACGATTCTCAAAAGTGTAAACATGCTCGCATGAAAGGCAGAATGTTTACCATTATATTTGCAATTTTTAGTAGGCCTACTTCATGAAACACAATTAAATTTTCTCAGCAGAACAAAGTTCATTGCATAAGATTTATTCCCATGTACACGAAAGACATATCTACATCTCCCAGGTACATTTCGTTCTGAAGATTATGGCGATCTCCTAGTCGTTTTCAAAGTTTGTATAAATCACGAACGGCATTCTTTCACAACCGGTTCTAGCCATAAGACATAAGTTAAAGACACAAATACGCCCGTTTTCAATTTTCACAGTTTTCAATCCGAAATGCGATAGTAATTATTCTCGACATTTTTATTCAGTACACAAAGGTTACGTGCTTTCGTGAAGCATCATAATTCGCCATAAAAAAAAAGGCTGCGTGTTACGTACACGTGAAAGTGTAACTTGATGCGTGATACGTGTACCGTGAAGTCATTGTAATCCCAGCCTTGAACGGAATCAAGTAACGAAATGACTACTTGGTTTTTATGGCTTAAATCGACAGATCTAACCGATATCTTTCGTTTAACACCAAAAACTGCGCGCTAGCATATCGAAGTCGCGAGGTTTACTGGTAGGAAATTTTCGCCCACATCCAAAATGGCCGCCAGTCGTCGCGAGTCCCCACCCTGACCTCGCGGATGCACGGCGTGAACTTTACTCCTTCAGTTCCCGTGTCCATGATCAAGGACATGTTGCACACTAAGGATATTTATGGTCGGCATTGTACACGACAAGATTTCAATGGCAGGTCTTTTGAGCGTCTTCCTTCCGAGTAACCTGATTTGCAGAAGTTTCTGCATCTCTCATTTGTAAATGGTTAACGCCGACATCAACCAACATGCAGTACTGTACGTTGTTCGCTGGTTACAAGAAGCACCCTCGACGCAAGTACAGTGCCCTTCAAAAAATGTAACGATTTCAACACCTCAGCTCGTAAATTAATTCAGGACTGGACGGATTAAGGTCGTACTCGCATCGCAGTCGTTTCACCGCCGTGCCTGGTATCCCACGTGTCGCTTGTCGGGGCTATTTGTAAACACGTATTCACGTCTTTGTTTGAACACGTTATTACGACAGTTTTGCAAGCGAATCATGACACAACGTTGCCGTCACCGCGAGACAGGTTTGCCTCGTGAATCCAGCGGCCTTGAAAGGGAACAAGGTCCTCCGTGGCCGTGCTCGCCATACGGCCGGCATCACGCTCGTGGGGCGCCTGCTCCAGGACAACCCTCGCCCTAATTCAAACATTTCAGAGCACCGAGTCGGCACCGGTGTGGGCCGGGGGTCCGTTTATTAAATTTAGGTGAAGCAGCACTGGAACGACGACACGGCAGAAACAGTGTACACAATAGCCTGAAAAGCATTCACACTCTATANGTAGTGTCTACCATAGTTACTGTAAGAGGATTCCCTTCAGAGAAATTTGCAGGTCCATCATGGTAGCTCTTCACTCTCGTTAAGGCGCCCGTCTACCTGGATCTTTTTCCCGCGTTTAGGCCGAGAAGCGCGGGAGCGATAAGGGCGACACTGCCACGCCCATCAAGTACGCCATCGCCGCTAAGCGCAAGGCTCTGAACTGGCGTGCAGTGTTCTCGTCGTGCTGCGTGTACCTATGGGACTTTCAGCAGTGACCATATAATTTTATTAGTGGCAAGTCTTTAGGAAGGTTCCGTGCTGGCCCCTATAGTAGTTTTGTATGTATCTGATGCGTGCATTTTAAGCTACAGCGCCTTGGAAAGGCCGTTTTTAGCGGTTTTGGAGTACTCTGAATTGATGTTTCTAACGTACGTGATATTTTTAAAATACTTAACAGCTCTCGTCTGAAGTGTGTGTTATTTTCGTAGATCAGCACGTTGGACGCACGCTTAATAGTTTCGTTGAAAAACGTGTATTCGGAACACTCTGCAACGCAGTTCAAGCGCCAGGTAGACGGGCGCCTTAAGGCGTCGCGAGGGGAGGCGAGCAAGAGAATGAAGTTGATGCACTCCCGTCACCTCGTCACGCCTCGCTAGCGCTCCGCCTGGTGTCGGCTTTTTGGCGTGAGTCAAAGGTCGCGGCAGCAGTGACTTCGGCCACGTCCATTGCGTCCAGAGAGTAAGCGAGCGAAGGCGAGAATGTGATCGGATACTTCCTCCCGTCGTCTCCACGAGAGTGAAGAGCTAGCTAGCATCAGAGTTTTGGTTTACACCGGTGTTGTCAGTGAGGGAATATCAAGGAGATGCCGCCGGGTTCAGCCTCTGCGCGTTAACTGTGTGGTGTAAGAGAGGAACTTCCACTTATACTTCCGACATTTTTTTAATTAGTTTTTGATCACGTCCCCATACTTATCGTCATTTATTTTTCGCTTGTATTTTCATATTTACTTCCACTTATTTTTAACTCCCTTAACATATTATCCTGAGTATATTCGTTCACGAATGACATGTTGCAGAATACGTAAAATCATGGCCAACGCTGTGAAGGTCAGAAGCTAGCTCAAATAAAGACTGTTTTTTTTTATTGAGTAATGGTATTAGCTGCTTCTGGAACACCGGAATTTTATAACTGGTTGTTGCTTGTGCCATCGACCAATATATATTGTTCTCATAGCTCCGTTTCATAAGTTGTTGTATAGATTTCGTATATACTTGTCAGACCAAAAACCTCCTCTGTTGCAATACCTGGAACGAAAAATTAATGTGTAAGTGTTACGGGGTTAAAAGTATGCAACTTATCAATGATTTACGTTCCATCACACACACATACACGCGCGTATTATATAAATATACATTATAAACATTATATTCATGTATATATAGGATGTATCACCTAGAAATTGCACAGCAAAAATTTCGTAAATGAAAGGTGCTGATGATGTGCTCGGTTTCACAGAATTTAAGTTTAGACAAAGAAGGACTCATAATTGCAACCCAGACACAGGCTTTAATAGTTATTAAAATTTGTATTTAGTAAACAAAGTTACTTTTTTTTTCAAATGAGAACAATGCCTATTCATATCAAGAAAATAAAACAAGAGGATATTAGAATGTTTTTTTTTGCAGGATTCTAGTGCAAGTAGTCTACGTGCTATCGTAATATGATAATGTTAAATACCTACAGTTGTCTGCCCCATTTGACTGTACCATGTATCAGCACACTCTTAAGAAACATAAAAGTGAATAAATAAATTCTGTGAATTCTGAAGAAGAAGAAAGAGAAAACTGTCCTTCGCACCATTAGTAAATACCATCTTCCCGCACGTCCTACGTCTAGGTATTATGAACTACCACAAAGTACTGGCAAGGAGGTCCCAATGCAATCAGGGCAAATGAAACAGATTCTAAACACACATACGAACATCGTAGCCTAGTAACTAAGCAGTTAAGTGTAGCAGACAACTGTCGGTATTATAAAGTGCCATATTACGATAGCACCTAAACTACTTGCACTAAATTACTGAAGAAAAACACCATTCACATTCTAATTTCCTCAAGCTTTATTTTCTTGACGCGAATTGGCATTGTTTCATTTGAAAAAAAAAAGTTATCTTTTTTTAAGAAATATACATTTGAATACCATACTTATTAAAATATGTGTCTGTGAAACCAGCACATGAATAGCACCTTACATTTCCGAAATATTTGCGGTGCAAGTTTTAGGTGATTCACCCTACATATAGAAACATGCACGTGTGTGTAAAGTGTGTGTGTTCATGTGGGGGGAGAGAGATAGAGAGATATATAGAGAGATATAGATATATATATAGTGATATATAGAGAGATAGAGATATATAGAGGGATAGAGAGAGATATAGAAATATAGAAAAATATAGAGATATAGAGAGAAATAGGTAGAGAGAGAGAGAGAGAGAGAGAGAGCGAGAAATGAGAGTTGGTTGGTACAACCTGTGTGTGGTCAGCATTTTGTCCGGGCGAGCAGTGGAAATGTGAAAATTTGAAATGGGCAGGCTCCGTCACTGCCGGCGGACATGCAGAGCGGATGGCGGACGCCACACCGCGGTCGCCGTGGTTCCAGCAGCTCGCACGCGCGAGGCGACCTTGAAGGACGGCCGGCCGGCTGAGTAATATTAGCGCATCGCTGTATGTGTGCGTTTCGTCGACCTCGCCGGGCGTCACACAGCCGAGAATGGTGTCACCGACGGAAGAAAGCCATTGTCTCGTGCGTCCCGCCGCGCGCCTCCAGCTGACTAACGCTCCCGACACTCCGACAGGGTCGCCAACGACAAAAAAACCTTTCCCGCCAGATTTAGGCCGCGGTCGCGCGAGCGGTATGAACAATAAACTAAAAGATGAAGTGGAACGATTTTCGTCTTCTGCGCATCTCCCCGGCATTGACTCCGCCCTTGGCCAATACAACTGCCAAAGTCACATGGTCAACTGTGATGCACGAGTTTATTTACATTTGAATTTCAACATACCCGCCCTTTACAATGATTAAATACATTCACTAATTTCGATATATTCTAACTTCATTAAAACTAGGTTAGATAAATTATGCAAACACCTCAAAGCCCTTGCTCACATGAACAGTGTTCTAGCCTCAAATCCTATCCACGTTGTTTTTATAGTGCTACTGGCAGAAAAGCAGTTCAGTATTGGAACACGGAGAATGGCTCCAACGCAGCTAAGACGAGCACTCTACCTCATTTCCTCTCTACGGTATATACTCACGTTTTTATAAATACGTTAATTTGATCACGTTTGAGAACATAACATGTTTGCTTGGTTACAAATCTAAAACGAAACGTAAACAAGGGGAAATCATAACCTCCAAAACACAAACATTAGTCCTCTCCAACACTAATTTTTTTTTTTTTTTTTAATATATGTAACAATATTTTCGAAGTAATAGTATAACGAATACCACTATTTTATTTCGGCCTTTACTCATTTCAACTATTACAGAAATTCTGCGATAAGAACACGCCCGGAGCAAATGTAACTGTTTAGAGCAGGGGTTCTCAAACTGCGGTCCGCGGGCCTATTCTTTATGGCCCGCGCTCGCCGGCTTCAGTAGATACAAGTTACCAAATTCTTATTTTCAGGGTGTCTGTAACAAAAATAAAAAAGCAATATGTAATACAAATTTATTAAAAGTTAAAGTCACTGATGAAACTAGACGATATTTTTCATTATTTTATCAGTCAAGCGATCCACCCGCCATCACCGTATCGAAAGAATAAACGAACGACTTGCAAGACGATACACGACACTCTGAAATTTAAATGTCATCGAATTACCTACCTACTTTTAGTTCACGAATATTATTATGTCAAGTGTCGTAAGTGCGGCCAGCGGCGGTCTTAGTTTTTCTTAATATAGCCCCCTAAAAAAAAAAGTCTTAGTACTACTAGTATAGAGAGTTCAGCATGTCCAAGTGAAACATTTCTGTGTCCCGCTTGAACGCGCCCTTACATCCATAAACCACCAAAATTGCAATGCGTCTGCCAGTTCTTACCTAAAAATGGACATCTGAGTGAGAAACATTCGGGCAGCGCTGATCAGCTTATGAAGCAATGTAAAGTTGGAGCAGCGATGGAATGCAATTATGGATAAAAAGTGAGCACTCCGAAGAAACTTACGGCAACGTCCTTCATGTTTTCCACGTGCGAAAATCCTAATTTGAGGCCGCTGGGAAACGGACCCGGTTCACCGTGGTGGGAGATGAGTGGACTAAATACTACAGCACTGCGGGCCCTAGCAGTAGATAAGATAATCACAATTCGATTTCTATATTCTGAGCCGAAACAGCAAAGCACACGTGGTTCAAAATAATGCAGTCCTAGACACATACTGCATTGGTTAGAATCTTGCTGATAACAGCCCACAGAAAGTTTAGAGTTATGGCAATATTGCTTCTTCGTACACCGGTGACGATGCCAAATATCTCCCTGTTCAATTCATCGCACATAATAACTTACGTCTACGTAAAACTTGGTGACACAAAAACGTTTACACAACATGGCAATTCTAATTAATTGGAGACCTCCCATACAACAAACTTATCTGGGAATGTCTTTGCTCAGCTTTCTTCGTAATGTTTTCCTTCAACAGGCTACTTGGCTGATTTTTAGCAGCTGCTGAAAAAAAGAAGTGGGTGATATTACAAACGATATGAATGCAAAAATAATGCGAATTAATGAAACACGTATAAAACGCAAGTGACCGGAATTCATTATATTTTCCTCGAGCGACCAAGACAATTTCCCCCACTAGAAGGAAGTCCAGAAACGACGACTGTTAGTGGGAAAACCGCTAAATTGGCAGAACTGCGCTTCGTCATAAGGACGCGACGCTGCGGTTATCTCCACGCAGTCTCGTCAGTGCATATAAGTTGGCTTGCTTATGCAGTCTTCACTCATTTTTTCACACGCCTGCCGACGCTGATAGTTCACTTATTTGCCGCTGCCTCGCAGGTAAGTCGAGTAAATAATAGTAATAATTAGGGGCGTGTGGTAAACTGTTGCAAAGTAAGCTGTGTTTTGCTCCGTGCTATACCTAATCGTTTGCTAGTTTACACATCGGCCAATTAAACGTGGTGGTGCATTTGACGTCACAGCACGTGTGTGTGATGGGCGCCTCGCCGCTCTCTCGTGAGTGGCCGCAGTACATCCAGTCTCTCCCGGCTCCACTCTGGTTACTGGTTCCTGCTGCGTGCGCCGATTGTGTGCAGCACTGGGCAAACACTCGTGTTTGACCAAGCCGAAAGTGGTCGAAAATAAGCTATTTCTTTAATACGCAGTCTTCACAAAGATCGTCTTATTTGTAAATTATGAAACGTGGAGAGGAAACAACAATGTCTTGAGACGTAAGACAGTCTTGCGCTCAGCCTTGAGATTAAAATATGAATACCGCCCGTAAACCGTTTAGAGTCATTACCATTACCAGTTTGTTTGAACTAATGAACTTCCAATTTACTATAAAAAATCAGAAAACTAATATGTTTGCAAAACGGGTCTCTAAGTAATTGAAAAAAAATTGATTTTTTTCCTGTTGATTAATTTATCGAATGTGATACTGATATTACTGACTTTTGGCACGTAGTAACTAGCAACTGTTCTGTATATTCACTTTATATAAGGTTACATGCAGTTAAAATATGTTTTCATACCTTTGACCTTGTAAGTTTTGTATATTTATTTTCAAATGTCCAGAATATTTTGAGAAATGTTTTCATTCCCACATTAATTTATAGTTTGCGGTGTTGCAAATAAAAAAAACATTTGATGCGTGTTGTACTTAGCTGGGAAAGAACTTGTTTAGTTATCGCAAGCAACAAGTCCTAGGTTTTGCGTTCGGTGATGAGTGATGTGAGCCAGTCGTAATGCGCAGCAGTATCACGGTTTAACCCCAAAAGAGGATCATTGGGCACGAAAACTCGCAACGCACAGTACTGGTGAAATATAATCTTCCTGGGCAGCACGTAGACGACTGTCTACGATGGGCATTGAAAGGGTCAAGTTACTATCGAAATGCATAGTGTCCAGAATCTCTCGTTTACATCGGTTGTACTTTCCGTTTGCTTTCTCTGCACAAGCCATACAAATAAACTACTCTTTTCGACCACGTGGTTACCGTTATATCTGTAACAAAAATCACACAAAAGTATTTTTCCTCAG
This sequence comes from Clitarchus hookeri, assembly GCA_002778355.1. Taxonomy (NCBI): domain Eukaryota; kingdom Metazoa; phylum Arthropoda; class Insecta; order Phasmatodea; family Phasmatidae; genus Clitarchus; species Clitarchus hookeri. The sequence goes on from NQII01002337.1 coordinate 77,133, forward strand.
CTCATAATGCTACACGTGAATACGCAAAAATAAATCATTATAAAACACAGTTATACTCGTTACGCCACTAGTCACAAATCCAAAGGCTCTCTCTCTCCACGTAAATGCCAATATACTTCAAGCAGCATGTCGGCTTTATCAACTCCCAGCTTGTTTCTGAGTTTTGACCATTCATTACCAATAGTTGAAAGAAAAAAAAACACTTTCAAACGACGCAGAACTTCTGGTAAACTAAGCAAATCAGAAAGTAGCTTGAATGTATCTGTAGGAGGATGTTTTCTCTCGACGCTATGGTAGGAAAATGGTGTGTTTGTTTTTGTAAATAATCTGTAGTATACTTTGTGATGGATGGTTTTAGGTAACGGACAATAGCCCAAAAATTTTACCATGTATTGTGACGTTTTATTTGGTGACATAGATGTATACCTTAAATCTTTGTTCCGTGTATCTGTGGTAATGAGTTTCTTTTTTTTCATTGGGGGTGGATGCTTCACGAGAATAAAATATCAAAATATAAAACTGTCTTCCTGATATATAATATCTATGTTCTGTTTTAGTTAGTTACACCGATAAATAGTTAATTTTTTAATAGTATTTAGTGATCGTGTTTTCTAAGAAACCAGTCGGGTGTAGAGAAAACCCACAGAGTTGCTGAGATAAATTATTAATTAAGCTACATGGACATCCTTTGAGATACCGGCACAGTACCTACGTACAGAGCCTCCAAGATCGAGTGTCAGAACAATCGCCTCTCACCATGACGAGCTGAGCTCATTTCCCGGCCGGCTCTTTACCCGATGGGACCGTACTCGGATTCCCGCACGTGTGAACGTGGCGGACATTGCTGCGAGAATTCTCGGGGCATCCCCTCTTCCCCCGTCGTCGTATTCCGCCGGTGCGCAATCTCCACTTTTTTCCCGCTCTCATCGGCTTTCCTCAGCTGTTGAGAGTCGTCTATATCTCACCCACATGTACGGCGAAGACATTACCTAACCAGCGTCATTGAAACATTAAAAAAAATGTATGTATATATACGGAAGACTTACTCGAAAGACGGCGGATGTCAAAAGACTGTGTTGGGGGGAGGGAGGTTATTTTTTGCTACCCGAGCTTGCTGCAACCGTTCACGCGAACAGCACTCTCCGTCACGCCCGAAGAGTTGCACAAGAGAACTCGGCGACCAAGAAGAATACACTTTCTTGTTCCGGAGGCTCACGATCCACCACGTAAGATTTGTAATTTGTAGCTCTTTATCTGCGTGCTAATGCCGAGTGTTCTCGTTGCCCAATTTGAATCGTGGTTAGGAAAGGATCGACAACCGCATTGTTCTCATTTCTCCTGCACGCTTCGCGGGTGCTGAAACACAGCAGATCTTCTGGCTGCACCGAGGATCCTTCATGCGTCTCCCGTGCCTCCATTTGAGAGTATAGTTGATTCGCGGTTACTTCCAGCTTTTCTGAGGGCCTGCGAAAGTTCTGCTCCCAGGATATTCTTCCGCCTTGTAAAAACAAAGCTTGACCAAGTCTAGAAAAAATTGCACTAAGGGACAACGCACCGCATTCGTGCGTACTTAGTTTAATGATATTTTGCATAAGAACTACGTAAAACTCTGTTAAGGCGTTTTTAAGGAACTCAAAAAAATAATGCTTATTAAAAAGGAAATCTTCGTAAGTGGAAACTTCTTAATAGGATTTCACTGTAACACTGTAATTCTTACTAGGTATTACAAAAACACCTATTTTCTTTGCGGTTTTAGTCATATTAATTATAAATTAAATATTATAGTTTATCGATAAAGTATAATTTGAAGTTCAATTTAACCAAAAATAAGATATTTTTATGTTAACCCTAGTACAAAATGCTTGTGATACATGACATGTTTAGGAAACTACCAACACGCCATACATGGGGTGATTTTTCAAAGGTTTGATACAAAAAGTGTGAAGATAACGCGAATAGACTATATATAGCGTGTTATCTAAGATGCCGGCTTGAAATATTTTCGCGATTTTCCAGTGTCTCCACCGATACATTCTTGTTTGGCCACCTACGTATCAAAAAGTTTTTTTTTTTTTGCTAGAGCAAACTTTTTTTTTAGTTTATCTGTTCTGTTTTATGCTCTGACATAGCAAACCAACGCCATAAAATATTAGTACATATTTGATCTTTCCTTTTGTCACATGGCATATCTTGCGCAAACGATTGCACGCCAGATCGTTGCGCGGAGAGGTTGGGTTAAATACAAAGTATGGATGTTAAAATGAAATTCCCTAGATCTGCAGACAATCTTTTTGACAAAACTGACGCAGACTATTTTAAGAATACAGAAGTGAAATAATACACACCCCTTGTGCTCCAGCCGCGCACGCCAGCAAAATGGCGTCACTGGGCAGCAACACGACGAAACGGCGTTCGCCAATCAGCACTTGGTAACTTATTTGTCAGGTGGCAGCCCAGCCAATAGCGAGTTTTCCGCAGCAAGCAGCAGCCAATCGAATACAGGGCCTCGTCCCAGAACCCCGCGTAGCCTATCAGCGATTGGGTTCCCCAACAACAGAGGAACTGTCGCGCCATTTTTTTTACTTCTGTATACTTGCATAGTCTGTATAATCTATTCATGACTATTTCACACTTTTCTGAAGCCCTGCTAAAGTTCTACTTTCAGGATATTCCTCCGCCTCACGCAAACAAACATTAATTAAGTATAGAAAATTACAGCAAAGTGACAATGCACCGCATTCGTACGCACTCACTTTAATAATATTTTGCATAAGAACTATTTCTTACTAGGCATTACCAACACACCTATTTTCTCCCAGCTTTTGTTCACGTTAATTATAAATGAAACATTATATTGTATAAATAAAATATAAGTAAAATTTCAATTTAACTGAAAATAAACAATTTTTATGTTAATACAAGTATAAAAAGCTTGTGATACATTGCATATATAGGAAACAACGAAGCACGTCATATGGTGGGATTTTTCAAAGGTTTGATTCAGAAAGTGTGAAAAAACCGCCAATAGATTATAGTATTGACGACGCCTCTTAGCGGGAGAGCTGGATGCCACCTTCGAGTTATACGTTTTTGACATTACCTATGTTAGAGATTAATTTTTGAAAATGTGACTAACACAGAAAGTTGTTTAATTATATTTTAGAGAAAATTATCGTTTGACTTTTTGTACTACTGTTGCTTCTGTGGTTATTCTTAGAACGTAATCAATAATCAATTGTCATTTATTCCACAAGGTAAACAAATAAATGTACTCCATTGATATTGCAGTTATTGTATCACCTGAGGGATATGCAATGCCTTGTCGAAGAAGAAATTTCAATCATCAATTCTGAATATATTTTATATCTCAAAAAACTGGCAACACCACAATGATTTCTATCGCCCCTCTTAAGTGGGAGGTTTCCCCGACATCTTGGATTTGCGTATAATCCTCCATCGCATAGTTTCCGGATTCAGTATTTCAAAACCGAGCTTATCAAGGCACAGGTCACAACTTCTTACCAGTTATTTAGAAATCCAACTTCTTTTCCTTCCTTTACTCGTTGCAGGTCTGTAATCGTAATCAAACATTATTTCATCATTTTTGTCCCGCAGGAGAAAATACGGACGTAACTGAAACCGCACAAATTAAAAAAAAAATTATATGCCATGCCAAGCTTTGAATTTTAATTTACAGTCATAAAATTTTATTACGAATATTTATAAGGAAATATCTCATATGAATTGGATTTCTCCTCCTTAAAGCTATACAAGAGCCAATTTTATTTTCTCTATATTTTGAGGATATTTTATGGTTTCGCGACATAACATCGATTAAGGCGCTCAGTGATAACGTCATAAATACCAAACAATTAAAAAAAATAATATCCATCATGTTTTTTTTAGGGTAAATATGAGAGTTTTAACTTAAAATCTTGATTCATACAAATTAAAAAAATATTATTCTAACACTAATTTTAGTTACACCTTAAATATTTATTGAAGTGATACGAGTGGCGTGTTGTCATGGAGAGGAGAGATTTGGGCGGATCTTAACATCGAGGTCTTGAGAGCCGATGAGGGTGAGGCGAAGTGAGAATGTAGCAGCGCCGGAATAGTGCGGTGGGGGGAAACGGGAGATACCCGAGAGATAACCCGCCGACTAGCGGCATCGTCCAACACCATTCCCACATGCGAAAATTCGGGAGCGACCCCGCCGGAAATCGAACCCGGTTCGCCTTGGCGGGAGGTGAGTAGTCCGACCACTACACCACCGCGGCTCCAGGCATGTTGTCGTTTCTTTCAAATCTTGCTCTTAGTTCATCTGCCGCGAGGATATAACTTCTAGCAGTTTTGATGTTAAATTCTTAACAAGTTAAATGTGAAATACTGGCGAACCTTATAACAGATTTCTAATAAATATTCTTCATGACATAATAATAATACGAAAAATTATTTTGAGACGTAGAATAACGAATTCATTTTTGCCCCATTTTGAGATTTGTACGGAAATGTATAAAAGTTTAAAATTTCAGTAACTTATTTCATTTTTTTATATATATAATTATTTTCCATTATCAAAAAAATTTCTGGCTATTATTTTAATTACGACAAAAAAGTTTGTAATATGCTGAAAATGAGCAAAAAAATGTTAGCCTGTTGGGCGCTCTTAAAAGACTCCCGCATCCTGGCGCTTGAACTGCGTTGCAGAGCGTTCGAGGTACACGTTTCTTCAACGAAAATATTATACATGCGTCCAATTTGCTGATCTACGAAAAGAACACACACGTCACGCGCATTAAGAACACCATTTCAGAGCACTCCGACATAGCTAAAAACGGCTCTTTGAAAGCGCTGCATCTTAAATTAAACGCCTCAGGTAAAAAAAAAAATATATTCGAGGGCACCGTATTGAAAGTATGTAGCAAAGTTCAGTGCTATAGCCGTCTGAAAATGTCGATTTTCGCCACGTCGAAGAGCTTACAAATAGCGTGTGCGATAACAGTAATCTGTAGAGAAATATGTTTCGCCCTAGTCTGAAGTCCGCCATTTCTATCACTGCCGAAGCTCAGAGCGGGGGTAGTCCAGGCCCTGTGAGGGGCCCTTTACCACCCATTGGGGTTGGTCACCAAACACACAGGGAGATTAGGAAGGAGCTAGATTGGCCCCCTCCCAACTCCCTGCACCTTCCCAAACTGTAGTTACAGAGGTTTCCCTCTGCAGCTAACATTTACTTTATGAGCCGACTGAGTTTCCCCAGAATGGCTCAGGTGTTTTAAAATTATTTCCCTCCCCTTCTCCTGCCTGTACAGGAGTAGAGGAGGGAGGCAGCTCTGCCTGGGTTGTGATTTTACTTTAGTTGGGTTTGACGTTAAAGTGGGGGATTGTTAAATTTAATACAAGAAATTTTGAAAAGTTACAGGTTTTTTCTTTTTGCAATAAGAATTGAAGTTTATTTTAAGTGCCAAAGTTTAGTTAAGTTAAGTAAAGTTTGTAAGTTCGTGACACGAAAAGTTATCAGGTTTGAGAGTAAGAGGATTTCTGTTGAAATTTGGTTGTAAATACATTGAAGATGTATTTAGTTTAAGTATTTTTGTGTCTCCGACGAGCGATGAGTGTAGGTCCTAGTCTGAAGTGTTATTCATTTTCGTGTACAAATAGTTTGCGTACGCGTGAAACAGTTTGATTTTAAAAGCGTGTATTACACACTGCAACTCGGTTCTCACGCCACACGGACCTCCCTGGTAAACATTTTGAGCGCCTCAACGTCACTTCCGGCCGTAAGGAAGAATTGCGAAGGCGGTGGAAAACAGACTGAATAAGCTTCGCGTGTGTTCTTTCTCCTCAGAATTCTAATCGGTGGCTATAGGGTTTTAATAAATCTGTTCATAAAAGATACAGCCATAGTTAAAAACACTGTTTAACAGAAGACGAATAAACATCGTTAACAAGGTGATAGTTACAGCTATTTTAGCTAACTTTGGCACTTTTCAACAATTACATTTGTATTTCAATGACCAAATGTATGAATTGGCGACAAAATATCGACTTTCTGTCCTAAAAAAAAAAAATTAATTACGTTGAAATATTCCATGTTATTTAAAAATTGGAATATACACTATGGCTTACAATATGACCTGTATGACAGCTAAGGAGGCCTACACGGGCCCCGAGATTTTTTTTTTTTTTTTTTTTTTTCGCGTTCGAAGCACAGCGATACGGGTGACACTAGCGTGCGCGCCCGACGCCCAGTCGCCCCTACGCGCAAGGCTCTGAACCGGCGTGCAGTGCTTCCGTCGTCACGCTTTCCTCTGCAAATCAGGTCAGTAAACATGCGGCTCTATTACACGCAATGATTTTTATCTTCTTTTTTTTTTTGGCCAAAAGTCGTATTCGCAGGATATTTATTTGCGCAAGCGACGAATGTACAGAATACGTGTCCAGACTACTTGCCCGCTGTGGATAGTTGTCTGCGTGTTACACGGGAAGGTTATGTTTGACCGGTGCTGTACAGTTGCGAGTGTCTGTGTTCAACGACCTTTATTGGGGGTAAACGGTTCGCAAACTGCGCTGTTGCTCTAGGTTATCATATCACTGATCAACGAACACAAAGCTTTTAGTCCGTTCGCGGTTACTTCCAACTTTTCTGAAGCCCTGCCCAAGTTCTACTTCCAGGATATTCCTCCGCCTCATGAAAGCAAGGCCTAGAAAATTATACCAAAAAAACAACACACCGCATTCGTGCGCACTCAGTGTAATAATATTTTCCATAAGAATCATTTCTTGGTAGGCATTACCAACACTCCTATTTTCTCATTGTTTAAGTTCATATTAATTAGAAATTAAATATAATAACTAATAGGCAAAATATAAATAAAATTTCAATTTTACAAAAACAAGGTACTTTTGTGTTAACAAAAGTATACAACGCTTGTGATACATTGCATATTTGGGAAACAATCAAACACGTCATATGTAGTAGGATTTTTCAAATGTTTGCTTTAAAAAGTGTGAAGAAACCACGAATAGATCATATTAGTTGTGATGCGGAACAAGTTCTTTGCCAGCTTATGTACAATAAATAAAATTTTCATTTCCACCTCACCTCTCTTAGCCAAAGGCCATTCGAGGTTTTTGATTATTAATCTTCTATTCATCATAATCATTCTTGCTACTTCCACTGCCAAGGAATCTTATTGTGCTTGGGAATCTTCTTCTTCCTTCCCTTTTCTTTTTCCTTAATTCCACACGTTCCTGTTCTTCTTCTTCATCCTTTTCATTTTTATAGATTCTTCATCTTCTTTTTATTATCCTTTCTTATTTTATCATTCTTCATATCCTTTTATCTTTTTGACCATCTTACTTCTTATTCTTGTTTTCTTTTTTTCTTCTTCTTCTTCTCTTCATGCCAGCTTATGTGCAGCATGCATTAATGTAAGAATGAGAGAGTTGAGGAGAGGCTGTGNATACCATCTTACTTCTTATTCTTGTTTTCTTTTTTTCTTCTTCTTCTCTTCATGCCAGCTTATGTGCAGCATGCATTAATGTAAGAATGAGAGAGTTGAGGAGAGGCTGTGTCGGACGTCCTAGAGGTCTGTAGGACGCGCGTGCTAGAGGCGCCGCGGTCATGCGGCGAGAAGGCCGGGCTGTGATGGCTCCAGCCTCGTGCCCGCATTGACGACTCGCCTCGGGAGCACCTGGTCGCCGTCCAGCTGGCTCGCCGCCCACTCTCCTTATGGACGTCCCGTCCTCTCTAGCCTTGGGCGCCGCGGTGGTGCAGCGACCAGAGCGCTCGCCTCCCACCGGGGTCACTCGCGCGCGGGCATCGTGCCGGTAGATGCCGCTGGCCAGCGGGTTTCCTCGGCGGTATCTCGTTTCTCCTCTGCCCTTACGTTCCGGCGCTGCTGCATTTCCACCTCGGCTCGCCCTCGTATCGGCTCTCAATGCCTCGTTGTTAAGAGCCGCCCAGACCTCTCCACTACGGCCTTCCTGCGCGCGCCCAAAAATACGCACAACTTCCAATGTTTTTCTTGTTCGTATCGCAATGCTTTCGTTGTCAAGTTAGGCTGGGTTTACAATTGAAAAAATTAAAAATCAAGCATTAAGCAGGAACCGCGGTTCTCGCACTCGGAACTGCGTATTCTGGATTTCCGATTCACAGTTCACCTTATCATTCTTTAGTCCAGCCAATGAAAACTTGCAACCTGCCAGTCCTATTTGAGGCAGCCAATTTCAAAACGTATCTTGTCAATTTTTTTTTAATGAATTTTCTTTGTCCATTGAATTACTAACGTTTTTCCCCCTCCCCCCTCCCCTCCAAATAAATCTGCATCATTTGGCTACCAAAACCTCATTTTTTTTCTGTTTTATTTAAGAATCACTATTGCCTGCAGTTACAAAATGTCTTGTCTCCTGACGCTTTATACAAAATAACGATTGAAGAATGTATCCCTTAGTTCACAAACAAAACTACCTCTTTGTGCTAATGTGGGTTTTGATTTTCTTTAGCCGTCCACTCCCATAATTTCTTTTTGTCCGACGTTTACTATTCCAAAGTGTCTCTTGTCATAAACCTACATTTCCAAAACGTCTCTTCTCCTATGTACTGTTACAAATCGTCCCTTGTTTGACATGTTTTTGTCTTTTAAGCAAACTATTGCGATCTTGATAAATAAACTTAATTCAAAATCAATTATCTGATAGCTGATTCTGAATAGTGAAAGGATTTCAAAGGCATTAATTAGCTTGTAAACTATTGTCCCATACGTTTTTTTCTATTATTCACAAGTTTTGCTAAATATACAAATAACGTTTCGGAATTGGCCACCACGTTAATTTTTGTTCCTAACCTTAGCTCGTGTAACACAGCCATTTATGCAGAAAATTCTTCAAACCAGAGACTTCCTGGCACAGAAGCGGATTACTGTTAATTTAATTCACAACTATAATCATAAACATGCGCGAACACATGTCTTTTTAATATTTCTGATGCTTTAAATAACAGTTTCCCGCCAACAACACCAAATGCTCTGTTTTGATCGGTCACCGCAACACAACTTTTACTGAACCTGTTAATTTATATTGTGAACCAACACGTTAAACAACATGCACTCAGTTTTTTTCTGTACACGTCATAATTCTAAAGTTAATTTTTCTACTGTGAACCCAGCTTTACACTTCAAGCGCGCGGATAGTCTATTAGCGGTTTATTTCCTAAATATGCCGTGCATAACAAGCTTTTCATACTTCTGTTCAAATAAAAATACCGTACTTTTGGTTAAACTAAACTTTTGCTTGCATATTTTATATGTAAATTATAATAAAATTTAATTTACAATTAATACGAATAAAACAGTAATAAAATAAGTAAGTTGGTAACGTCTAGTGAGAAATAGTTCTTACGCAAAATATAATTACACTGAGTGCGCATGAATGCGGTGCTTTGTCCCGTTGGTGTAATTTTCTAGACTCGGTTAAGCTTTGTTCGCATGAGGCGGAGGAATAACCTATAAGTTTAAAGGGCTTCAGAAAGGTTGGAAGTAACCATGAATGGGTAACACAGTATGTTCCTCTTACGATTGGTCCACAGTTATTTTGACCCGCCCTGGACGACTCTCTAGCCAGTAATATACGGGAAGAAATGTGGTCGTATTTCGTGTGCAGCCAAGTGAAATTAAAAGCAGGCTTTCACCACGGCGGCAGCCAGTGAATAACAAGTTGGTGTACGAGCAGGTAAAGTACTGAGAAGTTTAAGCTGCTGCCAAATGAATTCGCGGAATGGACATATCTCTGATTGTAATTGAAGATTTACCTCCAACCTTCTATGTAGCGTATTTCTTTGTGCGTTTATACCCAGTTGGCACATTGCTGTACAAACCTGCCACGAGTGTAGTTATCTTGCAAAATTTCTGTTTAGCTATAATTTAATTAATCGCTTCAACTGTTCTCATATCTGCCACATATAATTGTACATTAAATTCTTGATTTTTCCTGTTTTTCTGAATGTTTATCAGTAATTATTTTTTAAGGTCTGCTTTAGGTCGTAGTTTTATTTATTGCTAGAGAATTTCCTGTTTAATACAGAATTATTTTCGCTGAATACACAGTGGCCATGAACAGCTGAGTAGTTTATATCTTGCCGACTTGGGCAGGTAAGCAGCAGAGCTTGTCATAAACTTAGAGAATTAAATATGGAACACAGCACAGCAGATCTGCAAAACCACTTCCCAAGGTTCTCATATCATGAGTTGCAGAGAACTGTTTGCTGTGCATTGGTACTTTTATATTTCCCCCTTATCATCCACCTCCAATCAAGATATCTTCACATTTCGTTAGTATAAAACTGAGACATTAAATTTTACGGAAAACCTTTGCCCATTTTTGCATTAAACTTGGTTTGAAGTAAATTATTTTTTTCTTTTTTTTTCATATAAGCCTGTGTCTTGGAAAATTCAGTATTGTGTCTTTTTATTTTGACGGAGTATTGGAAGGCCTGAAATCGTGTATATAAACTTTGCATTTAATTATCTTGAACAGTAAGATTTCTAGCCTTAGTTGGTCAAAATAGCATGTTTGGAACAGTCACTTTGATCACATTGTCCTTAAAATAAAATTATCCTCTGTTTGCTCTGCGTTGTTTTACTTAATGCAAAATTTTCTACCCAGTTTCAGTCAGTCTGATTTTAGCTTTTGAAGGAATTCTATATCCAAATAAAAATATTAAAAATTTAAAAAAATACAGCTTTTAACTGAATCAGGCTTGAGTAAAAGGAGGAGGGCCTCCTCGTACTGCTAATTTCCCGTTTTTATTATATGATAATGAATAGTATCTACCTATCTTTTTTTTCATGTATTACAACTCACACCGAAGGCGCCTCGTTAGGAGTTTGGTGACAGAAAATCTTTGACCATCACCTACAACTTCTCTCTTGTAGTAAAACCATTGAGTTAAAATCTCAGAAATGCTTGTAAACAGCTGTACAGGTATTTTACATTGTCGAGAACAGTGTATTCTGCACAGGATGATTGTCGGTATTTGAACATGTATTTATTTGCGATCACTACTGTCAAGCGAAAAAATCCTATTGCGGGTGACTTGTCGTCTGCATGGAAGTGAAAAATGTTAGTGACACACGTAAGGAAGTGTTGTGTGGTTAATTTGCTTCTGTTGCGGTTATGAAGTCAAATGTTTATATTGAGTAGGCCTGCCTCCATTTTACTTCAGGAAACATGAAGAACGGTTTTAAATTAAAATCAGTACTGACACATCGTCAAATTGAACCACAAATAAAGAAACTTCATAATATTGCATCTTTCAAAATCATGAATACCTAGTATCTTGCATTAATTTTTTTATTTTTTTTTATTTAACTCGGCATGTAAAACTGATTATTCCAAGAATTTTAAAGCTTATTTTCCTGTCAATTCGATGTAACTAACAAGTGTAGCAAATGTAATAATTATTTCGAATAAGTGATTTTGTTACAGATCAATGCCAGTGACTTAAAAAACTAGAATTTTAAACTTATTTTTAATTTTTAGTTTATTTCGTTTTACACTTAAGTTGTTTGATTGAACTTTGCGAAAATTTTATTAACTATTTTAGTTTAATTAACAAAAATGTTTTAATCAATATTTAGAATAGAACTCTAAAACAAATATTGAGGGATAGAACATTTGGCGAGAAAAAAGTTGTTTACCTTTGAGAACTATCAAGTCTATACTTCTTCCCGCGTCATTTTATACATCTTCAAAATTTCCTTGTGATTGTTTAAAGTTTAACTTCTGCTTTGGGGACAGTTGTCATTTCGTACCTTCTTTCACCGGCTATAGTAATATAATAATAACATTTTCTATAAGTTTATGTATGTGATATTGTAGAGAGAATTCTGTTGGCGAAAGTTTTACATATCGCTGGTGTTTTAAAACATATGACATGTATTAATTTTCTGGATGAAAACAACATAGATTATATGTCATATTTTAGTTCAGTGGTTTAAACGCATTTAGTATTTTTAATTTCTAAATGTTTTTGTTTATTTGGTTTATTTTACTTGGACTGCTGAAACTATACACAACTGCTTCTAAGTTCTAGGAAAAGAGAACGCCAATAGAAAATGCCTCATTTGCATATCCTGGTCAAAGATAACAGCAGCCTTGCATGGCTGCCACGTAGGGAGATAAGCGCACTTGGTCGCCTTTAGATATGAGCAGAGACCTGAAAAAGTAGGTGTTATTTTTTTCAAAAGTATGTTTTTTTTTAATATGTATTATTTTTTCTACAAAAATGCAGTTTCAGAATTGCTCCAATTTTTCATGTGCTCTTTATAAAGACATACATAATTTGAGAAATGTCACTTTATTCGTAAAACCTGAAATTGGCAGTGTTATTCCTATTGAAAAGCGGTGTTTTTTTTTAACAATTGTTATTTCCTTGCCNGGTGTTTTTTTTTAACAATTGTTATTTCCTTGCCAAAATACCTAACTCCTAGAGAAATATACAGCCACATTTTTAAGACAAAATCACTAGTTTCCTTTATCAACAGACAACATTGAAAACAATTTCACATTTTCTTACTTAAGATTTTGTATTCTGCCTGACACCTGGAACAACGGTCACAGTGCACTGGCAAGAGCATACTGTCTCATGAAGAGACTAATGTAAACAATTTATACACAATTATAAAAGCACCGTTTAAAAAAAATAATAAAAGTGCCTTGTACGAACAGAAAAAAAATTAGAGCTTTATATTTTTGTACTATCTGAACTTTCAACAACAGATTTTTTCGTTAGACCCGCTTACAAAACTTTCGTTTGTTCAAAACGTGTGATTTTTTGCCACACACATTTACAGGAATATGTATGATAAAAGTCAGTTAGCTGGAAGAATACAAGATTAAAATACGTGATAATCCAATTTACAAATATATTCTACATAAGTAAATGCATATAAACACATTTTTGACCGCCGCGCCACTTTGTAAAAAATAAAGAATTGTAAATACAACGTGACGATGCTACGAATGTAAACAAACTCAGCGAGTTAGTTTGCGCGAATTCCATAGATAACGTGTTTTCGTTTATGGTGATAAATCGAAGAAATGTACTGGCCAACTCTGCGTGCATTCGTATTCTAATATGCAAGAACACATTAAATATGTCTTAAGAAGCAACTATGTGACATAAAACAATAATTTGCGAAAATACTACAGGATTTTGTACAATTCGTGAATCACAGCCAAAATTATCAAAAATCGTAATTTTTCGCTTATTCATGTGAAAATTCGCGTAATTTTTCGCGTTATTGCGTTTGTTAAATTTTCAGGTCTCTAGATGTGAGTGATAAGCTCGGACTTCGAAGACGCCACATTCGTGCAGNTATTGCGTTTGTTAAATTTTCAGGTCTCTAGATGTGAGTGATAAGCTCGGACTTCGAAGACGCCACATTCGTGCAGTTCGTTTACGAAACAATGCAGCGCCCTCTTGCCAGCAGTGAAAATTTAAGTTTTGCAGGGCAACGGTCAGTCGAGATTAACTAACAACATAAGTTGCATGGTGTATATAGTAAAGGAATCTTATTTCGCTGAGTCCTCGTTATAAGTACTTAAGAAAAGTCTGCCGCTCATTGAACAACTGAATATGAAGAATGGCCCGAAACAATATAGAACCTAATGATTATTACTATGTTCTTATGAAAAAAAAATGTTTTACGGAAATTGAAAATGTGCCTGGAAGTAATTAGTTAAGTAATAAAGAAATATTAAAATAATGATGAATAATTACTAGCAAATTGTTGTAAAACATAAGCTTTGTCGAACTCTTCAACTACTTGCAGAAGTTTTGCATAACCTACTTGGTTACCACTTATTTCTCCTATCAACACCATGTCGGTGACATTACAACACCTTGACGGTTTCACTCTTGACGGCAAATAAGCAGCATTATCTACTGTTCTGCTACTAGGCTCAGTGTTAGGTATAGAACTACCTGTCGGTAGCAAAAAATCTGCTCTTCCGTGAAAGCGATGTTTGAAAGCAGGTAGAGCATATTTTAAAGCTAAACATGTTAACTAAAATCTACAGGTTTCAAGAGGCCAGAATAAAATATCCAAGTAGCGGAAATTCTAGATAACAGTTTCCGTCAACATTGTGAGTAAATGTTTTGCCAGCGTAAATTCTTGCACCCCAATGAAAAACCTAAAATTCACTGCATAAAATTAGCTTGACACAACATTTGCACACAAAGTCGGCAAAAACCGTTATCTAGCACTATAAACTTTCGTGTTTTTTTCTATATTGGCTTTCAAAATATCGTATACTCCCATTTAAATATTTTTTAGTGTTTGGTATATGTTCTGGATTTCAAAGTAAAAAAATTGTTCGGTGAATTCTTATTACAATTATTCGAATTTAATAGCCTTTTTTGGACAATCTGTAAAAATGAATTTACATTGAGAGACGAGAAAAGAGGCGACGAAGGAAGGTAATAATTACATGTACAGTACAGGTAAGTATCTCTCATGGTCGCTGTGCTGTTGTGACGGACTGTAGTTGAGATGTCGTGCGAAGTCGTCCCTCGCTGCTTGCTGCTGACGCGTGTTCGAAAGTTGTAAAACTCGTTCAATGTCGCGCGTAAGTCGTGGGAAGTTCACGGATCCAGTATCTCCCAACCTTTATATGCGGCAAGTTCGTGATAAGAAGAAATAACTTCATTCATTATCTGAGGACAGGGACATACCCAGAAAGACTATTTTTTTTTTCTGGCCAAGTGCGAGATTGTTGCTGTACTTCTAACATCGATCGACACTAGTTGTACAGCCGCAGTTAGTTTGCAAGCTAAAAAAAAGACATAAGTTGGTGGGGTGAGGATGATAAACAGTATTCAAGTTTGTCTCCGGTAAACTGAGTACTATCGAAACCCCTGATTAAGATATACTTGCATGCACATTGTGTAGTCTTTCGCCATATGTTAACATTTCATTTGGACTCAGCACTTTATACATGCAAGTGAAACTCTAAAAATATAAGGAAAGGAAATATTTTACAAATTTGCTGATTTTTACATTTATGTGCATTAAAAAACAGAAAGCAAAAAAAAAAAATTATTTCAGTATTTGCAAATATTTACGTAACACTTTTAATGCAACGCTAAGACATGGGACTACTTTTCCTCCATCGTTACCAGTCACTGTGCCCATTAAAATGTATGCCGGTAGGGACAGTAACATTTTTTTCAAAAGTTGATTTGAAAAGTGCTCAAATAATCCCGAACAGCCTATAACACTGACATTTACACACCTTCATATGTGCGCGATGCAATATTTCCAATGTCACCCTAATGATAACAAGAGAGTAAATCGCTTATGGGGACCCTGTCATTTACTGGAGGTGTGAGAGGGGGATTGTTGCAGACGCCTTAGCCTTTCTCTAAACAACTGGCCTTGCTTACTGAAGCTACTGAATATAAAGAGTGCTTGTAGAAAAGACGAAACCGTTAAAAAGTGTGTCTGCGTTTTCGAAGCTAGATTCCTGGGCCGACGCAAGGTAGCACTCTAATCGCCCCTGTACGCTCATGGCGTCGTTTGACGAGCAGACAAGTAACTGTAGTCCACTCAGGGTTACTTCCAACTTATCTGAAGCCCAGCTAAAGTTGTGCTTTCAAGCTGTTCCCCCGCCTCGTTTAAATAAAGATAAACTAAGTTTAGAACATTGTGCCAAAGGTACGGTGCACAGCACTCCCGTCCAGTTTAAAAATATTTTGTGAGAACTATTTATTACTAGGTATTACCGACGCTCTTATTTTATTTATGTTTTTATTCATAGTAAGGGTAAGTGAAATGTAACAATTAATAATGAAATTAAATATACGTAAAAGTTTAATGTAACCAAAAATAAGATACTTTTATATTAACAGAAGTATAAGACGCTTGTGATGCATGGCATATTTATAAAATAACCAAATACATCTTACATGGAATGATCCCAAAATTGTGAATGTATTGCAAACAGGCTATAGCACGACATCGCTATTCTTTCTAAGGCCGTGTTTTAGTTAGTTAGTTAGTTAGTTTTTGTCATTTGTGTTTTGAATTTTGTAACATTTAATTCATACGCAATGGCAGTGAATCGTTCAGCATACAATGATGCTATCTGTTTTGTACCACGACTTGGCTGGTACCGGATAAACGTGAAATAGTTATTAAAAATAAAAACCCAGGAGTTCTAAAAATAATTCGCATATCTTCTTAAAACCATGTTTAAATCACCATGTAGAATTTAACATCATCAGAATAAAATAACAAAAATACTGCACTATTGTAAAACACTTATTGGATCATGAAAATGAAACATATTTTCTGAATAATTAGGCAAGTTAATATACCAAACAGCTATTTCGAGAGTAAAACGATGTTGTAAGAGTGTATTTTACGTTTAAAGTCGGCGAAACTAACATGGCATCGATTTTGGTTTTTGGAAATTTGTTATTCGAGGACAGCAAAACAGAAATCGGTGACGTGACGACTCTGTAAACAAAAGAGAGCGGCAATTGGAACACGGCCTCAAAGAAGTAGTGGTGGCTTGCGTTGGTTTATCGTACTTCAACGCAACTGCGCCACAAGCATAACGAAGTAATTATGGAGCCCCTAGAGTCAGGAAACTACCGTAAAAAAAAAAGGCGGGGAAATGTTTGGGATGGCTTTGCTCTTCCCGTAGAACTGTTTACATTCGGTGTCGGAACTGGCGTGTTTGTACGAGGCGGCGAGCGCCGTCGTAAGTCGGTAGGCAGTTCAGAGGCGGTCGGCTCGGCGGGCGACGGTTACGCCACTTTCGTAACACCTCGGCGCTATTGTGGCGTTTCTCCGACATGCACGCCGGTCGCAGCTGGAACACATCGTTTGTAATGGCGGGTCTCCGGCCAAGGCCGCCGCGATGCGACCACAGCGCCTGCCGATGACAGTCATCAGATGCACTGTGATGACGGCCTCTCAAGACTCCTACTGTACGTAACTTTAGCTGTTTTGCGCGTTCGAGGTCCAGAAAAGCGAGGGTGCGATACGGACGACACTAAAGGCCCTTTCACACGATAAAATATTTATTGAATTCAATTACTTGAATTCAATTTATTGAACTAAAAAAAAAAATCACTTCATTTGCCTTTTAATGAATTGCATTCAACAAGCTTTCAAGGATACACGTGAAAATTTATCACAAACTTTTTAATAAAACCAATTAAATAAATACCAAAAGTAAATTTTTAGAAGTATCTGCGACTCATGCACAACACAAAAATAATTAGTTGAACTACATCATTCCCCCCCCCCCCTTTTTCTCAACATATTTTTGTACAATTCCTTTTTAAAAAATATGCGTCATTTTTTTTGTAACAATTTCAAGAGTGGGTACACAACACCATTATTATTATTATTATTGTGAGATTACTTATATTAATATTGTCAGAATAGCTGTGATCGGCGATTGAAAATTTTATATTCAAGAAAATATAGAACATGTTCAAAACGAAAATCTTGAAGGAAAAAAAACGAGAAATTCAAGACATTGAAAGAGAAAATGGCCGCGGTTATGACGTTCGTATGACGTAATGTAGCATTCAATGATTTGAATTCAATACAAATTGAAGGTAATTTGAAGAAAAATTCGATCGTGTGAAAGGGCCTTAACATCCGCCCCTAATGCCCCACCGCCCCTATGCGAAAAACGCCGAACTGGCTTGCAGAGTTTCCATTGTCCCGCTGTACTGTGCAAATTAGGTCTATAACAGTGGTACTACATTACACGTGATGGAAACCCACAGATTCAACTACAGACGTATAGTTGTAGTTTCCTCATACCTCTGAAAGAAACTACGCAATCAGACTCTAAAAAATGCAAATTTTTTTAAGATTTATTTTCTTTGCCTACATTAAATATGATAACAGCGAAACTATACGGCATTAGACTATTGGTTTTTACTTTTTTTTTTTTTGGGGCAAAAGCTCTTCTTTCCAGAACATTCATTTTCTGAGATACGCGAACGACGCTGAAATCTGTTTTCATTATACAACTTGCATCCATTCGACCAGGCGATGCAGTGGCGTAGAGTCGCAAGGGATAAATAGTAAAGAAAACAATACATATATAACTTTACCTTAGACATTTATAAAGGTATGATCCAGCCGTACATGCATTTTCTGCTAAATAAAGACCGCAATTGGCTATCAGCAGCCGACGTTTAACCGTCCCTATTTTTCGTGTGATGCCAGTATGCTTTGGCGTTTTTTTTCGTGGTAAGGTTTCTTCTACTCAGGTTAGGAACAAAACGTGATTTCCTATGGGAGAGTTTGGAATAGGGAAAATTTTCGCCGCTAGGTGCGCAGTGTTTCAAGGAAATCTGGCACATTGCTGACACTAGCACTTACCTAGTGGCGGAAAATTTTGGTTGCCAAACTTTTAGCATTGATCTTCCCAACCTGTAGTGGAAGTAATCGTAGTCGTGGTTATGTTGTGGGCAGCGGGATAAGCCACAACATGCACAAACTACAGCCTTCCTTCGCGCCGTAGCGATGTGCAGAACGCCAGCGTACACGAAGATCGTTCTGAAGGTGTCACCATTGCGTGTCTCACAATAGATTTCTGTCGCAAGCCGACTTTCCCAAATAGCACATCAAGTTCATAGGTTGTCCCTGACAACTGTCGAAATTTTTGAGGCGATTTCTTAAACAAACAGATACAGAAAACACAATACGACCCGTAGCCCAAAGTAATTGTTATTAAGAGACTGACACGCATTTAAAAGATTTGTTTTGATGATTTCATTTAAGGATCAGATGTTATGCGGGATTAAACCATGATCCAGTATAGTGTTTTGGTGAATGAAAGTGTCAAATCCCTGAATAGTTGATACTATCTTCCACTTAAGCTAGTAACATAAGGTGTGCATCTTGTTACTACACTTATAGTTGCCAGGCTTTGTGCCGCACCGTTTCAAACTTGTGTGATGTTACAACAAGAGCCGTTGGTATGAGAGTATTACAAGCAGTCAACTTCTCTAGTAATTTTGAATGTAAATGATTAATAATCTGTCGGAATATATCGATTATAGCTTATGATTACACTATTTACCGCAGTGATGAGTCAGAAGTTCTTGTGTTACCAATTAAGAAGTGTGATATCATACAAACCAAATATTCACACATTTAATGCGTTCATTCAACAACACATTTTAATTAAATTTGTAGTTCAATCACATGTAGTTTCTTATGTTATCAAAGAAAATTATTTTAAAAAACTTTTACTTTCAGGATACATGCCTCCCTGAATGTCACTATAGACAGGACATTTCGCAAATTAATTTAGTAAGAAGCTAGACTCTGCAATCTTTTGTGTGCTTGAGCCTAAGCTAGTTGTTCATTGGTTGTTCTCCAGTTAAACCCCAAACCAGGTAGCAATGGATTCGGCCCTTGTTGCTCTGCAGGTTCGTTATTGGTTCTGAGACGTCCGGGGCATGTCTAACAAACTGCGGTCCAATATATGCAGAAACTCAAATATATACACGCCCGCTTACCTAGAGGTATTTCTCGCCTCTGAGGCCCAGAAGCACAAGAGCGATAAAGGCCACTATGCCGCGCACATCAGGTGCGCCATCGCCGTAAAGCGCAAGACTCTGAACTGGCGTGCAGTGTTCTTGTCGCGCTGCGTGGACCATTTTTGTATGTATCTGACGAGTATGTTTTGAGATACAGCGATCTGCAAAAGCCGTTTTTAGCTATGTTGTTGTGCTTGGAAATGGTGTTTCCAATGTGCCTGACGCCTTGAAAACACTCGACAGCCCTCGTTTGAAATGTTTGTTCTTTTCGTAGATCAACTAATTGGACGCGCGTTTAATAGTTTCGTAGAAAAAAACACGTATTTCTAACACACTGCAGTGAATTTTAAGCGCAGGTAGGCGGGAGCCTTAACTTGTCCTCTCATGGATTCGCTAAGTTCCCATGTATCCAATGATCACTTTAAGCTATATAGTGTCGTTCTACGCTTCCTGCAAGGATTCACCACGCGAATTATGCAACGCTTAGTTAAGGAAAGACTGTATAGCTGCGCATCAGTGAGAGATAAGAAGCGTGGTGGCACCTTTGTGGTCGATCTGTGGTCTGCGGTGGGCTCGTTGGTTTCATCATGTCGTATCATCTGAATAAAGTTTTGTAATAGTAGCGTGTAAACACCTCAAAAATGCGTCTTGTAATACTTCTTACCCCTTGGTCGTTTTACAGGCGATAATACTTCATACCCCTTGGTCGTTTTACAGGCGAAACACGATCGTATGAAAGATGCATAATCGGTAGGCTTTTTGACATCAAAATATTACTTTTTTTTTCTGGGAAGAAACTCTTGAATCCATTTTTTTTTACTTGTTAAGGGCGCTGCCTACCTGGCGCTTGAATTGCGCTGCAGTGTGTTTGAAATCCGAGTGTTTTTTTATTTATTGCGAAACCACTTAACGTGTCCCCATCAATCCAATTCACAAGAAGAAAACACACTTCAGACGAGGTACGTATAATACTCTTAATTCATCAGTCCCATTTTAAATGCTATTCCGAAGCCCTCCAACGTAGCTAAACACGACTTTTTAACACTGCTGTATCTCCTAATATACTGGTGGGAAACACACGAAACTATTATAGGGACCTACACTGACCCTTGCTGCAGACTCTCTACCAATAAAGTAATTTATGGCTACTGAAGTCGTGGTTTATTTTTTTATACACATGAGAGCATGAATTTGCACATTATTAACACATTTATTTCCTAAAAATTTTACTGTCTCCACTTGTATGAGCATGAATAAAATTAGACGGTCTATGACAACGTTAATCTTACTTAGCAGAAGGATACAAAATGAGCGGAAAATGGATTCCCAAGCAGCGCTTTCTAAAGTGGACAGCCTATAATACGACGTTGATACATCGAAATACTTTTCCTACGTCGCTGTGTCAACGTTTTAGAAGCATCTAGTCAGTGTGTCCATTGAAGTTTTTTCAAAAACCGCCATCGTGTCGTGCACGGTTCTGATTTTTGGGCGTGGGTGCGGCGTCGTCTTTGTATTCGCCTGGTACCTACAATTTTGTAAATAAAGTTGTAATGTTGTCTGCGATTTTGAACTCTCGTTTCTGTGGGTTAGATTTGCTCGTTTACAGTATTTGTGATGTTGGCTGTGGACGTGGAACTGCTGGCTGTTACCAACACGGGGGAAAAAAAAACCTGTCTATTAAAACACTTGCAGTAAAGAGCACGGAATTTCTCAAAAGTTGGATCTAAACGTGCTCAACGCGTGTCAGCCACATTGAATTACAGCCCTGCGAATTTTCACTTGTCTAACGGCAATGCTGTATTAGTGGCTGGGAAAATTTGTTGAACATCTGTTGCGTCTATGGCGCTTTATCCGTCGTTCGATCGCAGCTCGGGCTGTTCAAAGGCTACTACTTCCGGGTGGAAATTTTAAAACAATGGAGGTCGCGTTGGGCGGGTAACGAAGCTCCAAGCAGCGTACGACAACCTTCAACGCCTCGACGTGCACTCACTGTAGCTGAATTCCTGGCGAATTATACCTGCCACGGTGCGATGTCGTCACCCGCGTCGGAAGTCAGCGGATGGAACTGCAGATGCCACTTTGGACTTTCCTCCCTTCCCGTGAGAGCTCCCAGAACCGGATTTAGCGGATGGTAACAGGAGCTGATGTCCTGCGGCCTCCACACGAGAGGGACATCCACAGAATTGCTATATATTTTTGAAAATCCTTAAATGATAATACAACATTTTTCATAAAGCAGTAACACTTAATCTTGAGTTTTATAAAGAAATCGCGGGTTTTTTTTAATACTGAATAAATTTCGCGTAATAATTATACAGTCTACGTTCGATAGTGTTTCGATTTGTAATTGTAATCGAAAAACTATCGAACGTAAACTGCGCCCGAACGAGAGATGGTGGTTCGTAGTTTGTACTGCGTATTAACAAATAATTTGTTTGTATCCGTTGCTTGAGTGAAGCTGCGACGCTCGTCGATTGTTGGAACGGCCGTGAGCAGTCGGGCCAGTGTTACCAATGTGCGGACTATTCCCCGAATTTCAGGTATATTTTACACGATCATCGGTTAAACCAGCGTCAAATCAAATTCAAAGAAGATGATGTCCCGCTCCCTCTCTACTAGTATTTCTCTACCCACTAATAAAGAACATGGTTCCTACCTATCTGTCTCCTGTAGCATTTTCCATTAATGCATGCAACAATTTTGAATTATTTCCTGTAGAAAGGGTTTTTACGGTGTCTATGCTGGTTTTTTAGCTATATCTAAGAGCCATGGTAGCCCAATCCCTTGCCGCCGCGATGCATGTCTCCTTGCACGAATCCCTTCCCTTGTAGGCGTATGGGGTCTAGTCGTGAGACGCACTTAGCTCCCATTTCTGCCGCGGATGCACACTTAACGCTTAGTTTTAGAGTAGTTTAAACCAAAAAAAAAATGCTCAGCATTGCAGTGGAAGCCACTGCACAGTACACATCACGTCGAGTTGCTGTCTGATGTCTGATATGGCCAACCGACAATCCCGTAGACAACATATGGAAGACTTTACCCCTGGTCGAATACATAGCATGTTGGAAGAATGTGTTCACGGAGTAAAGACCAGCTCGACTTTGATCATTTGTAATACAGTGAGTAGAGGGATTGTGGGGACTTTGGTACATCGGGACCTGGGACCGGAGCGTCGGAGCTGTTCGTGCTCTGTCATTCCGATCGGCCGCGGACAACTTGGATCCTGGTGACCCTGACACTGACCTTGACCCCTGTGACCTTTGACCTTGAAAACCCAAAAATTACAAAATAATTATAAAAAATAAAATTTAAAAATCACTGAATAATTATTTAAAATATTTTTAAAAAAATGTATTATTAAAAAAATTATTAGAATGTATTATTTAGAAAATTATTTTCAAAAGATTTATTTAAAAAACCTACATTTCCGGAGGTTACCCTCACAACCACCCCTCACCAGTACTCATTCTATCGTGTGCGGCCATCTTGTTTTTTGTTTGTCATTTGTTTATACATTTCTGGAAGACGCCATCTTGGATTTTTTCGTTTGTCATTTGTTTACACATTGCTGGAGGTCCCCCCAGCCCACGCCTAGCAGACGACTGACCCCCTCCACTCCTCCTTCCAATATATTTAATTGCTCCTCCAGTGTTTCTCGTTGACTAATTGCCCCACACGCACCACCCCCTTCCAATATATTAAATTGCTCCGCCAATGTTTCTCACTGGATAATTGCCCCACCCGCACCACCAATTACTCACCTACGTTCGACCAATTTTCGGCAGGTCTCCATCCCCACCAGCCATCATCTATACTCATTCTGCCATCTTGGTTTTTTCGTTTGTCATTTGTTTATATTTTCAACACCTAGGTGGCACTAGTGTATTAAGTACCGATTTCGACACCAGACGACATGCCTGTTTGGCCACCAGGCGGCAGCCATGTTTGTTTATGTTTTTAAAGTATAGGTGGTGCTGTCGACGCCCTCCATATTGAATTATATTTTCAATACATAGGTAGCGTTAATTTCT
Organism: Clitarchus hookeri; assembly: GCA_002778355.1. Taxonomy (NCBI): domain Eukaryota; kingdom Metazoa; phylum Arthropoda; class Insecta; order Phasmatodea; family Phasmatidae; genus Clitarchus; species Clitarchus hookeri. Next base: position 100,746 of record NQII01002337.1, read on the forward strand.
CGATTTCACTGCCAAGCGAGATGTCGGTACCCGCTCATTCTGATAATTCAACAGCAAATTGAGCTGTCGGCACTCACATTTGTTTCATAGACATACAAAAATCTGTAATTTTCCATCATAATTAAAAAAAATTGTTTTCCAATCAGTGGTATGCCTACATGCATAATTTATTGAATCTATAAATTTTTGTGTTAAAAACTTTAACTAAGACAGATCAAAAATCGTTTTTCGTTTTAATGCTAATTAAATTACCATTGAAATTGAGTATTTATTCTGTTAGCCCTCACCACACCACTTTAGTCCGACCAATTATTCACCCACGCTTAATCCCTTACCACTACCGCTCTTGTTTTCAGTATTGTCCGCCAGAGCATGCTAGTGTGGGGAAAGTATATAATGGGAAACATTTCTACCTTCGGCATAGTTTCTCGTCTGATGTCAGAGGTGACATATCGCTCTCTCACCCCTTGTCTTTTAGCATTTTGACTAGTAAGTTCAGATATTCAATTCCATCAGGTAGCAGGATTTTATCAAGCGTTCACGTAATACGCATATATTTTCCCGCGAATTTACAAATCTGCTCAAATTTGGAATATCGGTCCGGGCCAGCTAGTCCCTGGAGGAATGCAACCTCATAAAATACGGTGCTAGAACTTAGTTTTTTTTATTTTAATTTATATATTTACCACCCAATTAATTTGCAAATGCGTTACCTCAGTACCCGTGGCGCTACTGTAACACTTCGTTTGCATTCGCCAAATGTGTTCGAAGACACGAAAAGTATGAATGTTCTAATAATGCAGGTCAAGTGACATATAAGTGTGTGAAATGTGGCATGGCATTTGCTAGGTGCGATAACTTGCAGAGGCGTGCAAAAACCTGCGTAGCTGTAGGACCCTGACCTGCCAAAATCCGTAGCGTACAGTCTCCTTAGCAGCGTACGAGTGTACTTCCCATAAAATCAAGAATTCAGGATGAGCATCCACCATCGTGCCAGCAACCATCACCACCAAGAATCGTGGCTGGGTCTGGGTTGGCCCAAACTGCATTCCGTCATAGTCTAAAGACCTGTGCTTCCATTACGAGTACGGGTATTCGAAGGATATTTGCACATGGTATACTCGATGGGGAAAACATCGCTGTTGGCTCTACACATAAACACATCATCAATAAAATTTAATGTATGGCTCAAACGCAGCATTGCTAAACCGACCCCATTCAACGAAAGGAAAGTATTCGAATCGAAAGGCAAGATATCGAAAATACTGTAACAATCCCATACTGGATATACGTCACGAGAAAGAAGCATACAAAGAGCGTATTTCGAGGTAAATATTAACGAAAAATCAATCACCGAGTGCCCCTTCCACTCCAAACAAAATGCTTGCCCTCCTCAGCAAAATATTTGTTTAAAATTCATGTTTCGTGCATTGCATGTGTCGTGTACGGATGCGTTATGCAGTTTTCTATAAAGTAATTATGGCTCGAAAAACACATTTAAAACCACTTTGCTACCCCTGGCGGTATGCGATATGCACAGTGAAATCTCCCAAGCATTCTCCCTATGCATAGACGCTCATCATTAAAAAACATTTCCTCCCAAGTTTAAAATCAGTATGTTAGGAAATTTAAGCAGCGGGGTATCCGTGTGGTTACTCCACGTGCAACGATATTTCTAGCTCCCAGCGTCCGGATATAAAACTCTTTATACATGCAAATAATGTACGTATAGTAAGTTTTGCGGGAGAAAAAATTATATGCCGTGAGCAGATGCTAGCGTAAAGGTACACCCCCCACAAGTAAAAAATCATAAAAAAAACTGTTGCCTTCGGCTAACTATCATACAAAAAAAACCCTCAACAATTTTTTTATTTGAAGTCTATATAAACTATTGCTCTATGTAAAATTAATATTCAATCAACTAATTCCCATGTAAATACACTAAGTGGTTCAAATGCAGTTCTTGATTTTATTTTCCGGGAATTCCCGCACTGCGAGACATTTCCATAACAACTTGCACGGCTCACTTGCTGGCGCCCATTCCACGCTTAATAGTTTTTTTTGGAGTGTGTGAACGGCCTCGCTCCGTGCTGCCAACCTTCCAAAGATAGTTAGCCGTGACCAGCGGGACGGCCACAAACACACGTGACGTCATATCTCGCGTTAACGTAACGGGGTGCCACCAAGGCGCGTATCCCGAGTTATTATTTTCCTATCTCCACTAAAAAAAAAAAAAAAAAAAAAAAA
>NQII01002337.1:113319-134381 GCA_002778355.1 Clitarchus hookeri
GGAATCCGAATCCCCAGTGGATCCTGTAAGAAATGTTAGTTCCGCTTTCTTGTCTCACGCCTCATACGGGATAGTGCTGGAGGAAATGGTTTCCACGCTTCTCCGTGCTAATAGACAAGTGTTCGACGCGGGGATATTAGGCAGTTGCTCGCGCGTTGAACAGGCGCACGTAATTCAAGCCTTAGCCGGGTTCCGAAGCCGCCGCAAGCCCGCGCCGCAAGCAATTAGGCCACGGAAATCGGCGCGAGTGAATCAGTATTATCGTCATCGCTCCTCCGCGTAGCGACGTTCCTGCTGGAGAGGAGAAGTGTGGAATTAAGTCGTTTCCGCGTCTGTGCCCGTCGGCGCCCGAACTTATCTGCGCGCCCTCTCTGCAGGAACGACGGCCGTGCTGTTGACTAATTTCCCCACGGGTGCCTGATGTCATGCCGCGGTACGTCAATCGTTATCGCCGCTCATACTGCCCATCTAGTCATTAAGAGTTCCGATATTTTGCACGTTCAAGGCCTCAAAACGCGTGAAATCTAAGGCCGACCATTTGCGGTTACTTCAAACTTTTCTGAAGCCCCACTGAAATTATTCTTCCGGGATATTCCTCCACCTCGTGCGAGCAATGCTTAACCAAGTCTGGAAAATTACACCAAAGGGACAATGTACCGCATTCGTGCGCACGCACAGTGTAATAACATTCTGCATAATAACTATTACTCACTATAGATTACCAACACATCTGTTTTCTACCTGATGTTATTGATATTAGTAGCAAATTAAATAATATAATTAATATAAAATATATAAATAATAGTCCAATTTAATAAAAAATAAGAAAGTTTTATGTTAACAGAAGTATAAAACGCTTGTGATACATTGCATATGTAGGGAGAAAAAAAAAACAATCACGTCATACATGGGGTGATTTTTCAAATGTTTGATTCGAAAAGTGTGAAGAAACTGCGAATAGACTATACGCGCAAGACCCTCAACTGGCGCGCAGGTGTTCTGTTCCGACTCGCCTGAACATGACTTTAAGTTGCAACGCTATATTNCGCAAGACCCTCAACTGGCGCGCAGGTGTTCTGTTCCGACTCGCCTGAACATGACTTTAAGTTGCAACGCTATATTATTATGGCATGCTAATAAAGATAAGAGTATACTGCCTGTCTGAAGACAACTCTGAAGTTTCTGCGTAGCTTAAAGTTATTCTGAAAACACTTGTTTTAACCATTTTCACGCCCAAAAAAAATCCTTAGAGTTGAAATCAGAACTTGGAAACTTACCTCTTTTTAATTCAATTATTTTTTGGTTGGACTACCTGACCGTGATTGCGCATCCTTCCTAATTTAGATGGCCATGATAACCCATCGCGTCTTAAATGCCTCGATGCGCCCGGCAGACAATCTGCCAATGGACCACCATTTGTAGGAGTGGATAAGCCACCCTGCCTTGTTTGTGGCCAGCAATCGCGCCGGCCTCCCTTGAGACAACGCTGGGGGCGGCCGGGCGCTCTCGTGCCCGGCCGCCCCCAGCGAGCGGCTATTTGCTCGCCCACAAGGGCGAGCGTCTGCTCAACACCAGAACAGCAGTAAGAAAGGCAAAAGAAAATTAAACTTGCCTTTGGGCACGAAAGGTTTCTTGAATGCAGTGTTCTTGTCCTCCTGCACTGTACCTATGGGACTTTCAACTGTAACCCTATTATTTTGATTGGTGGAAATTCTGTGGGAAGGCTCAAGGCAGGGCACTTGATTCGTTGTGTATGTTTCTAACACATATATCTTGAGATGCAGCGCTTTGGAAAAGCAGTTCTTAGCCGTTTTGGAGTACTCTGAAATTGTATTTCTAATTTACGTTGCGTCTTGAAAGCACTCAACAGCCTACAACTGAAGCGTGTGTTCTATTCGTAGGTCAGCACATTGAACGCAAACGAGTATTTCAAACACTCTGCAACAACCGTTCAAGAGCCAGGTACGCGGGAGCCTTAAGGTAATTAATACTTTCAATTTTACGTCCCCGCATACACCGAGTCAGGTCTTATGAGAATATCGCATTAAAAATAATTTGGAAATGTAATCCAACTAGTGTAACACATTTTCTGTTGTTGGTCTAATAGAGAGGGGTGATGGTTGAGCTGTTAGCTCGTCGGGAGCAACAACCACCACGGCGATCCGAGTTCGATTTCCGGCGGGATCACCTACCTTCTGTGTGAAACGTGGCTCACGTCGTCGATGAATTTTCTCGGGACGCTCCCGTTTCCTTCGTCCTTGCGCATTCCGTCGCCTTTCCGTCTCCACCTCAGGTCGCCACGTATTGTGAAATCCAAATGAGAAAACAGTGCGCAGAAGTGCAAAACGCGTCGGGGCGAGTCGGGAGAGTCCATTGCCACTGCACGAAGGAGTGAGGTTGAATGGTTTGTTCATTTGAGTAGTGACAACGGCGGAGTACAGTATAGGCGAGAGCTGCTCTGCGCGTGCGTCACTCGCGTCGACGGTATATAACAGCGCGGTGGTAGAGAGCGATTTTATCAGTTTGGTCTGTATAGCGTCAGCGATGTCACGTGATTTCCCTCCCTCCAGTGGCAGGCACTCGGGAGAGCCCTCCCCTTACATTACCTCCCCTACCTTCCCTCTCTCAAAGCTGCGGGAAGATTATTTTCTGATTTGAAATTACTATACATTCTCCCGGCTCTCTGACGGGTCTGGTGTATCGTAGGTAGTTGGGGTTTAAAGTCTCGTCGACAGCGATGTCTTTTAGAGACGGAGTAATTCGCTTAGAGAAGCAGGAGCGGCGAAGGAATTGCGGCACCATCCCGAGCAACCGCCTGGAGTGTGATTCCGGGAAACCATGGAAAACTGACATCAGGATGGCCAGGCCAGGAATTGAACTCGTGTCTTCCCGAATGCGTTTCCAGATGTTTACCTCTCTCGGTCAGACGTGTCCCGTTTTTTTTTTCCCCGTCAGCTTATTTTACGAGTCACCCCGACCGTACCTTCGGTCGGGAACGCTGATTAGTTAATGGTCGTTACTCAGTCAGTTGACTGTTAACTGAACACTTTTCGGAACTAACGTTTGTAAAATAATTCCTGCCCGTGACTGCCCGTATTGCCGACATATCTATGGAAATGCCCTAGCGAATTATGAAAAATAATTCCACTTCTTAACGTCTGTAGTTTGTTATTAGCTAGGGGTCACTGAAATCGGTTTCTTTTCATTAAACAGATGCGTAATAATAATATAATTTTTCTAACAACTCTCACAATATGTTTTGTTCGATCAATGAATGCAGGTCATTACTTCCAAGGAAATGTTATGGAAGGATCACACAATAGCAGAAATAATAAACTAACAGGCCTTTCAGGAGTTGGTTGGTGAATGACGTACAGGGCACGCACTGTATACTATTTATTTCGACCTACTGCAGTGTGGGTTTCGCTTGCGGTTTTTGCTGTTTTCGCATTGTCATAATTGTGCTGTCTTGTTTTATTACTATGTCTCTTGTTCCATATATGTGCTTATTTATATTGTTACGCGCTCGCTGCTTCGCATCCCGCGCGAGCGAGTGGAAGTAAAGGACAAAGTAGTTGTATGATAGCGGCGGCGGCAAGTCACTGGAATGTTTTGAATGGCAGGGGAGCGAACCGCGTATCTGTTACGAAAAGCGAGCTGAAACGATAATCCTTTTGCGACGCGCGCCCTGCTGAAAGTTATCACATTGTTAATAATGCAGTACTGTGTACATACACTTAGTATACTAACAGGAAATTTTAATAAGTATTTATATTTCTAATCCAGTAAGTACTGACATGTATACAGAGTGCCACTGAATAACGTTTAAAGCTGCTCGTCACGTTGTAGGGGATGTTGAGACGAGTAAAATGATATAGAATACTTAGGGTCGCACAAGTTGCGTGTGAGGTTCGTTGAAGTAGTGACAACTAGTAAGCATGTGGCTTGAATGCAGTGCACCGTACCCCACCCTTGAAGTGGCGCCCTCCTTACTAATGCGGCGTGTCGAGTAACTTAACGCTAGCCATCGACATTTCCCTACCTCCCTTTCGTGGCACACCATAGCGGTGAACATAGAGGCCCTCAGGTTACCCTGCACTCCAGGTACAAAGTTTGTGAAATTATTTGTTACGTGGAAAATTGAGTAGAAAAAAACAATACGGCCTATGAATGAAAATTAGTTATATCTGCAAAAATAAATCTCGTGAGAAGAAACAACAAATTCATGAATCGTGTATCTTCTATCTGTGAACATTTGGCGATTGACAACTTCACCCACCAATAGGAAATTTGGAGGGGGGGATGGGGAGATGTTACTCATGGTTGTTTATCGATTGTCATCACCCGCCTAATATTTACATACGGCAGATATAAACTCAGGTTAACATTATTCACGAATTTTTTGGTTCATTTCACGTAATTTTTGACATTTTGCTAACTACTACTTTTGATTCCCAATAGTCAAGGGCGTGTCTCTCCCTTGATGATCACTTAAGGGCATAGGTCGTGTTAAGTTCCATAACGAATCATCTCACAAACGTTGTACGTAGAGTTCAGGAGACCCGTGTATTTCGAACCTTCTAAACGAGCACCTCGAGAGTACGTATCGCCCAACGGCAGTGTCCCGCATCCGAAAATACGGGTTTGTTCCCTTCGGAAACCGAGATGGTATCGTCGTGGTGGAAGGTGAGTTGTCTGACAATTACACCACCGCGCCCCTTCTCAAACATAAAAATTCCCACTATATATAAAAGTTAAGATGGTGGCGTGCACGACTTTGGTAGCGTATCAACATCTCAGAAGAAGAGAAATCTTTTTCCAGACCTGTCAAGTTAAACACTGGTTATTCCATTCAAGCATGCACGAGTAACTACTTACCGGCAGCATTCTTCTGTAATCCTGGGTATATAAAACGAGTTATCTATTTATCTCTCTCTCTACACGAAGTAATGCATCTGCCAGAAATGACTGGCAGATAATGGAGTGTGATTTGGGAAGGCCAACGGCCTTGGCCGCAGCACCGTGTGTTCACTTTTTTTCTGGAAAAGTGATTGACGAAGCGGATAGGCCAATATTTTTGGCTTTTTAGGATCTTCGCCGACTGTCACGTCCTGGTGTGTAAAAGTTGAAGAATGAGAATGCCTTCACTGAAAGAAAAATATTGTTGTATGAGCCGTAAATCTGTAGCCATTGCCCTCCAAGACTGTTAAAATAGGGACAACAGTCTGTTTGGTTGTGGCTACCCTACGAATATTGTTAAAGGTATAATCCATCCACGGTTACTTCACACTTTTCTGAAGCACTGCTTAAGTTATGTTTCCAGGATATTCATCCGCCACGTTCAAACTAATGTTAAATAAGTTTAGAAAATTACACCAAAGGGCAACGCACCGAATTCGTGCTCAGACAGTTTATTTTGTATGAGAACTACTCTTACTATTTGCTACCAACACGCGTATTTTCTCACTGTTTTATACATATTTATTATATATTAAATATTATAATTTATAAATAAAATATTGGTAGAATTCCGATTTAACCAAAAATAAGCTAATTTTATGTTAACAGAGGTATAAAACGCTTGTGATACATGTCATATTTATAAAATAACTAAACACCTGATACATGGGATGATTTTTCAGTGGTTTGATTCGAAAAGTGTGAAGAAATCGCGAATAGACTATATATGGTAACGCCAACAGAACATATTGTAAAACGTCAGTGCGTCACAAATCAGTGACGTCATCACTTTCTACAGAACAGAATGTTGCGATTACAAATGAGCAGGATTCTGACTACAATCCAGTACGGTATTTCCTACAATACTGCTCTGGTGCCGCTACAGAGCTGATGTGCACCCAGCAGTAACATACGGTTGTGCTAACAATCTGCTATGTTGCCTTTACTGAGCAGCATGGTATCCCCAACTATCTTGCGTGGTCTATTGTAATTCCCTCGTCGGCTCATAGGATGCGCTGCTGTTTGAACTTATTTTTCAGTACTTGAAAAATTACTTGTGTAAGCAGGCAGCCTCGAACTGTCCATACCTTGTGTTGGTTGAAGGACGCCTTATCCCGCTCTTTTTTTTAAGTTGAAACCGAAATGCAGTTTACTCGCAGGTAATCTACGTCCTTATCCGGCGTTCTCTCTTATCCGGCTGTCTCGGAAAGGAGGGGACAGAAAGAGGGAGGAGAACTGATAACATTACACAAATAATCTAAGTCTGAAAATAATTATTTTATCAGATTTAACGACCAGCAAAAATAAATAATAAACGAAAATAATGACAATAGTTTCGGTTTACAAGATATAAAAGCATGGCAATTACAGGCACTCTCCATCAGCAGGTGTTCTCTTATCCGGCGACCCCTTGCACCCGACGTCGACTGTTAGTGAAAGTCTACTATCTTGGTTGGCTAGCACCTCCAAATGCGCTTGCGAAAAGTCACTCGGTTAACCCGATTGAAGTAAAACTTCTGCTCGGCTCGTTCGATAAGTGACCCGATTGAAGTTTACATGCGTTCGGAAAGTCTGCCGAGTTAACTCGATCGTTAACTTGATCGACTACGGGCTAACCCTGCTCCACGGCTAGGTAAATGGGCTTTAGCAGACGACACGAGTGAAATGGCACGAAAATATGTAAACAGTACAACCAAAACAAACAATAAAAAAAGTACTCGTAAAAGTGGCGTTAAGAGGAGCATGAAAGCAAATATCGTATGTTTGTTAGAGAACAGACGAGAGGTGTTTTTCAAGTAGTTATTAAGGAAGACGATTTTATACTGGCGCTGAATACAAGGGTACTACTGTATTTGTGTAGTACTGTTTAATGTCGGTTTTTTTTTAAGTTGGTAGTTCACTTTGGACATAAATAATTTAACAAAAAATCTTCTTCGTCGTCAACGTCATCATCTTTCACAGCTCTTAATAAATCCACTAAATATTCAGGCGTGCTTTGAGTTCCCACCATACCAGAACCCTGGATTGCTTTTGAGCGTTCAATAACAACCTATTAACCTGTAGTGATCGAGTAAACCTGGTCACGTGACCAAGTTAACCAAGTGAACTCTTTCAGGTTGCATTTCGAAAACGCCTCAAAAGACTGCGCCCAGTCACCTGCCGCTTTTTTTTTCTTCTCATACCAGCGTGGCTCCATCGACACAATCGGAAACCATCCTGCTTTGCCTCTTCCAAATTTCGCGTGTGTTGTACTTTCTACTGGTTACCGACACGGTGCTAAAATCCTATACTTTCCTTGGGTAAGTCATGCCATTGCCAATTCGGCCTCTGCGTCGTGGGAGCGTGACTCCGTGGCGATAGAAACACGAAGATTTCACGAGTGTAGTCCATTCACGACTACCTCCAACTTTTCAGTGAAGCCCTACTTGAGTTCTACTTCCAGGATGTTCCTCCGCCTCATGCAAACAAAGCTTAGAAAATAACACCAGAGGGACAACTCACCGCATCCGTGCGCACTCAGTGCAATAATATTTTGCCTGAGAACTATTTCTTACTAGGCATTACCAACACACCTATTTTCTTCCTGTTGTTATTCACATTCGTCATAAAAGAAAATGTTATAATTTATGTGTATAAAATATAAGTAAATGTTCAATTCAGACAAAAATAAAAAAAACGCTTTCGTGTTAACAAACGTGCAAAACGCTCGCGACACATGACATTTAGGTAGCAACCAAACACGTCATACGTGAGGTGTTTTATCAAAGGTTCGATTAAACAAGTATGAAGAAACCGGGGATAGATCACGCTTTATTTTGTGATAAACCACGAGTTCGCTCTGCACTTCCTGTAGAATTCTCTGAGACGGTAACAAACGCCAGACAATAGAATTAGCGACTCAAGTAGAACCTAGCACTCGTTGAAACAGCTGATTAAATTATCGGTAACCAATGAAAAAAAAAATTACCACGGCTAGAGCAGCTACGCAAAGAACTGTGTGGCCGTGCCGTCAGAAGAACTTGCGAGATTTTGAGGACATTGTTCATTGTGTTCACGACGTACCAATTAACCTTAACTATTTTAAAAGTCTTTCGCTGTTCATTATTCTATAAATACCAATATACAGTTACTTATTATATCAATTTTAAATTATATGCATACATGTCACTGATGTAGAGCCAGTTTCGCATACGACGTTTAGGCGATTCAATTCGAACTGGTCAGTGCATAATCTAGACTGCACATATCGTGTGCCCCACCACGGGATTATTATTATTTTTTATATTCTAATTAAACAATTATATACGTTAGGTGCTCGATTTTGACCAATTAGTGCTTCTAATATTGCTTAAACTTGGAAATAAAATGGTTAGGCACTGAACAGCCAGATATTTGAAAAGGATAGTGATAGCAGTAATCTAAATTTCTGTGAATGTTTCATTGGATTTGAAATGCAGACAATTTATTTGGAATAATATGACGATATCTACTTAAAAAAAAGTTGTTTCTTCCTCGCTGAACAATGAACTCGTGGGATATTGGAGCTAATTTTAAGATCAGATAGAGTTTTATTTCGGGAAGTTGCTCGGTAATTATACATTGATTTTGCAAGAGTTTCAAGTTCAAATTGAAGAACAATCTTTTATTATAAGATAGATCATAAATATAGCTCGAATATTTACGTTACTCTAATCTAAAATTTCAATAAGAGCTAAGTAAATTCCAAACTACATTTCATTAGCTCTCCATCAGTCAATTGTTTCTAAATATGGAGTTATTTCGTTATCAACTATAAAATAATACCGCAATCAATAAATTTTTATTAAACTATGCCAGCACAAAATAAAAAAATTATTGTCACCACAAAAAAAACAGGAAATCATTAAAACCCTTCTGAAAGCAACAATTCCGAAATATTTCTCGGCGTTCTACCTAAAGCCTTACAAAAAGGATCACCAGCCAAGATTTAAATCGCTGTCTTCAAAGGTGTAGCCGACACAGGTGAATATTTCTATTCTATTTTATGCCGCTCATTAAGACCACCTTCTTTGTGCCAGCAGGGTAATTGGGAGGAAGGATTGCGGAGTTCGTATGCTAAACATACCTCTAAACTTACACATAAATGACAACCTGCATGGCTCATACAGGATTCAAACTTGCGATCTGGGTAACGTCTTTGTCATCTATAGGCCACTTTGTCGTATCTAGGCTTGAATCACAAACAGTGCCAAGTAAAATAGACTATAGAAACCTCTAATGGTCTAAGGGTGGGTTTACTACTGGAAAATTATGCGCTAACTTAATAATTAGGACGTGCACAGTAAAACCGATGCTGCGTTTTTGTACGTCGATTTACAATATAACTTATCATGTCGGGCGCATAGTTGGGGTACCTATCCTTAAGCGTTAAAATATACAGTTATATGTTATATCCTGAGTAAAAATTTTACGACAGGGGCCAACCAGGGATTGGCAGTAGGTGGTGTTGGCGGGAAACTGCCACTTAAAATATTAAAACGTCAAATAAGTACCACATTTATGAAGATATTTCTGAATTTAATTAACAATAAGAAGATTTTCTGTCTGAAAATATTAGCATCGAATAATTATGTTACGAAGTGCTGGTTGTGTTACATGAGAGGTTAGGTTATAGGAGGCACGCTTATCGCGAATGTTCATTGGCTGGAATTAAAAATTATATTGTAAATTGCGAATCGTAAATACAGAAGCGGTAATGCCGTTTGAGCAGTCGACTGTTACTGCAAAATTCGCATTATTATTTGAAGACAGAATAGACTTCAAACATCACTTGCGCGTTTTTGTTGCTTTTGTCCTTGAACTGCAGTGATTTTGTAACGCCTTGTATGGCTTTGGGCCAATAGGAATCCACTAGTGTATATAGGACGGTGAAGTCTACGTGCTAGCCACCGTGCAACCCTCTTCCCTAATCTAGAATTTCTGTACTCGAGCGACATGGTTATCGTGCCGTTTTAAAATACAGCACTGTTTTCAAAAATAACAAAATTAATTAATAAAATAAAAAAAAATCAGTAACGCACAACCACTCGTCACATCTTTATTTATTGGCAATTTAGTGTTCCGCTGGGCCTACGTATTATTGTTTGTACGCGTAATTTCTTTATTCTGTACCAAGTGTGACTCCCTAGAATAATTAGTTTGAGTAATATCGCTTCCAATTTTTGTATGTTTGTTGCTCGTTTGTAGGGTAATTTGACTTAATTATGTTTCGTTAGTTTGTGTCACTTGCTTGTGTGGTTTCTGGCCTTGTTTTTATGTTGTTTGTACCAAGGACTCGATGCATTTCTTTGTTGAATATAATATAATGTTTTAATATGATGTTTTGTCGTACATGGGCATATTATAGTATAATAGCAAAATTAAAATATAACTGCTGCTATTGAAAAAAAAAGTCCATAAGCTGATGTATGGGGTCAGTTTTACTGCATATAACTGATTATATATTCATCTGTCGCATCTCATTGATTTAATTCCTTATTAAAGTGTTATGGTTGTTTTTAAATATTACTGCCTGTGCGTGTAAGAGTCACATAACTATTAGTTTTGCTAAGATAGTCATAATTTGTAAATTCGTAAACAACATGACGTGTTTCAAACGCTTCGATCTGAAAATTGTTCGTTAGCCAGGAATATGGACTGATATACGTTTGACAATTAACGCTCGTGACCTGGTCATCGCCCAATAACTGTTTATGATAACAGTTTTATTTCATTACAAACTAAATTTAAGTATTTCTATAAAAAAAATGTAATTTAGAATTTTTTTTTGGAACCTCGTTGGTAGTTCACGTTTTTGAAAACACGACTGCTACTGACATTTTGAAGCCGAGAGCTATGGAAAATGCATTGTTATAGTCCATTTACGGTTACTTCCAACTTTTCTGAAGCCCTACTGAAGTTCTACTTCCAGGATATTCCTCCGCCTCATGCTAACAAAGCTTAACCAAGTATGGGAAATTACGCCAAAGGGACAACGCACCGCATTCGTGCGCACTCAGTGTAGTAATATTTTCTATAAGAACTATTTGTTACTAGGCATTACAAATACACATATTCTTTCACTGTTTTAATTCATATTAATTATAAATGAAATATAATAATTTATTTAAAAAATTTCAGTTTAAACAAAAATAAGGTACTTTAATGTTAACACAAGTATAAAAGGTTTGCGATACATAATATAATTAGGAAACAACCAAACACGTCATAGATAGTGTGATATTTCAAAAGTTAGATTCAAAAAGTGTGAATAACCGCAAATAGACTATATCATAGGTGAGTATGAGAAGTAGAAAAATTTCAAATTTGAACATTGCAAGTATCAAACAGCTTCACTTTTAAACGATGGAATCCAAAGATCATACATACATTGTGACTGTGCACCAGGGTATCTAATAAATTAAGAAAAAAATTTATTAATAAAACAAATTTGGATGACATTTCAATATGTTTCAGCTCTTCGCATGCTGAGAGTGTTAGTATAGCGACGTACAAAATATTTCAGGACAACCAAATACAGTNAGTATGAGAAGTAGAAAAATTTCAAATTTGAACATTGCAAGTATCAAACAGCTTCACTTTTAAACGATGGAATCCAAAGATCATACATACATTGTGACTGTGCACCAGGGTATCTAATAAATTAAGAAAAAATTTATTAATAAAACAAATTTGGATGACATTTTAATATGTTTCAGCTCTTCGCATGCTGAGAGTGTTAGTATAGCGACGTACAAAATATTTCAGGACAACCAAATACAGTTGTTATAGAATGTTCGTATATATTTCGTTTAGCTACAAGAGGCGTTGCTAAACATTAATTTTATTTTTTCTTTGTAATTGTAGCATATTAAAAGAATTTTCAATTTTGAAAACGTTATAATGCTAAAGGCGTCAAGCATTTTGTATATTTTGTTTTACCTAATGAAAATCCCAAATGTGCGATTCTCTTTCAAACGATGAGTGCAAATGACCTTGAGGCAGCACGACCATGTTGGTACCACTGTCATTTAAATGCTACACAAGCTCCTTTATCTCTCAGCAAGCGCATAACTAGAGGCGACGGTAGACGTCGCTGAACGCAGTAATTGAAGGTCTACTACGCAGTACTGTTATCACCACGCAAAAGTGTTGTACGATAGTTTTATCGCTTGTCGAGATGTGTCGAGTACTTTGATCTCACCCTGCTACACTTGGAACACACCGTCGACTATGAACGCTTTAGTTCGAGATAGCGTGCACACGTTTGGTCATTGCAACATTGTATGTCGTATATGCCTTGCCTCGTAGCAGACCCGGCGACAGAAATGTTGAGGCGCGTTACTCTGATTCCCATGTGGGTCCTCCTGGCAGGTAGTATATTATAGTAGCAAGTAATAGTCTGCTATAGCTTAGCTTTATATGTATTTGGGTAGGTGCATAATAAATTAATGAAACATTTTTAAAAGTATTTATTGCTACAAACAAAACACATTTCAACTTTAAATGAGCCTTCTTACTTTTAACGTGGCAAAGTCCTTTATAACGTCACTGAAATATATTTCCCGTGCTGTTTCATGCTCTATAGATAACAATGCCAAACTATTCAACCGCTCTTGAAGCATTGTTCCGCGCATGGAGTTTGCTAAATGCTCGCTCACCTTCCGCGACTGTGATTGGCAGACTGCAGAAAATGCGCAGTGCAATGGCTCACTTATGGAAAAATGTTTTCTAATTGCAACTTGTAAATCGCATTCAATAATACTAAAGGACATGTAATTTGTTTAAATGTCGCATGGTAAATATTTTTGAGGGGAATAACTTCACTCTACAAGCTTGGTGTCAGGTTCTCCGAGTACATTTGAATCAATATTTTACATTTTCCTCTTATATCATCTATATTCATATTATGAAAACTTAGAATCGGCGAAAACACAAAGCAGATGTGATTCAAATGTTCAAATCGATACTTCAGTTCTGTTATCAGAGAGTCCATAATTATGAGGAAAACATTTCTTTTAAATTTAGTTTCAGGGTCCATATCTTCGGAACATTCAATCTGGTGCTCTCTGTTAATTGGGCTGCCTCGTCGACGTTCGGATGGAAAATCTTCTGTAATACCTGCATTCTGTGCAACGAGTTTGGCTTCCGAAAGTAGAGTTGGCCATTCCTCCCTCAGTGATTGCATTTCGTCTGTTTGGTTTTTGATATTTGCTGTAGCAATTTCCATTGTAATAGCTCTTGACTGCAACATTAAATTGCTTTCATCAAAGCTTTCTGAAACTTGTACCCACAAGACCGCCGTTAATACAGCTTTAAAATATGGAAAATATTTCCGCAAACCGACTGCTTCTGAGTAGGCTTCAGCGGTTAGTCTTTGACGTCTGGTGTCAATCAATTCTTTTAAAGCCTCAACAACACTGGGAAGATGCCTAGCAATAGGTCTTACAGCTTCTTTTTTTGGCACTCTAACGAGTATCGCTTTGCCTGTGAAGGGAACAACCCGTTTTCTTTGTTAATATACTCCCTCTGTCAGGGCTGTCACTAAAAATAATGAACAGGCTATTAATACATCCAAAGAATGTTATGGCATCAGGACAGCATGGTGCAGCATGAACACCAGCAAGATTTAAAGAGTGTGCAGCACATTGTTAATTTTTTTGCTGCAGGGTGCTTTTCTTGAATTCGTGCCTGTGCACCTTTATATTTTCCCGACATGTAGCTGCCATCTTCGTAGGATTGGCCTCTGCAATCAGCAATATTAATGCCATGATATTGGAGTCGGCATAACACTTCATCTGCTATTTCCAATACAGTTTTCTGGCAAAAGTCGAAAAACTCTATAAACCTATCTTTTTATGATCCATTGTCTGGTTTTTTTCCTCTTTGAAAACATATCGCAAAATCAATACATTTTGCTCAGTGTGAGCTACATCTGGCGTTGCATCACAAATAAGGGAAAAATAAATTGATTTTGTTCTTTCATCCAAAATCACTTCTAAAACTCGTTTTCCACATAAATTAATAAACTCGTTCTGAGTTTCATGTGAAAGGTAGTGAGCTTGAAGTCATTTAGCTCCGTCATCTTAGCTCTTCTTTACTTCTTTTTAATGTTCTTCTAGAAGTGTGTCGTAATGTGAAATTAACTCAAGACAACCGAGAAAGTTTCCGTTGTGCACGTCTCCTATTTTTTTTTTTTTTTCAGAACTACCGCAAAAAGTTAACCACGTGAGCCTAAATGAATCGTAACATCAAGAAGTCGTTGCAGCAAGCAAATCATGTTATCTGTTTCGGTCCTTAACTGTTTTTGCAGTTCATTGTCAATTCCTACACCGCCTCCCTTAACAGCACGTTCAAGCGCTCTCCACTGCAAATAACAATTCTTGTGTTGATGACTATTTTCATGTCCTGGAAGTTTCCGGTACAACTTTCACCATGTTGATATATTTGGATTAAACCCATATTTTGTAATAAGAGAACTAGCTTTAGGTTTCATCTGCGAATCGGACGAAAATAGTCGACACGGACCACAAACTTGCCATAAGTCAATCTCTTACTAACTTCTCGCGTCCGTTCGGCGCATTCTTATGGAGTAAATAAACTGGAAATACATGACCTTCAAACATCTTTGGGTAGGCTTGTGACAATTTATATTAGTTTGTTTCAGTATTTAAGCCATATTTCACGATGGGTTGCTTGCAATGATCCGTAACCTGCTGTGGCAATGCACCCGGATCCTTTGGGTTAAATATATCTGTCGAGACCATTGGCAACTCGATAGTGCTTTGACATGGTTCAGAAGTATGATCACCAGGATTATTTTGATTTTTTTTTAATTACTTTGCCGTATCTCCGGTTACAAAGTTTTGGTTTCCGTTGATTTTGAACTAAGTGATTCATCAGCCTTATTAGAATCACCGTGACACACTACGGTTGAGTCATACACCTCGATGCTTGAACTTGTTGAAGCCGCTTCTTCAGTTTTCCGTCTCTTCTCAAAAAATGTGAAAATAAAATTTTTCTTCCTCAGGTTATCATCGCTTATCTTTTCTTTTCCACGTTTATCTTTTCTCTTTTGTGCACCAGATTTATGTTGATTCATTGTATAGTAAAATGTACAACTTGCACGAGTTTATAAACACAAATTACACAATAATTTTTGATCGTCAATACGCACGCCCGATAGTTACAAGATAAAAACAAAGTCAAATAACTGCACTGCACTGCCACCGCACCGGCCGGTGATCGCGTAGTGGGTGGGGATATCGAGTCGCGGTGGGAGAGGCGAGAGCTCGGTACCTACCTACCTGCGCACCAGCGCCCCGCGCGGCTGAAGCCCGAAACGTTGCGTGCAGAGCGGCGCCGTAGATAAGAGATCGACATCCTTAACTTACCTAGCTTGTGACGACATTTCGTAATAAATAAAATGTATTATTATACGTAGTTTTAAAACAAATGCTATTTTTAAATTTATTTTTATGTAACGTATTACATGCCCTCCCCCTTTTTTTTTATCGTCTAGGACCCGGTACAGCTGTACCCGTAGTCCCCCCCTTGTCATCGGGCCTGCCTCGCAGGACGAAAGCTACTATCGCCTTAATAATAGGAAGTTTTACATACAAAATGCGTGGGTTTGTCGTAGCAAAGTAGGCGACCTCCTTGACCGAGGTTCGCAAGGTTACTGATTCTATAGCTGCATAAAACATTTACACGTGTCTCTTTCTAAATGCGAATTCAGATTAGTTTAGTCTGTCAGCCACCCTCACTCTTCCCCGGCGTGCATACCAACATAACAGCGGGTTCGTTTATAAGCCCGATAAAATGAGATTATCATATTAATACTATAAGTATACCCCGAAGAAAAGTATATGAACGTTTTTTAATTTTTACTTATACAATCTTGCAGCTTTGTAGGCGCATGTATGCATATGTATACACAACTGATATGCTCTTGTGCCAATTATATGCATTTGTTCCCTTGAACTAAATATATATTATTTAAAAATAATTTGTTGAGCCGAACACTTATTTGGTTGTTCGGGCATCATCTACACGCATTTTATACTCACAACCATTTTACAAGCACGAACAGCACTTTGGTAGTGAAGTTTATAAACGCCATGATAGATTCAAATTAATATTTTGATTGGAGTAAATAAACGTTTGGATTTCGGTGACAATTAGTATAATGGCAGTGTTTGTTAGTATTAGTGAACTTAGCAGTGGCAGAAACGATTATAATTAACTAGTTCGACAGAAAACACGAAAGTACCGTATGGATGGAAAACTTTAAATTACATATCTACGTATCAAAGATTTGATTCTGTATAAATCTAAAAATTTTACTTCTTCAACGAACACTTTGTTGGACATTGCTAAGGGGTGTAGTATTCTAATGCTAATGCTCCGGGTCTGAATTTTATGCACATTTTTACTTTTTCATATTAAAAAGCGAAACTACTCTATTTACAGCTGTACAACTGTTAAGTTGCGCCAACAAAATGTTACACGTTTGGGGCAACCAAATAAGAACGACGGAATAATTTTGTATCAGATATAAAATATTTAATTGCATCTATAGTAAACAATTAATTTGGTTGCACCAAACAACTTTTACTTTATCCAACTAAACTCTGTTTTAAAAAAATTATAATTTTTTTATCTGTAGCGCTAACATATCCTTCCTGTACCAATGCTTTTCGTTGCAGTAAAACGTATTTATAAAGTACTTAAAAGAAAAAAAATAAAGAATAGATAAAATTGACACGTGAAAAAAAATATGACAAAGATGTAGAATACTAGCTTTTCCAGGGCCAAAAACAAAGTCACAATACAAAGTCAACGATATTGCACAATGTCAAGTGTACAAATAATTTCGATATTTTATTTGCAGAATCCTAAGCTAGCAGTCTGAAATCATGTTTTCTACTATATCGAAACCCTCTGTGTCAACAAGAAAAAAAATTCCGACAAAAAAAATGTATATAACAACAGCTACTATGACTACACACAAAGCGACAAAATTGTCCCAAGTTTTCAAACCTTCCTACAAAGATGGAACATCACACTTTACGCCGACGGCACCGCACTCCCATTCTCCGACCACGGCCATGTCTCTAGCAAAGAAACTCACAAGCGCCTTCAACAAAATCAGCAGATTTTTCTCCTCCCGGGGCGTTACCCTTAAACGCTCTAAAAAAAAACGCCATCTCCTATACTCTCTCTACATAATAACCCCATCGACTGGACAAACAATGGAAAATACCTAGGAGTGCTGTTAAAGTTCATTCACGGTAACTTCCAACTTTTTTGAAGCTCTGCTTAAGTTTTGCTTCCAGGATATTCCTTCGCTTCATGCAAACAAAGCTTAACTAAGTCTGAAAAATTACACCAAAGAGATAACATGCCACATTCGCGCGCACTCAGTGTAATAACATTTTGCATAAGAACTGTTTCTTGCTAAGCATTACCAACACACCTATTTTTTCCATGTTTTTATTAATAACAGTTACGAATGAAATATTATGATAAATATATAAAATGCAAGTAAAAGTTAAATTTAATCAAAAATAATATAGTTTTATGGCAAGAGAAGTCTAAAACTCTGATACACGGTATATATCTAGGAAAAACCAAACACATCATGCATGGGGTGATTTTTCAAAGGTTTGATTAAAAAAGTGTGATGAAACCGCGAATAGACTATAGATAGCAAACTGAAGTTTTCCCACCATATAAAACAAACAGCGGGAAGAGCACAGGAAGCACTAAGAGAACTCACCTCTGTTCTACCATCCCAAAATCAGATTCACCAAAATACACCTACTACCGTCTTCAAAGGCTTCATGTACCGCTCCTAACTTACGCAGCATCTTTATGGGTAACAACAGCCGCATCAAACCAGTCTCCTTTACACCGCATATTACCAAAGACCAAGGATACTCACAGGACGTTCTCCTCTCACCCACCGCCTGGCACCTTCTGAGAGAACGAGCATGGAAACCCTGTATAAATAATAAACACAATAGTATATAACTTCCAGAAGAAATTACAAGAAAGCAAAAGGCCACTCATCATACAACTGAACACATTTACGCGAGGTATAGGCCTGTCCCTTCCCATATTCCCCACAGATCATCTTAAAGAAGCCAACCACAACAATGTACGCAGCGCAACAATACAGAATAATCCGAAGAAGAAGAAGAAGAGGCTGAAGAACCCGAATAACAGAGAGAACACGGAAGAAATGAAGATTCAACCATGCAGTGTCAGCACTGAAGAAACCTCTGCAAAACCAAAAGTGGTTGTTTTTGCTACGGATAGGCCTATTCCTATTTTTTTCCCCTCCCACGAAATAAAATACAAAGAAATAAAAAAATTGACAATAAAATAATAAATTATTGCCAATAAAATAAATTCTAAAACTGCCTATTGAATTCTAAGTTAAACTCAACCACAAAACAAAAATACGCAAAGAAACATCACTTGCACAAATAACAAGAAAATCACGCTACACAGACAGATGGCGGCCAGTAGAGTTTTACTATGTATAGCATAACAAATGGAACTAACCTAAATAATGCACAGTGTGATTCACGAGATGGTATGCAGGAGAAGTGCTAGAATATAATATTTAGTCTCTTACTAAATTCGTTTCTAACCTTTTTATGTGCATGTCATAAATGTGCCTGACTTTTCCAAAAATACAAAATCCCCTAACTTTTCCAGTACACTATGAAGTGTGCACATAAAAATCAACAGTTGCTATTATTTCATATAAGCAATTTAAAAGCATGAAAACATTACATACATTTTAATTACAATGGGTTTATAAACCAACTGACGCGTCTCATAACTCTCAAAAGTACCAACTAGATTAAAAAAAACAACTATATAAATAAACACTTAAATTATAAAATGTTTTAATAGCCAACAAATGTTGCCATATCGAAGCCATAAGCGAAAGTCACACAATGAGAACAATTAAACCGCCCAATCT
Source organism: Clitarchus hookeri (assembly GCA_002778355.1). Taxonomy (NCBI): domain Eukaryota; kingdom Metazoa; phylum Arthropoda; class Insecta; order Phasmatodea; family Phasmatidae; genus Clitarchus; species Clitarchus hookeri. The sequence continues at coordinate 132,296 of NQII01002337.1, forward strand.
GGCAATGCTGTGTATTATATTTTGTGTTCGTCGCGTAGACTGAAGAAAGGGTGAGACGGTGAAGGAGATGAAGCAGCGGCGGAATGCTTTGTCTATTCGCGGTTTCTTCGCACTTTTAGAATCAAACCTTTGAAAAATCACCCCAAGTATGACGTGCTTTGTTCTTTCCTGTGTATCGCCACCGTTTTACAGTTATTTTACACATAAAAATAATTTATTTTTGGTCAAATTGAAACTTCATATATATTTTATCTGTAAATTGTAATATTTCACTACATAATCAATATGAATAAAAACGGAGAGAAGATAGACGTGTTGGTAACGCCTAGTAAGAAATAGTTCTTGTGCAAAAAAAATATTATTACACTGAGTGCGTTGTCCATTTGGGGTAAATTTCTAGACTCGTTTAAGCTTTGTTTTCGCCAGGTGGACGGACATATTGAAAGAATAACTTTAACAGGGCTTCATAAAAATCGGAACTAACCGTGAATTGATTATAGTAGGAATACCACGAGTAAAATCGCTTACCACAGAACTCGCTAAATTACGTGCCGTATGCTTAGTCAGGTCTAGGTTAACAGGAAACTTAAATACTTGCTGACTATTACAACAAGTTTGTATACAAAATATTGACAGAATTTTCCGCTGTCGATATGTGAAGCCCATGTGCCACAATGGAAGTCTCCTTGGAAGATTCCATGCAAACTTGCATGTCCGCTGGTATGATGGATTGTTACATGGAAGATTTAGCCGACTGCTGGCTCTTTGCATAGCCGTTTTCGTAATTGGTCATGTACAATTTTCGGTGGAAGGTTTCCTACACGGTAGAAATTTTAGCCAATCGGAGATAGGATGTAATTTTATTTATTTTGTTTTGAGAAACAGCGATGAAGCCATTAACAAGCAATACAGTTTAAAAAAAAACTGAGAATGTGATTTACTGATGCTACATTATTATGTGAAAATTATGGAACACTTTCGTGTTTGTTTAACACAAAATGTTCAGTTATCACAACAAAACTATTAGGCTCTGTGCATTAATGCATATTGCAGAGTTATGAGAGAAGTCCGTTCCTGAACCACAGTTGCAGAAGTAAAATCGAAACAAATGCATTCATTTTTACTGGTGTGGCAGCAAGTATCAGGGTTGTTCCATAGAAATTATCTAGTTGTGTAGAAAAAAATTATAATTGGCTATAAAAATCGAGCATTTTTTCAAAAGAATAAAGATGTACATAATATTGATACACGTAGGAAAAATAAATTTTGGCATTTACAGCATAATACTAACAAGTTTTAAACTGAGACTCCATATGTAGGTATAATATTACTTTGTACAGTTCCTGAAGAATTTTTAAGATGTTATAATGTTAGAAAATAATTTGACACAATGTCCTTTTTACACTCTAAAAAGAGTATTTGAAGCAAATCAAATATTTGGAGCTAAATTTTGGAACAGTGAAGTTAATTTTAATAAGTGATAATATCCATAATTTTATTAACATAATTATGAAAGAACTGATCTGTATATGATAAGCAAATAAAACTTTGATTTTATGAGTGTAAAATTGAGAATGTTATAATCGCAAAGTTGTTTTACTGATGGTAAAAATTTTAAGGTTGTCTTTTAGTTAATTTTATGGAATCGATATATTTTTATAATTGTATGGTGTTACTGATAGTTGTGTGTATAATATTTATAAGTTTATATTAATTACTATGTATTGTAAACATGTATATTGACAAGTTCTATATTCCTGAGAAATATCTCATGTAGGAATTCAAGGAGTGAAATGAAAACCCACCAGCACACCTGCTTGCATGCAGGCTCCGATAACACGTCTCGTAGAAACTCGTCAGAACTTCTACAGAACACTGTATAGTGGCACGCAGGCTTTATCTCAGAAGTAGGAACAGCTCACTCGTTTAATCTATTCCAGCTGTCCGGGAAGGGATGAACTTTAAAAAAAACGTACGTTTATATGCCTCGTCTGCGTTTCGAAGATACGAACCGGTGGCGTGGCGCAAGATTTTGACTTGCGAAAGCCAAAGGCACCAGTGGGGTAACCATACATTTCTCAAAAGG
>NQII01002337.1:134387-298496 GCA_002778355.1 Clitarchus hookeri
CTACACTGACTGAAATGGAGGGAGGTTACACTCTAGCATTAGCGGTGCTGACATACGTGTTAATTATGTGAAATATTAGAAGAGAATTACTTATAATAAAGTGTATGGTACTTTACAGCAATTACAAATTATTTTTTTATCACGATTAAAGGCTCATAATTAATTTCGATACTAATTGTTGACAATCTTGGGGTTTAAAGAGAAAAAAAGAGGGGGAGGGGTTGTAAAACCCTGTCCCTTGGTTACGCCTTTGAGTCCTTGCCCTGATTTCTTCATGTACACTGGCGTTCTGCACATGTGAACAACGCGAAGATAGGCACAGGTCGTTCCATACTAGCTTCCCACAAAATATCCAGAAAATACAACCCCACACGCGCGTTAGGGGAGAGCGGGCGTCTCATGTGGGATCGAAAAGAGGTACTAAATATACTAAAGGGAGAAAAACTCTAGCCGCACTTTTGCGTGGCTTAAGTTAACACACAATTTCTCCCTTAAAAATGCGCATTTATAAATTTGTAATTTATAATTGCCAGGGAACGGTAGGCGTAACGTACACCACAGGTCTATTAGCTTTTTTTTTTTCCCCAGAAAGGGTCGCAAATTGTAAAGTAAAGTGTATCTTGCATGAAATCTGTTTATCACTGTATAAATTAGATTTCATCTGGTACAAACTGAAACAATTTTTTTATTGCCTCACTGCCCCATCTTCCTCCCAACAAGCGCCAATATTGTTCGCTGCTTTTCCGTGTCCACGGCATTCTTCGTTTCATGTGACTGTCTCACGCAACACCCACGCGCGATTGTATCAATGAAGTGACGATCGCGGGAGTCGCTGCTCTGCAGACGACGTGTCATAATGACGCGTCCATTTCCGTTCTCCCCTCTCTCTTCGCGGCAGCCCCCTTCCATTCGACCGGCGGTGACGTCACACGCCCGTAGAGAGGTCGCAGCGGTAAAACCAGCCAGTTAGTTCCTTGTATCAGCTAGTTAGAGAATCCAGCGAAGCTCGACGTGTGTGGCTGGAACAGTCAGCGAAACGTAGCGGAGTTCAGAGGAAACACGTCATGCGCAGTCCGTCTTCCCGCCATGCTCCTTCCTGGTCATTCTCGCGCTGCTGCACCGAATCGTTAGTCGCATGTGCATCGTGTTGGTCGGTTGTCGGTTAGTGTGCGCCCGTTCACCGTGAATAATGGCAGATTTGGCTGGTGGAATATATGACTATTCGGCGCTGGTGGTTACATTCATCGTCGGCGCGACGGCTTTTGTCTTGGTGTACATATCAAGTTTGTTGAGATCGTCTAAAAGCGAAGAAGACGTGAAAAGTAAGAATTCACTTCAAAATGCGGTCAATGCACCATTCTCATTGATTGTTTTTTTTTAGTGGCTTCTGTTCTTTGAATTACAGAGTGTTATTGTAAACTAGTTGTAATATGTTATTGGTTGTACTTTCATAGTACTTTAAATGATTAAGACGCAGTAAGTGGCTTGATGTCCACGCGGCCATTTAATAATCCAAGCACGTGGTCTCAGTACGTTGAAATTTCTTTTTTTAGGGCACTTTTATTTTGATTTTGTTTGTTATTTTGTAGTAGCTAAGTATTATTAGTAGAAGTGCGACGTTTTGTAAGAGAGTTGTTTGTTTTAACAGCTTCGCGATTTGAAGAGGAAAGAGAAAAGTCAGCACCTCAGACATCTCATCCAAAAGTTAGCAAGAAAAAACATGAGAAATGGGCTCGTGAATCTAAGCAAACATTTTCTCACCCGTGGTTGTTGACTTCGCTGAAGGGCCACAGCGGCCAAGTCCTCGACATGGATTTCAGTAGCAATGGAAAGTTTTTGGCTACATGTGCTGAAGGTAAGTTTTGCTTTTTTCGGTAGGAACGTTAAATTTTCAAGTTGAATTGTGTGTTAGTTTTTAAAGAACTGTCTTGCAATTTCTAACCAAAGAACATTCGTCCACCCATTGTTAGGTGCCTAGCAACAATAAAATGCATATGGATAGAATGTGCATATGAATCTCTAGCATAGGACATAGACTATGCATAAGAATACATTAGGTTAGACTACTTGAGCTTTCATATCAAAACGTTGTTCACTGTGTAACACATTTTGAAAAGCAGTCGTTGGATGGTTTCAGTTTGAAACAGGACACACAGTAGTTTAGGGCAAACTTAAATGACTTATGTTAGGAAGTGGATTCTGGTTTGAGCAATCGTGTCGTGGTGCATGCGATATAAGTACGCAAGGACACGAGCCCTACTCGTGGGGCGAGTTGGAGTAAGGCTGTGTACTGATACAATTTCTTGAGTTAAATATTTGGTCAAGATGGCTTGCCACCCCCTGATAGGTAGCGACTTGGTTTCAGGTCCTAAGCTTGCAATTGTGGGTATTGCTTCAAATGCTTATATGGGCGTAAATTTACTTGTGCAGTGTGCATTGGTATTCTCAATCATGCTTTAACCTGGGTCAGAGGTTAAGGGTGTAGTGTACATCTTGATACCAAAGGTTTGTGTGTGTGATGTTAGGATGTTGTATGTGTAGGTAGTTGATTAGGTTGGCAGTAATAGTTTCATCCTTGTAGCAAGAATTGCCTCAAAAAAAATGCTGGCAAACCATGTTACACAAATTTTTACAGGTGCTTGCATAGAGTTATTTTTCCCTAATACAGCAGATACAAATATAAGTAGCGTTTTTCTGCCTTGTGGTGAATTCACACACTTTCTTTTGGTTCTGCCCTGTGCATTTTAACGTGCACAGTATATGATCTTCGTGTAAAACACATAAGTTGTGCTAAGCGAGTTTTATTTCATCAAATCCATGGCTATGTAATGGCCTACCAAACTGTGTGTGAAATATTTTACATGGCATTATGTAGATGTTATGGAAAATACTGTGTGGTCTGTGTATTGCGATGGTGTTGCATCCTATCTCAGGATTCTGTCTAAGAAATAACTAAAGTTGGGCTTGCTTAAGCCCTGCTAAAATTGGTCTCCCCTGTCCTTGGATGTCGTGGGTCCTCTGTTCTCACAGACATTGTGAGACACACACACAATTTGCTGCTAAAACAGATGTCTGAAGCTGTCCTAACAAGTAGGTTTCAAAAACTGCCACCAGGTAGCAGTAAATTCTTAGTGCCAATTTGTTTTGATTCAAAAATATTTGGCTGGTGTAATTTTGAGGTGTTGATCTATTTTGGTTATCAGTTAATAGGAACACGTTTTCTTTATATTTGCATTATGTTTTTTATCCAAAATTAAATTCCTTCATAGCAATAAATTTTCCCTCCTTTTTCATTGTTGAAATGGTGGTCTTTTATTGAATAATATAGGCTGTAAACTGCACTGTGCATATTTACACTTTGTCCTGCTCAGCATTGGCACATTTCATATTTACAAATGTTTTTGTTTACTATTAAAAATTGTGTGTATGTTTCGCTAGTAAATTATTATTCTTCCATGAAAGACTCTTGGACGGGGGACAAAAATTAAACAATTTACCAATTTTCTGCGGACTGGTGACCAAGGACATAGCTCATAACGTCATATGATCACATGGGCCAATCAGTGCTCTTGACATCAGAGAACTGAGGACAGGGGACATGGCAATTGTAGCAGGGCATTTAAGGTGCAAATAAATTAGTAGGGAATTGTGGAATAAGTTTCAGCCTGAGGTAATGTTAACAAGGTGTCGCTGGCTAGCTAAGTAGTAGTTTTATACTGGTTGAAGGAAACTGGACCCTATAGGTAGGGGGAGGGGGATGCTTACTGCTATTGGTGGAAAGGCAGTTCTTGCAAGTGAATAGAAAAAAATACATGAAGAGTGTACCAGAATGCCAGCCTCAGTTTATGTATTAATTGCATCCTTGGCGACTTTTTCATTTTCATGTTTGGTTTAAACACAATTGTTAGGCTGCTGGCCTTATTGGCTATTAGAACAAAAGTTTTTAATAATACAGTCGGTTATCCAGAATAAAATCTTCTGATTCATTACTAGGTTTTAATCAGTGAATTTTTTGAAGTGCATGCATATAGGCTACTGGGAAAGTTTAACTAATTTTCTATTAAAATAAGGTTTTTTTATGTATAAAAGCTACTGGGGAACTTATGCTAATTTGCTGTTGACATAATTAAAACAGTGTTTTTTTATAAGTTTGTAATCACCTAATATTTTTTTAATTTTGGAAGTTAGCAAGTGCCATATCCAATCGCCAATTTATTTGAGTGTGTCTAGCCTACTACCGTAGCAAGACTAGAATGCTAATAGCGTACTATCGGGAGTTTGCTAAATGCTTATGAAGTTAATGTCCTAGTTGACCTACTGTGCAACACTTGTTAAGCTACAGAGAAATACCCTAACTTTTCAAGTGGTGGCGTTGTCCTGCACTTATGGATGTTGCCTATGCATCCTAGGTTACTAGCTGATTGAGCTAGTGGTGCCAATATACAGTGCAGCTTCGTTATGTAGGCTTGTGCGATTGTGAAATGTAATTGACGTAGGCCTATATTTTCCAAAAGTGATTTATGCTCAACAATAAGATTTTTATCCTGGGTCAGTAACCTATTGCTTTGAGTGGGTGTTGGAGTGTGAACTAATCAAATTGTAATACATGGTGGAGTATGTTTTTTATTTTTATGTGCATTTGCTAATCATTTGTGGTAATACAAATTTAAAATAAATTGTAATAAGTTATGTTAGTGGTTTTGTGTAGTAATTATGAAAATTATCATTTTAAAGGCACTTGTAGGTTTCTCCCCATGTGGTGGGAGGGGGAACTGTTAGGCTGGAATTTTTCAGACACTAAAAAGTCAATGAGGCAGTGACTTTTCAGACACTAAAAAGTCAATGAGGCAGTGACTATTAATTTGGACTACAGGTGCTATTAAGAAAATACATATAGCCTATATATTGAGATGTAAGAAATGTTTTTAAGCTGCCTGCGTAGGTTAGGTTTCTTGTCTAGTGGAACTATTGAAATGTGTGTGGTGATTATTGCTTACCTTTTCTGACGAAGACACAGAAGAGCTGGATCCCGGAGGCAGCGAGCAGATGAGCGGTAACAGTAGCAGCAGCGAAGCCAACAAGGAGAACACCAAAGCAGCGCGCTCGCTGTCCCGTCGCCAGAAGAAGAACCGGGTGAGGCGCGACGATGGTTCTCCAGTCTTGCATCCAACAACCACCACTAAGAAATCCCGAGCCAAGTCGAGGAAAGTGTCTGGTGCTACCAGCGCAACGAACTCGCCAGTTCTGCGTCAGCGCACCAAGCTGAATTTGTCGGATAGCGATTTGTCTGTGATTTTGCGCCATTATGTCCTCACTTCACAGCAGTTATTTGAGCTGGGTTTCCCAGTGGAGAGTGCTCTTTACCCTGGAAGAGCTATCCTCTACAGAGATGCTGCTGGAACCCACCAGGGCGGTGTTTCGCTACACACGCCTTGCCCACCTTCGTACTTGTTTGATGTGAATGCTAGAGAGTTCGTGCCTATGGGCGCAAAGAAAGAGAAAACTTCTTATTATTACAGCGAAAAAAGTGGGAATGCCAGAGACATATTTAATGAACGTGGAATGGATTACAGTGAAATAAGAAAGGAATGGGATGCAGATCACGATGAAAGAAAACTGAGCCTGGCTGTCAGCGATGATGGTAGCGACAGGAGGAGCGGCAGTGCACGAGAGAGCAGCAGCACGTCTCAAGAGACTTCAGCGGAGTCAGACTGTGGGGACACTCCACCCGACTCGACGCTTGGGGACGACTCGGGTGTGGACGTGGATAGCACAAGGAAACTGAGCAGCAGTGACGAGAAGAAGTGTGTGAGGTGTGGGCGAGGCTTTTTTGTGACTAGTGATGGGGAGTACCTGACGCAGGAGCACTGCCTGTACCACTGGGGTAAGCCCCACAAGGTGTTGGTGCCGGGCAGTGGGGCGACCGTGGTGCGTACCCAGTACGTCTGTTGCTCTGGCCGGTCCACGTCCAAGGGCTGCACCACCAGCAAGCTCCACGTCTGGTACGGGGTTGGCCAGGGCATGAACGGCCCTTTCGAAGGCTATGTACGAACACGGCCACGTAAGACCTCTCCTCCGGATGGCAACTTTGGTGTTTACGCTTTGGACTGCGAGATGTGCTTCACGACTCGTGGTCTGGAGCTAACCAAAGTGACTGTGGTCAGCATGGATGGCAGGCTGGTGTACGATGCCTTAGTCAGGCCTGAGAACTACATCATAGACTACAACACGCGCTTTTCTGGGATCACCGCACGTGACTTAAGCAAGCGTGCTACCAAATTGCTCCGGGAAGTGCAGAACGACCTTATGGGTTTCATCAATGCAGACACCATACTCGTAGGTCATGGACTAGAAAATGATCTTCGTGCACTGCGAATCATTCACGGTACTGTGATAGACACTTCTGTGGTGTTCCCGCACTATTTCGGTTTGCCGTACCGGCGTTCACTCAAGTCTATTGTCGGAGCACTTTTAAAGAGGGATATCCAGCAAGATGTGGCGGGACACGATAGCTTGGAGGATGCTAGGGCATGTGTTGAACTGATGCTGTGGAAGTTACGAAAGGATTATCGTGTAATACTCGACAATGGAGCAGGCTTTTTCCACACAGCTGTGGGTGCGCAGTGAGTTTGGCCTCGTGATTCAAGTCTCATCCACCCACATTTCACAGAACCTGAGGGTGAAGGATAATGCAAACTAGTCATTTTTTTGTTCCTCTTTAGTGCGTGCCAGCCGTGTTTGTTTTGCGTTCAGTGTTTATGTGATGCTACAAGCGCTGCCCATTCCTGTGAAGCAACATGCATTTTGCAACTGCATGTTTTTAAGCAGTAGTGTGTTCAAAGCACAATATTGCGTTACTGTATTTGTACTTAGTAAATGTATGTGTGGTATCGCAGAGCCACATTGTGTTGGTTTCAGAGTACAGACAGTTGGTAGGGGAAGGGTTACAAAGTGTGGGTGTCAGACATCTGTGTTTAAAGGTTACAACCTCACAATATGCTTAGCAAAATTTTGGACCCAGTATAGTTTGTCTCATGAGCTCAGTTTCCTTGTACTTGCATTGTATATGAGATGCTAGAGGTTTGTCATTCAACATAAACCCATTTTTTAAAAATATTTTTTTTATAATAGTAGTAATTTATTGACTACAGATTTGCTTGTGCCAACTGAGTTGATTGATCTTCTAGTAGTTGAAGACAGCGGCCATAGGGCTATAACAGCTAAATTTGATATATTTCTCCACTCAAGAGTCTTAAGAAATTAGCTTAAGATTATTCTATTTCAGATCTTCACGGACAGCGATATCCAGCAATTTAAAGTAGTAGACTAAATGGGTTGTGTGTGACCTTTGACATAGTTGGTTTTATTCCCTTGGAGGCACGTTTTAATCTGATTTTATTCCTCTGTATGAAGCTAATGACTACAATGATTGGCTAATTTTATGGCCTTACTTTTCTAAAAATGCAGCCATAAATTTTAATTTGCAAACAGCTGACCTACAAAACAGTTTAAAGTTAATACAGTACATACACAGTTTGTACTGTAATTTAACATGTTTAGTTTTATTTAGCTGTTGCAATGTTTTTGACTTGTGCAATCGAGAATTAACATAAACAGAACGTAAATAGGGAAAGGAATTTGTACCCACCTGTCGCCAAACGCCGGTCATTTTGACATAGTCCAGTATTTTTTTTTTTATAATGTGGCAGCAAATTGTAACCATGATCTCGCAACAGTGCAACTTATTTTAATGTAGAACATAAGTGTTTTTCTTTGTGGTACGTCAGTTGTGTCGGAAGAAACAGTATTTAGTGATGTAAGGGGCCTTGGAAGTTTGCAAGATAATATTTTGTACTCTTATTCAGTGCTTATAACGTTATGGTACATGTGATAATGCTCTTGTGGTATGAACATTGTATTGTCCCACCATCCATTGTACAGAAACTTCGACATTGGTCGTGTTGCTTTTGAAGCTTGATGGTGTGGACAAGAAAATGTGAGTATTGGTTCCTGTCTTCTCGTGAGAAGTGCGTAGGTGAAGAAACACTGCCGCTCACATTTACTGCCTTGTTTTACAGTCGTAACAGAGAGCCTGTTGTACAGTACTGTGTGTTCTTGAAACACACACACAACTTTTTTATATGTGAATACCAAGAAATGTGTTATTTATTTTGTCTTATGTTTTTTTTTTGGTGTGTGCTGCTTGTTGTTTATTTGGTTATTTTTGTATTTGTTTGTCGATTGTACGCATACTGTTTTTGGAATGTAGGCCTTAATTTTGTTTATGCGATAATTTAACTGCCATGTTTTTGTGAGTGTAATGGTTATTTGTCTTGTGTATTAAGTGTCTTAATTTTTATTTCTGTGCTTTGGCCTCGAAGAGGTGGTGTTTTCACACGAGTCAGTACATGTTTCATGTATTCTAATTCTTTGAGTAAAATAATTTATTTTTGGCAGTAGCTACAAGTATTGTTGAATGTAGAATTTTCAAAGAAATACAAAAAAAATTCAGTATTAGAAAAAAAAATTATCCCTACTTAAATGTAGGAGGAAAAAAAAGCATTTATTTTGGATTTCAGTCAACAGCTTGTGTTTGAGTGAGATTATTTTGCCCTGGCCATTTTAAGTGCAGTGTTGACCCTGCATTTCTCGAAACTTGGCGCAGTGGCATTTAGTGAGCATTTTCGGAAAACAAGCAGGATTGTATTACTTATTGTGTTTTAAAAATTATAGTGCTCTTAACAGTTGATATGTATTTTTACCTTTTGATGTACATGTTAAAATGCCCAGTTTCAAAACATTTTTTTTTTTATGGTATCAGAATGCTCACTTCTTAAAGCATTGTGTTAAAAAGTAAATTTTATAAGTAACCTAGTAATTTCATGATGTTAATGTAGGATTCGGAAGAAAGGATAATTAAAAAAAAACTTGCAAATATTTTCATATAAGTTACAGCTTTTGGTTATGTGTGAATTGTGAACAATTTTGAATCTGAGAATGGCTGTACTAGTAGTTTATGTTGTGGTAAATGGACAGTTGTGGAATTTTTACGGAATTGTTGAGTGCCAGTAAATTGTGGTTTCTAAAGCAAGTTCTTAATTTTGGTTTTTATTTCACATTCCCTGTTCCATAGCATCTTGAGTGGTGTGGCTATAAGATCTGCAGATAATTACTGCAGGTTGTTCCCAAGATGGCAATTTTTTTTTTTATTCAATAGTACCAGTTGTTAGATTTTGTTTACCTACTTATTGCAACGACTTTGAAAATTTAATTAATTTTATCTTGGGATAACTTTGCCAAGGTAAGTTGAGAACAATGGTGTCGGTGGTTTTAAGATTGCATTTGAGTGTATACCTTTGTGTTCTCTTGGCAAGCATTAGCAACATAGCAATACAAGTATTTTAGTAATGGTCCTTCTCTCTTTCATATTACTAAGACAGTTTGTAATATAAGAAAGGACAGAAGAAAAAAATTATACTTTCTTAGCACTTATCGACAGGTGCACACACATGTGCGTGACATTTTTCATGCGGTTGCATCGTAAAGACATTTCTCTGGCTAGACCAGCTTCATCAGGCCTAGTGGCCAGCCAGGCCATATCAGCAACATTTCAGTTTTTCTCCTGCAGCCCAAGTTTGCCACTAGCTGCTAGGTTCACTGCCTGCAGTGCCATACAACTCGCCGCCCAATGAAGCTGGCCTGGCCAGCGAAATTTTGCAACTGCATCTAAATTAGTACTAGTCTAAGAGAACTTGTGCTTCTGTTCTTTTATATATTACTGGTGGCCTACTTGTCGCCATTACTGACAATTTGCTTTGGGATGACACTAAATGCCTAAACACCGGTGATACCCATTTGCACTATTTTGTTTTTCAACATTCATTCCAATACTTCTTGCGATAATAGTTTTTTTTCAGCAGTGAATGTGTGCTCGCGCACACTACAGTAATGGTAGGAACTGCTTGAATATTTTCAGAAACTAAAATATTGGTAGCAATCTACAACTGCAAGACATGGTAACTAAAATTTCCAGTTGACTGCAATTTAGTTTCTCTGATATGCATTCTATCTGCAGGAGTACCAGCAGGCATTTTCCAGGGCTCTGGTGGTTTCTTTTTATTGAAGTCTACGGGATTGAACAAATCAGCCTAAATTAAAAAGTGGTTCTTTATAAACACATTTGTCTAACAGTGGTTTACTTTGACTGTATTTCGCAGGAGGATTATGTGTGGCAACTTGTAGATAAGAGTAATCTTGTGATTTACGTTCTGTACCTTTCTTGGAAAGTGATGGGGACGGTGAATATCTAGTTTCCATTATACTCCATAACAATTCCTTGAAGTATGCTAGAAACTGGTGCTGGACGGCTTGCATATTTCTGTGGGGAAATGGTGGTTGCAGTTTTTCCACCCAACAGAGTAATGCATTTAATCAATATTATTGTGTAAATACAAAAAATTTTCACTCAATATATTTTTATATTATGGCATGAAGTATGTCTGAATGGAAACGTGGCAAGTATGTAAAGAGGAAAATATTCGGAAACTGTTAATAAATATGGATTACTTCATTCTTGCCAAATATTGCAGTGTCGCCACCTGTACCTAGGTTATTTTTCATGCTTTTGCCTGTATTCATATACAGAAGTCCAGCATTGGTCTAGTGTATTTTGTACTGTCTGGACCCAGTGTAGAGCTCGCACACTGTGAAGTGTATAGTGAAGAAGTACTGTGCGACAAGCCAACTGCATGGAAGACGTCACTGCCAAGACACCTCCATCTCGGATGACTGCTGACTTCAACATAATTTATCCAATGTTCCCACCTTTACTGTACGGCATAGATGTACTTACCTCAGTAAATAATTACACTGAATATTTTTGAAGCAAAGATAATGATTTGTTTAGTATGAGGATTACTATGCAGGGGTTTTTAATGTGGATCTCGGCTGAGAAAATATGGTTTTCAGCACATTGTTGATATTTTTTTTTAATATGCTTGTTGAGTGTGTGNTGTGGATCTCGGCTGAGAAAATATGGTTTTCAGCACATTGTTGATATTTTTTTTTAATATGCTTGTTGAGTGTGTCTAGTTTGGAATTTTATCAATAAGGGAGGGAAGTTAATGAACAAATTAAATATTTTTATTTAGGTGGATANGTGTGTCTAGTTTGGAATTTTATCAATAAGGGAGGGAAGTTAATGAACAAATTAAATATTTTTATTTAGGTGGATACTTCTTGAGGGTGCTTCCATTTCTTTCCCCTCAATGTTCCTTATCCAATCTTCTGGCATGTCCCTTGGGTATAGTTGACACAAACGTTGAACCTTCCCTCATCCAAGGTGGTGGTGCCTGAAATTGAACACCATATGGTTTTACATTTTATGAAGGTGTGTGCAACTAAAAATACCTTTGTTTTAAATCACCCTACTTTCTTTGCACTGCATCACTACATTAATTTGAGCTCCGGGGTAGCTTGTGTGTATATCTATATTGTGTCAAGAATATTTGCTTTTGCACTTAGTGCACAATTGTGGGTAACCATTTTGAAAACTAGTGTTGGGTGTACAAAAATTATGTATGTTTAGGGTGCATTACTATCCATTGCTTGTATGAAAAATTTGGTGGAAATTAATTGGATAGTTGCAAAGATACTGAAATTTTTAAGTGGAATCAAATGGCAGCTGAAGTTGTGAATAAGCTTATTTAATGAGGTAATATTAGCATGCCAAGTTTGATTGAAATGTTGTCAATGTTTGTAGCCATGTCATTCTAACCTTAAATATTGTACCAGTATTATCAAATTTTTTAAAAACTTTTTCAGTGGAAGGAATTGAAAAATATTTTGCTTAGATCATTGATTCGTTACTAATAAAATAACGTGCATTTGTTTGCTCGGAGATTTTGCACTTTTGTTACCATAACGTGTATCGTGGAAGGTGTGACATGACGTAACTAACACTAAATCACACAATGCACAGCAGAACTGAAGCAATGCACTTCTTAAAATCATAAAATGTCCAAATTGTAACAGGTCTCTAAACTGCACAAAAAAATCATACCTGAAATTCTCAAAATGCTCTCATGTAATCAAAATTGGCACGCTAAAAATTTTATGGAAGCCATGAAAGTTGGTACATAGGAACGTCAATGAATGGTATACAAATAATAGTTTCTTGCAATGACTTTCACATATTTTATAATGCATTATACGTTGACGCTCCTGTTGCTCTTCACGTAGCTTGTATAAACAATCCACGGAGCAGCACATGGGATGTGAGATGCAAGACATTTGCCAGGTGTTAATGAGCTGCTGGCACACAGAGACTATATGCTAGATGGCCATACCAACTACAGAGTTTGGCATAAGCAGGGTGAATGGTGCACAGTCATCTTGACCATTTGGGCTTCCACATTCAGATTTTGTTGGCAGAAGTGGACATGTTAAGGTAATCGTACACATCTAACTACCCTAACGGACCATTTGATCATGGTGTTGGGCACAAGCAAACACAGCGGCTTCTTTGTTGATTATCCATCAAAGAGTGGCAGCTTCACTAGAGCTTCACTATCTACAAGAAGCATTTCCAGATGCATAGCGCTGGCAAATCTGTGAACACAAAACCTTTTCATGTTCTGTCATTAGCACTTCAATATCATTTGTGTTGGTGTCCACAGAAAGCAAGATTGATTGCTATAGACTGTCAACTCGGTAACCAATTGTTTTCTCTTTGGTCGTTGATAACCAATATGGCAGAGTTTTGGTGGTTGTAGATTAGTGTTACAATTTATACCTCAGTTTAGAGTTGCATTTGAAAATCGAATTCTGCAGTATCGAAAGTAAGACTTATAAAAATTATTTAAATGGTTAATGCTTTAAATTTGGTTGGAAATCCAATCATAAGAGTAGCAATAAATCAAAACCAGCGTTGAATTGTGTAATTGGTCAATACTGCATTTAGATACATGAACACTACAAACATACAGCAAACAAAAACATAAGTTATACGCATACAGCAATAATACTATGCTACTGGAAAAATTTTGTAACCCTGATGGGATTTGAACTTTCAAGCAATCGTGTTCTTTCAGCCCACCAATCTAAACATACCAAAGTAAATGTGGGTGGAAAATATTACTTATATAATGGAATGTTATAGTATTGTTAAAGAGAGTGAAAAATAGTTTGAACTACAGGCGTGTTTCGGAAACTCTGACCAAACTGTGGCAGGGTATTGCTGACGTGAAAAGAAGTAATTTTAAATAGCACACCTTTGGTACATCTCAAATAATAATGACTGTAGGCGCTTTTAAAGGCAGAGTCCAAAAAGCATATTGTGGGGGATATTATGAAGAATACTTGTGTTAGAGGAACAAAATTTGGTATACAAATTAGTTAAACCAAGATCTTGGATGAAATGGTGTGGTACGTCGTACTCTACCCCTGTTGTGTAAACAATAGTTTTCACCCTGTTATTGCATACAACTTGGTTACCTTGAGATACTGCTTAATACGATGGTATTACACATCTATTGTATGTCGTAATTAGCCAAAAAGGTCTGGTGGGTAGGCAACGCGTCGTAAACCCAGAGGTAAATATATATGCTGAATAATTATCACAGAGAACAAACAGGCAGCAAACAAATCACAATTAGTAAATGCTCTGCACTGACATTTAGTTGTGTTTGGTGGCACATTATAAAGCATGGGGAAAGAAACTAAGNACAATTAGTAAATGCTCTGCACTGACATTTAGTTGTGTTTGGTGGCACATTATAAAGCATGGGGAAAGAAACTAAGGAAAAAACATTTACGTGCAACTGACTATGGGTGTATTACACCATTCACGGTTACTTCCAACTTTTCTGAAGCCCTGCTAAAGTTATACTTTACAGATATTCCTCTACCTCATGCAATGTAAGCTTCACCAAGTCTAGAAAATTACACCAAAGGGACAGTGCACCACATTTGTGCGCGCTTGCTGTAATCATATTTTGCATAAAAAATACTTCTTACTAGGCATTACCAACACACCTTTTTTCTCACTGTTTGCATTCGTATTAGATAAAAATGGTAATTTATACGTAAAATATAAATAAAATTTAAATCTAACCAAAAAAATACAATAGTTTTATCTCAACAAAAGTATAAAACTCATGTGATACATGGCATGTTTAGGAAACAAAAAAACATACATGGGGTGATTTTTCATAAGTTTAATTTTAAAAGTGTGAAGGAACCATGAATAGACTGTGAGAAATTCCAGGGTGGCTACTGTTCCAGAAGACAGGCAATTTTGTAAAATATATAGATAGTCAAAGGAAATTTTCCAATAAAACCATTTAAATGTGAAGTTTGTATTTTGTATTACGAAAATGGTTTTTCCTGTGGAAAATGTTTTCTGTTATTTTCATCTGCTAAGATAGTTTTTTATCATTAATGGATATCAATTACCTGTTACTTCTTTGTGAAATTGTTAACATTCATATTTTTATTCTCGTAGGGAGTTGAACATCATGTCGGAGGTTAAATTGTTTAATCTGAAATTATTTTTAGAACCAATAATGTTGGAAATCTTAAACTTTGAATATGTTTGGTATGTATTCTGTAGTTGCTCATGTCACGTTAAAATTTTTTTGTAGATGTTCATTTCCAATTTATTATTCAATAGCAGTTTTGTTTCTTTTGTTGGTGAATTTAAAATTCACATGCCAAATCTGTGTTGCCACAGGTCTACACTATATGTTTAGGTTCAAGGCAATCTTCGTTGTAAAATTTATTTTACTGAGAAAAGGCATTGATTTTAAACGTAATATTTTATGCAGTTCTTATCAGGAAAAGCAGTGTTTCATGAGAGTTACAAATAAAAAATGTTTTAAGTTTTTAATATATTTGGGATAAAACTTACCACCAACTCTTCTACGCCACATCCACCATTCTTAAACCTAACATCTTTGTACGTGATATGCTAACTAGAATTTAATAATTATGACTGCTGAACAAATATAATGTTTTTACTGCTTTCTTCACATTATACATTTTAAATGATGATGAAATATTTCATTAGCAGAGACGGAGTCAAAGGAAGCAGTCGGTGGAAAAATGTGAATTTGGTTTGGAAAATTGGAAAGGGCAAGCAATTTTGAAACAGAAATTGAATGGCAACTAAGAATTCAAAACATGTTTAATGCATTTAATTATGTCCACAGGAATGAAACCTCTTATGACCAGAGCCAGTCCTCTTGACAGGATGTTGAAGTGTTTCCTACATGGAAGTAGAAATGCTAGCAGAAAATGGGTGTGGATGCTGCTACGGAATTGGGCATCATGTAGGACTGGCTCTTAGCGACCATCCTGACATGTTTGTGCAGTGGTTCAGAAAACTGTGAAACTGAAATCAGGATGGCTGGACTTTGAATTGAATGCGGGTCTTTTCAAATGCAAGTCTAGTGTGTTACCACTGTCGTCTTGCTTGCTTCAAGTTCAATATACAATCATCTACTACAAAGTGTAAATTACCAATTTATTTATTCTGTCTGTAATCATTTAATTATTTTTGTTGCTGCACGTCTCGGTACATCGTTGTTTAACTGAGTTGGCCAGCCTTCACTCAGCTTTGGAAAATATACGGATAAGAATTTTTGTACCCACCATTTGAAGACTTTATATAGCACAATAAATACCATTTAACTTTTTGCAAACGAGGATTGTTGTTTAAGTTTACCATAAGCAGAACAAACAGGTTAGCTATTGCACACAGATGTTTCATATTTTTCACTGAACCTGCATTGAAGCAACAAGCCACAACATACTGTATATTCACTGCCAACTTTCCATGAATATTATACCACACAGCATTATGATGGGAGCACCTATCTAGTACACAAAGCCTGTTCTTAGCTGTTAAGATTACTATGAACCCAGAACTCCATGGTCTGAAAGCCCTTTAATGACCTCTGCCATACAGGTTGCCTAATTGTGCTGAACAAATTTAGGGCTGGGGGGGGGGAATATTTCAAAATGTGGAGGTTGCATTGCTCCGGACATGAATACCACTACAACCACATGACTACTGTTTTCATCAACATCAAATTTAAGTTCACCTTTCACAAATTTGAAATTTTATATCCTGAACACAGAGATGCTATAAATATTAAAATAATTATGTGACACAAGCATTTCTCAGTTATTATTGAGTGGTTTATATTGTGTAGTATATGTTGGTTTTGACAGAAAAATTAACATTGCATAACCATATTATGTAATTTTGAGATATCCTTTGAGTTATGTTGTTTATTAATTTTTTAAATTCTTATTTCCCCTCCCTTCTCCTCAAACTCTGCAAGGCTAACTTTGTAAAGGAAAGGTAAGCATTTATAAATTAGTAAACCAATATTGTTACCTTTAACCTGAAAACAGACATGCATGTTCCTATTGTACCTGAAATTCAGATCTAGAACCTCTTGCTTGCTATTCTGGTGTTTCAGCAAACTATTCTCTGGATGTTGGCTCGTGGTTTCAAGTTAATTTATAAAGGTTCCTGTTGTAAACGAGAGTAAACAGGCATTTAAAGATAGTAATGTAATTACAAAGTATAAAATATTTTGTATGTTTAGTAAAATTTTTTGAGATAGAGAACGAAAACTTTGCAGTGGAAGACCTAAAAATGTAAAATGGTACTAGTGTAGTTAAATACATATTTCAGCTATCCATTTTTAACAATGTACGTACAAAATTTCAATATCAGGCCATCACTGATTGATATAAATAATCCATGTAATTTGCTTCATTTACATTAATGTGGCGAATGCAGCATTGGGGAAGTAAACTGAATGGGAATAAGTATAAATTATTAAAGATATTGGCTTGAATGCAGTGGAGGTAGCAGCCGGGTAACTGAAGAACTTAATGCAGTGGTGTTATCAACACTAAGCTTTCTCAGGACTGAATTTTTTCTTGCAATAGGCTACCTTAGCCACTATGGAAGACCATATTGATAATAGCTGTTGTTTTTCAAACTGGAGTTGTGACATGTTCAGGTTTTCCAAAGGGTAAAATACAATTGTGGACGTGTCGTATCATTTAACAGCAAAACTGTGTTTCGTAAAGGAACATGAAAATGTACAAATTCCAACAACTTTATTTTTTTTTATTTCTTTATACCTCGAGAGTTTGTGGTAGTAATTTTTCTTCACGTGTATAGAATTTTGTTCATGGAAGTTGGTGTTGAGGCTTTGTTCAGTACTTAACAGCTTTTTTGATTCCATTAATAGTCAGTATGTTCCAAAGAATTTTGGTGTATTGAACGAATACAGCTGCAGAATTGTGTTGTTTCTGGGTTCAAATGCTGGTGTTTTGAACCTGCAGAATTACTCAATACTCTCTTAATGTATGGATTTGTAGGCTACAAAATGTTCTTATTGGGTATTAAAATAAAATTTTTTTAAATAGTTATAAAAAAAATTAATGTATTTTTAGGAAATTATAATGTAGTTCAAAGAGAATAAGCTTAAAAGGGCATTGCTATTAATATTTGGGCTAACACCTAGCATAATAATTTTGGGTTTTTTTGCCTGGTTGCAATGTTGAGTGGAGAGGTTTGGGCTGTTCTTTGAAAAATGAGGTCTTGATATCCGATGAGNTTTTTTTAAATAGTTATAAAAAAAATTGATGTATTTTTAGGAAATTATAATGTAGTTCAAAGAGAATAAGCTTAAAAGGGCATTGCTATTAATATTTGGGCTAACACCTAGCATAATAATTTTGGGTTTTTTTTGCCTGGTTGCAATGTTGAGTGGAGAGGTTTGGGCTGTTCTTTGAAAAATGAGGTCTTGATATCCGATGAGGGTGAAGCAAGGTGGATATTGAGCAGTGCTGAAATGCAAGGGTGAGGGAAATGGGAAACCCCTGAGAAAACCTGCCAACCAGTGGCATCATCTGGAACAATTCACACATGCGAAAATTGAGGAGTGTCCTTGCCAGGAATTGAACCCATTTTACCGTGGTGGGAGGCGACTGCTCTGCTACTAGTTGGCCACAAGTTTGGAAGATGCTTTGAAATAGGAAGGATTACTTGAGATAATATGCAAAAAGTTGGTAGGTTGTTGACTGTAGAAGCAAACATTTGGAATGACGACTTGATGTTCAGTGTGAAATAATAAACACTCTGGATTCAGACGATTCACTCTGATTTATGTAGTGAAGTGGGTAAGGGCGACTGGAGAGGAAGGAATGGACAAGTTGGAGGATTGGTTGCACCAGTATTCTCGAGAAGTGACACACACATGCTTCACATCACCTGTTGCTATGGGAAAGAAGGCTTCTTTGTGTGTCACATGTCACAAAACAGATTTATGCACCTCAGAATATCTTCCTTCGAGTGATCTGCCTGAGTTACACTGAATTTCACAGTTTTTTGTATGTAAATCTTTTTTGAAGTAGTGTACCTGGAAAATCAGTTCTTTGAATATAAACCTTGCTATGTTTTTTTTTAGTGGTGACAAAACATTTTTTGTGATTACCAAATTGCTTTTAGTCAATAAAAAAAGACAGCGTTCATTTAACTCCAGCTCATATAATTCTCTAGCCTGTGCTTATAGGTTTTATTCAAATTTTAATAAGATATTAATGCTGTTTCTCTTTAAGTTTTATTTTTAATTGTGGAATTCACTAAATGCTTTCATTTTATACTCCAAAATTTACTGTAATTAGGATGTCACCATATTATCCTGAATAAGTCAGTACAGTATTATCCCTAAATGTGTAGCACATCTGTGCAGTGTTTCAAAAGAAAATAACCAGATCCATTAAATTACTGATTGATCTTGTTTAGAGATATCATGCAGAGTATTTTACTTAACAGAAGATGTAATTAACACATACCGTCCTTTGCCTTTGAAATTTCAGTTTAAAGTATTTGCCCTGCATTTCAAACTTGCAGTGAGTTAAAAAAAACCATACCATATCATTTCTTCACATTTGTTCTCTTACAGATTGCATTAAACAGGTCAGTAAATACCTTGTCAGTGACTTGCGTTGCCTCGTAACCTGTCAGTCTACTTTAGTCTGCATAGGTATGACATTTTGGATTTTGGTGCATTTTACAGTTGTATTTTTAACAACCAGGCAGGAAAGAACAACAAATGATTTGTTGAACTCATAATTTGAGAGATGATTCACAGTCATTGCTGTTTTAGTATAATCACTGACCTGCATGATTGTGGTTGCTGAGAGATCGTCTACAGTCTTGCCTGGGTAAACCATGGATGTGTGTGTTGCATTCAGATGAAATCAGGTTACCGTAGTTTGGCATTAAGTTATCAGCAGGGAAATTAATAAGGTAGGTAGAGCTTAACTTTTCGTCAATAGCAAGACCATTTGAGGTGGAGCAAGTTGCTCAGAGAAGGAATTGGCAATCCCAGCGTTGGCCTGGAGTGATTTTGGTAAACAATGAAACATCAAAAATGAGAGTCCAAATGTTTACCACTGCACGATCTTGCTCAGTGGAAATTATTAAGCCTGATAAAATAATATTAAATGAAATATACTGTTTGGTGTGTACGACAAAAGGTAATTCTTTTGCATAGTTAGAGATGTGAGGAGGAGGGCTAGTGTTTCTTCCTTCACAACCTAATTAGGGGATCCAAGTTACAAATCTGAGTCGTCTCAAAATCAGACCAACAAAAGGAAAAACTAACTCTGCCACTTTGAACAGTATTGAAGAAAACATACACTCTCATAACCCCTTGGTTGGAACTCATTGTCTCATGTGCAGGGTTAAATCAGAATTTAAGTTGACCTGCATACACCGCTATAGCTGGCTAATTTGATCTGTTTCAAAAGCACAAAAAATTGACTTGAGGTAGAGTAGACTAGCAAATATAGTCAAGGGTAGAGAAGTAGAGAAATGAACCTGAAGAGAACAAATGCTCGTTTAAAATGCATGTACAGAGAAAAATTACGATATTACTTTCCATTTATTTTGTGATATATTAGAAAATATTTAGTTGGAGTACCCATTGAATTTAATTATATGCCGTAAGACAGGCAAAACTGCAAAAGTGTGCACAACAATAAATTTCTGGGGTGTTAAGCTTCCCTGGGCGATGCTATTCTCAGGAAAGAAGGGGTGGCGTCTCCAGGTGCAGAAAATAACAGGTTCCAGAAAGTTACATCAGACTATTGCAGCTAAAGATGATTGGCGTGAAAGCGCTCGGAGTGCGACACGGAGCGTGCCGACCCGTTGAGACACTCAACGGTGACTGAATCTGGCAAGGCGCAGATTGTGGCGGCACACGGCTCGTCCTCCACTACTTTTTGTGGAACTAAAACACTTGCACAACTAAATGGACATAAACCCTTGCATGAAACATGAATAAATAGATACGTAATATTACACTGTACATGAACAATTACAATTTAAATGTGGATGGCATGAAACGAGGGTGAAACAACTTAGGTGAAAAATACATGAATTTTCAAATAAACACCCATTAAAGCACTGAAACACTTATAATGGCATCTTTGAAAGTCCATGTGCCTGGTGTGTGTTCCTTTGCTTTTAATTATTTGATCTTTAATTGCTCTGTAATTAGTGTGTGTCGAGTCCGTCATAACGCACCCTCGCCTGCCCGGAGGGGTGGAGGTGGTATGATGTTGCGCTGCACTTCACTTCACTGCCCGCGGCACTGCAATGTGAACTGAGGACACACTGGTGTCGGTTGATGCGGCGTGGCAAACGGTTTGAAAGGCAGGACGCTGTCCTGCGTCAATTTATTTGTAATGAAATGTGAGTGAATAAAACTGAATGGTTATGTCACAACATGTTCACAATGAAATTGGATTTTGTAGCGTATTAATTAGCATATTAATTAGCATTAAAAGGGTTCATGTTATTTCTCACGTAATATTTGGCACTGGCTTCAGCCATCATTAGCGGAAGCGTATGCCATGTTTTTAGACTTCACCACTTGACCCAGCTGGCAAACACGGGAGTTTTGCTCCGTGCTGAACCCCTCTGCACATTCATTTTAGGCTGCAATCACTTTAAATTCAATAGTATTTTCATGTAACCAGAACCTTTTCCTTAATTTGAGCTGAGGGGACAACCATCTGTCTTCTGTCATCTTTAACAGAACTTAACGTATACCGCATTACTGCACCTAATTTTCATGGCTTAGGCTCTTATTGAACAGCAATTGTCACCGGCAGACCACAGTGTCAGGTCCGCATAAACGTATCACTTATCATTGTGAGTGCATATGTATCAATGAAGTAAGTAAACGTCTTGAATAACCACAAGTGTTTTATTTACTTTACCCCTTGGGGCACTTTGGGCGCTCATCCTATTGCAGCAGTAACAAGTGTAAGTAAGGCGTACGAGGTGGCCTACAACCTCGCCAACACAAAGATTGAAACCACTTGGTATGTGCAATTATTGGTAAGCTCATCATTCATAAACACCACAGATTGACAGAAGACTCGAGGGATCCTCTGGTCGTCGACCGCACGACCCTCGCTAACTCATGATCACTGAGTTATGGCGCCGGGCAATTTCACCAGTTTTTGCCTTAACCTGGCAAGCCGGGTAAGGCAGGAACCTGCATCGACATCCCTGGAACCCCCTACACATAACCCTAAAGTACTGGAATTAAAGTTATAGAAATAATTATTCATGAATTCACAGTCAAACAATCTTACAGGAACTGTTTGAATTGACAACCACCACCGTCACAGGGTCTCATCTGACACAGCACCATCATGTTTTTCCCATGTGTCAGATGCCATTGTTAAAACATAATGCATAAATTTTTTTGAAGTGATGGTGTGCAGGGTAAAAACACATGGTCTTTTTGTTCACCATGTGTGGTCAATTACTAAGATTACTAATGTGCAGGGAACAACCCAAAAATGCTGGAGAGTTAAATTTTTAAAATACAGA
The DNA here is from genome assembly GCA_002778355.1 of Clitarchus hookeri. Classification (NCBI taxonomy): domain Eukaryota; kingdom Metazoa; phylum Arthropoda; class Insecta; order Phasmatodea; family Phasmatidae; genus Clitarchus; species Clitarchus hookeri. Next base: position 156,328 of record NQII01002337.1, read on the forward strand.
TGGGGTTCCAAACCTTCATATTTTATATAAGGGGGTTGATATCTGCCCCCAATTTTTTATAGTTGCACTTGGTCGTTCAATAATGCATTGTCCAAAACTCAGTTATTTATCTATCATTCTTTCTTTTACTAGCATTAAACATCTGCTTCAGCTGCATCTTCAAGGGTGGTTACATGCTTCTGGAAAATATGTTCATACATATCTATTTTTGATGAAGATTCATCAGCCGAAGTTTGTCGTTAGAGATCAGTTCCACCCTATATATGTATATCCATCCCGACACACGAGGGCTGATTCAGAAATCATGGCACCTGTTGTTTGTCTCCCGAAAATTATCCAACACAGAAAATGGATATATACAGTTGAAAGTGTACGACATGTACATTTTAAAGGTGACGCCACATGGGGTATGGATGCAGGAATATCTGGCAAGGAACAAAGACAAACATGGCTGCTTGGAATCTCAGTTTAATTGATGTATTATCGTACAAACTGTATACACTCGTGTGAACGGGTACGTATTGTACGTATACGAGCTGTTTAACATTCTTGAAAGTAGTCTCTTGAGGTTGTCCACGGTTCGTTGCCAGCGATGAGGCAGACATCATCACAGCATTTCGAAGAGAGGTGGTAACGCACATTGGCGGATTTTATGCAGCCGATGGTATTTCCTGTCTGCCTCATCGCTTGCAACTATCCGTGGACATCCGCGGAGACTACTTTGAAGGATGTTTAACAGCTCATACACACACATACACGCTTAACAAAATTCAATACTCAAACTTCTAGGAATATTATTAAAAGAAACAAAGCAGATATATTATATTACATAACCATAGGTATTAAAGTGATAATTGAGATATATTTTGACGTGACTGTGAATGAGAATCAGGCCATTACATTTCAATTGTGTTGTAATCCTTTTTGAAATACTGTTAAAATGTGTGGCCTCCTGTGTCAATGTGACATTGCCTGTCGTACACGTTCAAAGATGCCATGCATGTGCTGAAGAGAGTAAGCAGCTGCAAGCACCCAAGTGTGACGAGCTCTTCTGGCTGTTAAGTGCCACCCACAAAATAGTCACATAGGGTGAGTTCAATCCATTGCTCACAGAATCTGCAGTTCAAATTTTCCTGGACATTCTGAAGAGAAATTAGGAGTTACTCCGTTATGTTGAAACCAAAATCAAATTTGATTATTCCCAGTTAGAAAAGAAGGCCTAGTGAGGGGGCACAACTACGTTAAAATGTGTACAACAATTTTTGGTGATTATTCTAACTTCTCATAATTTTTAATGATTGGGGTTAGTTCAAAAGATTTTAAGTGATTTTCCAAGATTTTCTTGCCATTTGAAAATATTTTATTCAATTTTCAAAAACTTCTTAGTGATATTTTAAGATTTTAGTGATTATCAACAATTTTATTGCAGTTTCCAAATATTTGTAGTGGTTGCCTAAGATTTTAAGTGATTTTCAAAGATTTTTTTGCAATTTTCAAAGACTTTTACTTTTTTGTAATTGTCTTAAATTTTCTTGCAACCTGTGAAAAGTTTTTGGATCTGCAAGGATAAATTTAGAATCTCAAAAATGTTTTTTTTTGTAACTTTTAAACATTTATTTTTAAATTTAGGTTTCTTATCTTTAAAAATGTTTTCTTAAATTTTAGGGAATTTTTAACACTTTCAGAGTTTGTAGATTTTCGGGGACTTGTCACAGATTCTCTTGAGTTTTAAATGTCTTCTGAAAACTTTTGTAATTATGTTATGTATTATGTTTTGGTTTTTTGTGATTTCCCATAATTCTAGATTATTTTCAAAAAAATTTTGGAATTTTCAGGAATTTACTTGATATTTGTGAATTTCCTTACAAGTAAATAAATAAATTTATTTATTTTTATAAATGTATGGTTTTTGTGGTTACGGAGTCTCCTGCAGGGCTCATCAGAGATGTGGCCGCAGCTGCTGTGCCGTCGCTCTTCAGTGACAACCCTCTCGCACGGTCCTCCTTGTAGACCTATATGTAGTCCTTGAAATTTCCATCATTGCGCAGCGCACAATCAGCAGTATTTTCACCTATGTAAAAATTGCTGTCAGAATTTGTTATTTTAATAATTCCAATTTCATTAATGTTTTCTTATTAATGTCTGTATTCCAATATAAATAAAGAGTCCACATATAAGGTTAACATTTTAATTCTCGTGTTCACTCTAGGAGTACAAATTAGAAGAATTAGCAACATTACTTAATCGTGGAATGTGCTAGTAGAAAAAAAATTGGAATTATGTCCATCACTGCAACCATTTCAATTTATGGGTGCAGAGACTTGAGAGTGAAAGGTACATCTCTAGGGTTTGGAAACAGGAAATGTACACAAATGGATACAAATTAAATTTAAATATCTGGAAACGTGACATGGTACAAGAGATGTGCAATAACATGAATCTTTTCACAAATCAAAATACTTGAATAACTGAGATGGTGTGGTGTGAATTAGAGAAAACATTTACGTACAGAATTAGTTGGTAGCGTCAAAATTAGAGTTCTGGAATGTTGCCATAGCTGGCTTAGCTCCCTCAGAAAGACTGCCGCATGACTTTCTCTAATTGATGAACATGGGTTTGTATTGACATATGAATAGTATGGTTTGGGTGAATAAATGAAAAATTACTTTCGGCATATGCCATTGCAGGGCTATGTCACCAAGAAAAAAATAGAGGGATGACATTAAAAACATAAACGAGAACAAGGATAATAAAATAATTCCACAAGGAAAAAATGTTTTAAATTTCTGTTGATGACAGCCAGTTTTGGCTTGTTCTCATGTATATTTTTTAATGTAGTCTGGTTACCCCCATTTCCAAGTATCATTCACAGAATACGCATAGTATGGTTTAGCCTTCATGCTAAGTAAGCTACTATTTTTAATTGGTTTTTAGCCTACAGAGCAATTGCATTTAGCTTTGGCTGTGTCCAAATAAACGTACCAAGGTTCCTTTGCTGGCTTTGTGCTCTACAAAAGTGCTTAAAAATCATGCCATTTTGTTGCTGTCCAAATTCATAGCTATGGTGAGATTGTAACCCAGAATAAATCCTTCAACCAAGGGCACACACAATGTCTCTTGCATGTGCTCTAAACTGCCAGTGTTGTAATTTAGCAGTTCATAGAAGTTTTCAAATAACGATCACTTCTTCCCGCTAGTTGCTGGGCACGTTAAACATACAAGAAATTTGTAATGCACTGTTAGAATTTTATTTTATTTAATAAATTATATTTAATACACAATATCTTTTTGTCTAACAATACTAGAATATACCATTAACAATGGACTGCCAGTAACACTACTTACATCAAGAACTGCATATGCACTGGCACTGACGTGGCATACGACACTGGTGGGGCATTGGTGTGGGTAAACTGCAAGAGCAATTAGAATGGGAGTGAGAGGGGAGTGCGCATGTAGCCTGTCTGCAGCATTCTCTTGTCTTACTCCCTCCCTCCCTCCTCCAAAATGATGCCGACAAACAGCGCAACACGAGTGGGAGTGAAAAGGAAATGCAAGCACAGCCTCTTTGCTGCATTCTTTCGTCCTACTCCCTCTTAACCTCACACGCTGCATTCCAGACAGATGACAAGTAGATGCTTGCTCTATGGTAGGACAAAATGTGTCCCGCCCTCTTTTGGCCAGGATCCGGGACAATCGAGCTGAAAACTGGACGGACGGCAACCCTGGTGTTTACAGGGCCGGGGTTTCCCATTATACCAACTAGGCCCGGGCCTAAAGTTACATTTTTTAGGGGGCAGTAAGAGACAACATGCAAAATAGCAAAAAAGAATATATGTTTCAGTGTTCTGTGTATAGCCGTGTGCTAAAATAAAAATCCAATAAAAGTGACTGGTAAGTGTTTGGGAGAAAATTACTTTATGATATTAATAAAAGTCCTTGTTGCCTCTATACCTGCCAGTGCCAGCTTCCAGTTTATATTTGTCAGGGGACAGAAACTGGTATAAATGGAGTATGAGACTTTCTAGTAGCTCTTAGTTGAGTTTCAGGTTTTCAAGTTTCACTCCGCCAGTAGCTGACGAGTGATAGTAGTTTGTTTTCAGTTCTTACAAAATTTTTATGTATTGCAACACAAATAAAATTGTTGAGCTGTCCAAATATCTTCATTCACTTCACTCACAAATAAAAGTGCAGAATTTGTGATTTATGATTAAAAGGTTTCACTGATTCTGAAAACTGATCGCTCGAAGAAGTAGCTGCGTGTAGCCAGATATTAAAACAGTAAATTATCACAAATTATTTAGTACATAGTAATTGTATTACCAATGAGAGCTATAAAAATTACGATTTTAAAAAGAATTTACATGAATTTTATTTTAACTCAAAACAAAAATCTGTTCACTGTTGCAAAAACATATAATTACCTAATTGACTTAAAACACAACATTTTAATTACAGAGAAATCTAGAGATATGTAATTGAAACATCAGTATTGGCGAAGAATACTTGAAAAATGCTGTCACAGGCAATTACTGATGTCCAAATAGCTGTTAATTGTATTAACAGAAAAAAGTGGTCCGCACAGAATGAAGGTGTGGTAGACTGATGTTTACTTTTCTGAGCATGTCCCCAACATTTCCTTACGGTATGCCAATAGTACTTTCAAAATTATCTTGTGGAATGGTGATATAATGTTTGTTTAAATTTAGTTTTACAAAAAATTCTGAGGATGCAGTGGTGTAGTGGTTAGATCACGCACCTTGCACTATGGCAGGGTCAATACTGGATCGTAGCATGTGGAAAAATTGGCGGACGTTGCCGTTAGCTGGGGGTTCTCGGGGTATTTCCGTTTCTCCCACTGTTACATTCCTTCTCTCCTCCACCTGCACACTAGTGCTGAAGACAGCTGTTAAGCACCGCTATCTCATCAACAGATCCATGCTTTTATATTTCAAAAATATTTATCTTATTTAAATATACGTTCATCACATTAAAACTCTCGGAGGAATTGTAAGATACTTAAAAAGCACCTTTTTAATGCTGTTAGCACCAAACTGTAGTCGGTAAACATAGATTTCCGGCAAGTCTATATTAACAACAGTTTTCTGTACGACTTTGTTGCGGATTTAAGAGAAACAGAAATATTTGACCATTATGAACCTTTTTACGAGTCCTTCAGCGGCTTACAAATATACAAATTTGTTAAGGGGAGGGCAAAAAAGTGCACTCTTAGGTTTGATGAGACTGGGGACAGAGAACTAATCCTGAAGACATGATTAGATAATTTTCATGGAGAGATTTGGACAGATCTGAAATTGTGGTCTTGAAGGCCGATGGGGGTGAAGCGAGGTGAGAATGGAGCAGTGCCGGAATGCAAGGGCAGGGGAAAATGGACATCCCCGAAAAACCTTGTCAACCAGTGGCATCATCCAGCACGATTCCCACCTGCAAAAAGTCCAAGAGCAACTCTGACGGGTATCGTACCTGGTTCGCCTTGGTGGGAGGCGAATAGTCTAATCACTACACCACCCAGATAATTTTCGCGTTGGTATATAGGTATAATGAAATTATTGATATACTTAGAGAAGAGTTGCAAATGCAGTATGCTTATTATAGCTTCTTATTACGAGAATGGCCTTGAGCTATCAATAGTATAGAGAGCATCTGGAAATGAAGGAAATGGCAACATGACAAAATTATGCAAATTTTACACTAAGAAGTTTTTTTTAAGTGTATCCACATGTAAGCATACCACTGAGAATAATACTTTCTACGTATGAATGCACACCTCTTTTTGAGTAGTTAGGTGATACTTTCAGTACCTGCATTTTCAGCTTATGTCATACATGTTAATGCACATTACATGTGCTCAAAGTAATGTATAAATGCTATATATGAATATACACCCCTTTCCGTGCGTAGGTTGTTTTCTTGTTAAAGTGCTAGATCATTCCAATTAGGCAACCACTTTCATTACATGCATTTAGTAATTAGTACTGAAAATCATTACTATTTCATTCAGCTTAACACATTTACTGCAAACACCAAGTGGGAACTTCCATAGTTTATGATGGGGAAGGGCAGGGTTTATTTCAGTTACAAATTCTTTTGTACCTTTTCTTTATTTAGTAACGCTAAAGCCAAAGATTTAACTTACCTCCTATGATAATGTTTGATACATATATTGTAGCTAATTACAGTTTGCAGTTCCATTTTCATGCGGGGCATAAGCACCTAGAGGATTGTAATTACTGTAGACCATATGTTATACATACTTCCATTACATTTTTGCGTAAGGAACCGTCCCACAAAATTTGTTGCTGTAATTACAGGATATTCTGTATATTAAATTATATTGACTATAATCATTAAATAAGAAGAAAGTGTGTGGCCATGAAATACTCACTTAAGGATGGCAGTGCAAAAAAATACATAGGAAATGATAACATGTATTTTAGTCACAAAGCTGTTTCAAACTGATCTTATCATGTTCCTTTAGTCTGAATACTTTTGGGAGGATTACATAGGCACCTCAGTACGTAAACTATGTGATTTTTGCATTAGCCTTGTTGTCTGCTGCAATGATACCTTATGGAATTTAGTAATGAGTTGTGTGTGTTGTATGTGACAAGGAAAAGGATTTTTTGATTATGACATAGTTATCTAAGTCTGAAATGGTTGAATATGTAGGTGGATTGACAGATATAAGCACAGAGATAATTTCCATGGTTGGAATTTTGTTTCTAGACAGAGCAGTCCTGATTTGGAGCACCAAAGAATGGAACCAGAAACAACACAAATCTCTGCGAATAAACGTAGAGTTTGACCATGCATCTTTTGTGAGGTGGAGTCCAGATTCAAAAGCATTCATCATCCAGAAGGCAATGGAGAACATAGTGGAGGTTTACAAGTTGGTAAAGCGACCCGATGGCTGGATCGGCGAAGTCACCAAGGCAAACACTTTTCCAAAGGTACAGTCTCCTCCAAAGTATCGTAGGGTTTGATACTTATTATACATTATCCTCATTAGTTAATACTTTGTGATATATTCAAGTTTGGACCTTTATCTTTCTTTCTTTCTTTCATTCATTTTTAAGGACTAAATAAGAATTATTTTGAACTGTCAATCACAATACTATAACATGAGCTAAATCCACAACTTATATGAGCTGAAAATTTATGACTGACTAGATGATCGCAAGTTGTTCATACTGTTCATAACGGTCAAATATTTCTGTTTATCTTAAATTTGCAACAAAGTCATATAGAAAGCTGTTGTTGATAATGAATCACCTTAAATCTATGTTTACTGAATGCAGTTTGGTGCTAATAGCATTGAATATGTGCTATTAAAGTTTTTTACACTACTTCTCAGAGTTTTAATGTGAAGAAGGTGTATTTAAATAAGATAAATATTTTTGACATATAAAAACATGGCTCTGTTGAGATAGCTATGCCCAACAGCTGTCTTCAACACTAGTGATGGTAAGGTGAGGTGCATGTGGAGGAGAGACGGAATGTAAAAATGGGAGAAACGGGAGTGCCCTGAGAACTCATGAGCCCATGGCAACTTCCGCCACTTTTCCCACATTCTAAGATCCAGTACTGACCCCACCTTAGTGGAAGGTGAGTGTCTAGCCACTACACCACTGCATCCCAGGAATTTTTTGTAAAACTAAATTTAAGCAAATTTAATGTCCCCATTCCACCACTTAATTTTGTAAGTACTATAGGCAACCTATAAGGAAATGTTGGGGACATACTCAGACAGTTAAAAGTCAGTCTATTACTCCTTCATTCTATGCAGACCACTCTTTTCTATCATTATAATCAATAGCTGTTTGGACACTGGGAAACTGCCAGTAACAGAATTTTTCAAGTATTTTTCATTAATACTGATATTTCAATTATCTGTAAGATTTCATGTCTGAGCATTATTGGTTGAGCTCAAATAACATTCATGTAAGTTCTTTTTATAATTTTTATTTTTATAGCTTTCATTGATAATAGAATTATTATGTACTAAATTATTTGTGCTAATTTACTGTCAAGTGTATTTGTTTCAATTTTAATATCTGGCAGCACGCAGCTATTTCTTGCGCTGTGATGAGTTTTCATCATTAGTAAAACATTTTAATCGTAAATCACAAACTCCTTCCCTTTATTTGTGTAGCAATAAATAAAACTTTTGTTAGAACTGAAAACACACCACTATCACTCGTCAGCTGCTAGCGGAGTGAAACTTGAAAACTTGAAACTCAATGATGATCTACTAGAAAATCTCATGCTCCATCTATACCAGTTTCTGTCCCCTGATAAATATAAACTGGAAGCTGGCATTGGCGGGTACGGAGGCAACTAGGACTTTTATTAATATTATAAAAAACTTGACTCCCAAACAGTTACCAGTCACATTAATTGGATTTATTTTAAAATTGATAAAACTTTTATTCTAGCAAAAAATACTTGAAACTTATTTTTTAATTTTTTTTTGCTATTTTGCCTGTCATGTCATGCTGCCCCCTATGAATTGCAGCACTCGGCTCGGGCCTAGTCGGCCTAATGGGAAATCCGGCCCTGTTAGGGATGCTCTGGCAGCGTGGCTTCTGACGCTCAAACTGCTTCTATTGATGAAAGGGAGAGGTGACTGCTACTACCTGCTTATCCCTACACAACAGTGCTTCAAGTGCATGCATATCCTTTCCAATTGGATTATTTACTTGCTACGTGCCAGATACCACGCATGCGCGCCACTATAAGCAGTGTGCTGGCCATTTATTCTTTAAAAATTTTGAATTTTTAATGTTCCTAAAACCATTTCCAACCACCCAATTACCATGCCACAAATTAATGAGGTTTAACGGTTTAATGAAAAACAGAATGAAATGTAAGGATTTCAGTTTGAAAAAAAAAAACACGTAAGCCACTGATTAGTACAAAATCTACATTACTTGTAAAAAGTAACATTTTTAAAATAGATGTACGAAATTAAACAGTACGCATAATGCAATCTCAGTATTGAAATTGTATGTATAGGGGAGGGGGCTCCGCCTATTCAAGTCGCTGCTCTCACTGTTTTTTATTTGTATTTAATACAAAATAAATATTACAAGTTATAAAAGATACTATGTTAAAGTTTCATTTATTCCAGAATACAATACTTTAAAATTAATCACAGTGTTATATATTTGTGGTATACAAGTTATTTAAAAAACAGGTTGACATGTTACTCCTAGGGTGATTTTTCAAAGGTTCATTTCAAAACATGGGAAGAAACAATGAATGGACTATACAAATATTTTATTGTGTTATAACTAGCGACCCGGCCCGGCTTCACCCGGGTACAATTTAGTTTTTACAGTGATACACTAATAAATAAATTGGGAAAAGACAATTACAATATTATATGATAGTAAATTAGTAAACTACTATCATATATGACATACATACATGTTACACCTGTCTCCCAAAGGGGTAGGCAGAGATTATGGACCTCCATTTACCACGATCCTGACATGTCTATCTCCTTTGTTTTATCCACATTCATACATCTCTAATATAACTATATTATATGATAGTGGTTTAGAAAATTTCTTTGTATAAAACATTAAATTAATCGTTTTGCCTCCGACCGCCAGAACAAAAAGATTTCTGTTTGACATGACACACGAAAGGGCTACGTATAGTTGTCTGTGTGAAAAACATGCTCCATTCAAATCCACTCCAGCCACATTAAGTGTTTGACCCTGTGCCTTATTTATGGTCATACCAAAACAAACTCTTATTGAAAATTCTAGGTATTAAAACAGTTTCTCCATTACCGCAGACAGTTAGAATAGTACCTTCAATGAGATAACTTTTTAAACTTTTTATTTGTAATCAAGTCCTGTTACATAATTTTGGTGGATTTATATTTTGCAATAAAATTATGGAAGCTCCAATTTTTTAAATTAGTTTGTGTGGTGGCATGCAAGAAGGATTCAATGAATCAAGAAATTCTGTGGGACAGTGCACAACTTCTTCACTGTCGAGTACTGTATCTTCTGAGTAATAGACTTGTGTTTGCGCATTAAATTTAGCGAACACTAATTCATTAATTTTTTTTGACTTATTCATTAGTAGACGATAATATCGCCATTTCTTTGAACCAAGATAGCGTCTTATTTGAAAGGTCGTGTATTTCAGGGTATACGTTATCTATCAGTTGTAGTGGTCGGTGACTAAAACACATACATCACTGTTGAGAGAAATTTTCAGACAATTCTTTGGAAGCTTTCCATTTCCGACTTTCATTAGTATGTCAGCAAACATGCTGTTATCTTCTGAAGACATAAGTACTGTCATGTTTGTTTTGAGCCAAATTGTATGCTGTAAAGGACATTTCTTATCTACATTAAACAGTTTTAATTATGAATTAATTTATTTTGATAAAGATTAAGTGCTTTATGGTTAGAAAAGACAGTGAATATTTTCAGTGATTGGACATGAATTGAAAAAGTGAACTCCAATCAAAGTAAAAGACATTGTTGCATGTATAAAAATAATTTTGACATCTGTAATGTAAGTATATTATCAGTCAGATCACATTCAAAGGTAAAAAAAAAAAAACACATTGATATAGTGAAGGCTGTTTGTACCAGCTAAAAAGCTGCAAATGTGCAAAGACAAACTAGGGTATGTGGTTACATAAGAAATGTTCATAATCTCTTATAAACTTCTCAGGGGTGCAAATTGCTTTTCCCCAGATGTAATGATGAATTCGTTGAACCAACGAGTAACTGCAGCATTAGAAGTTCTGGTTGAACACAAACAACTTACTTTTGAAGCTGCAGATTCAGCTAAACGTGAGTAATTTGAGCTCCTAGATAAACAAAGCATACATGAGAATTTGAAAAGCTTCAATCGTAAGAATTGCCAACTTGACCACATTTTGTACCAACTTCTTGCTAAGGAAAATGTATCGAAAGCACTTCTAAATTTTGTACAGAAAATCCTTGTCTTGTTTTATGCAAATGCTGCAGTAGAGCTTAGTTTTTCCATCAATAAACAGTGCTTATTGGAAAACTTGCTTGAAGACAGCTTAGTGACTCAGCGTTCAATTTATGGTGTAGTTATTTATACTGGCTGAGTTTAAGATGTTACTATAACAAAACAAAAAGAAGTGAAGCTCTGAAGATAATGAAGTGTAAGAGCAATAAGGACAGCTGAAGAAATCAGGATATTAGATCTGAAAAAAAGGAATGTTTTACAAGCCAAAGAGGTGGCTGGGGAATTGGAAAGTAAAGTTATGGAACTGAAACAAGTTCTAAAATAAGTGATAATATATTGTATTCAAGAAGTAGGAGTAGCAACAGTGTTGGCATGGCAGGTATTTTAAGTAAAACCGCTAATAATAATTTCTTAATTTTATTTATAAACAATTAAAAATACTTCAAACTTATTATCTCCACAACAATGGCTATCACTTGCTATTTACCGCTAATATTTACATAATTGCCTCTCGCCTCACGGTAATTAACACAATCAAATACTTAAAACCAGTCTTTATAAACTGTTTTCTAACACCTACTGAATTACTATTAAAATTATATGGTTGCTTTCTGACAGTTCCAGTATTTACAATCTGCTCTGTATCACTAGTCCATTCAATCTAGATATCACCAGTCTTTCTTGTCCGGAATGTTCTGGAGCGTCCCAAGATGTGCACTCTACTTTTTGGATAATCCGTCCCCCCGCAGCACTCTCGACCTCTCACTTTTAGCTACCACACATATACTCGTCGTCCACCGCAGTCTTCATTTGCTGTCGGTTCACTCTTCGTTGCACTTTACCTCTGATGATCACACTCTCTCAACCCTCTAGCCACGCCGGTATATATAACCCTGGTGCGAAAGCCAACAACATTCTTCACTTATCGTACTGAGCCGAGGAGGGAGGGGGACAACCAGAAAGCTTGCATAACAATTTGCAAATGCCAATCCCTTCAATGGAGGGAGGGGTGATGAAGTCAGATCATGTCAGCCACCAATCTCCCCCTCCCCCTAACTCTACTGCACCACAGGAGGTCCGCTTAGGGGAAGGGGCTAGGGTGGTGGGGGTCAAGTTGTAGCGATCACCTCCTTCACAAGCTGAGAATGGGCGATTGTCCGGCACAGGGAAGGGAGGAGGGCCCGCGCATAACACTGCCCCCTCCTCAAGTCTGTTCATCCCAAACAAGGCTCTCCAACTTCTGGACCTTCATAGAGTGCCAGTCAGTCAATGTGGACAACCTTAGACTTTTTCTGCAGGGGGTCCAGATGACAAGTCTGGAAGAACTTATCACTTACTCGCTTCAAAACTTGGTAAGGCCCGTCGCAACATCGTTGGCACCGAGATGTGTAGCTCCGAAGGTCTTTCTTGTTATACAGCCACACCAACTGTCCTTCCCTAAATGCATTGCCTACAACTCTCTGGTCATGTTGAACATTATTGTTGATGCCAGTAGACACTGTGATATGTTCCTCTCCTGCTCCTTGGCAGTCTTCCTTTCCCAGTAGATACTTTTGTGTAACTACATCTCTTAACTGGACTTCCCTTATTGTCTTGTCTATGTTAACTGTAAGGCAACTTCTTTGGTGATCGCCTTCCAGTATCCTCATTCTTCTTATCACTATGTAGCGATCTTTATTCCTTTCCTGAGGTATGGTGTTGCCAGTAGTTTAGATGAAGCTGTACATCAGACTATCATTACAGTTGCTGCGAGATATAATTATTGGTTAAACTGACATTTGGCCTTTTTCTCAATGATTGGTATCGGATAGCTTCCCCAAACACTGGGCTTGTAAGTGTCCCTGCTTTCCACATTTCCAGCATTCTTGGCAAATCCGTCAACGAGGGACAGGTGATGCTGCCTCAATGCAATTCGTAAGTTCCCCTACCACTGACTTCAGCCTCCTTAGCAAGCTCTCAGTCGTATTCACTTCCCGCTGTGAACTCCTGAAGTTTCTTGAGGCGGTTTCTTCAGCTCTCTGTTCGCCACACTCCCAATATTTTCAATGCTTATCTCGACAAAAGCAGTACTCCCTAGCACAGACTCAGGCAGCAATATCTGTTATTGTGATCTTAACCTCTTCAAGACATCAATAATGTGTTTTCCATTATCGTCGTGGCACAGTGTATCTGGCTGCACTGCATGTTGGCGTGTCTGCTCCTTCTTCGCCGATTCCACCTCCACTGCTCTGGTCAAGGCGTCCTGCATGCTGTATGGCAATGCCAGATGTACCACTCTGCGCACATCCGCATCAGCAATAGTATCTACGAAAAAGTTGACTCTGATAACGTCACATAACTTCTCAGGGTACCCCTACAGCCGCTCAATATCCTGCCACAGCTCTTGCAGTGGTTCCCCTGGTTGTAGTTGGACATAGTGGGCATGTCGCAGGTATCTGTCACCAAAATGCAGCTCCAAGGTCAACACAAGTGTGGAGTACTCCAGTTGAAGTCGTTCTGGCAGAGACGGCAGTATGCTCAGTGCAGGTGCCTGCAGTACTGCAGTAAGGTACTATGCCCACTGCTCCTTAGTCCAACCTTTCAAGACTGTGACAACCTCGAACTGGTGCCGATATTTGCACCAAGATGTCTGTCCATTGTAGAGGGCGGTCTTAATTGTGACCCCTTGCTGAGGCATACCCACACTCAAAAACCGCTGAGCCTCTGCTATTACAGCTGTAGTGGTGGTGACCTTTACCTTTTCCTCGCTGCCCACATTCGTTGGCTCGGGGGTGGTCAATCTCAGCTCTTTCCTAGCTGCTTGTCCAGAATATCCTCTGCCCTGCTGTTGTAGGAATTCCTGCTATTCCTTCTTGCTCACCTCCTGTTCCATCTTACACTCGACACTGTCCATCCTTTCATTCACACAGTCTATTTTATCATTCGNTATTCGACACTGTCCATTCTTTCATTCACACAGTCTATTTTATCATTCACTAACATATACTTCTGTCTTTCTGTCTACATTGTCTATTTTCTTAGCTACATTTGTCAGTGGTAGGGTGGATACCCTCAGCATCAAGCCTAAATCCCAGAACTTCAATAGATGCAGCTTGCCACACACATTTCTCAGAATTAACCTTGAAACCAGCATCTCCAAGGATATGCAAAACTTGCAGAAGCCTAGCCCGGTATTCTGCTACTGTTGTACCTTTAACATATATGTTGTCTTATGCGATAACACCTTTAACAGCTCCCAACAAACCATTAATTATCCTTTGAAATGCAGAAGATGCAATCTTAATACCAAACGGTAACCGCGTAACACTGTGCAGACCTTGAACAGTGTTCACTGTCAACACCTGAGAAGTGTCTCTCCATCCACCGGAATCTGAGTGCAAGCCTCTTCCAAATCAATGGTTCCATAGATGCAACACCCTGCCAACTCTGACAACACCTGTTCCAGTGTTGGTGATTTGTATGTATCTGAAGATAAAGCCTTTGTAATCAGCACAAAGTCGAAGGTTACAGTAGCGCTTCAATACTGGGACAATAGCAGAGGCCCAGGGACCAGCGTGGTTCACAGGATCTTCACATTTGCCTCAAAAGCTTCCTCCATCTTAGTAGTGAGGGCAAATGCAANGACCTGCGATCTCTGACAACACCTGATCCAGTGTTGGTGATTTGTATGTATCTGAAGATAAAGCACAGTTCACCGTGCCTTTGTAATCAGCACAAAGTCGAAGGTTACAGTAGCGCTTCAATACTGGGACAATAGCAGAGGCCCAGGGACCAGCGTGGTTCACAGGATCTTCACATTTGCCTCAAAAGCTTCCTCGATCTTAGTAGTGAGGGCAAATGCAACCAATCGAGCTTGCTGATACACAGGACCAACAGCAGGTTTTATATCTATGTGAAAGGGAGGTCCCTTATAACAGCCCATACCATGGCCTGAAACTGCAGGAAGATTCATGATAGTGTGTGAGAAGGCTTCATTAGACATCCCAGCATAGTACGTGTCTGGAGACAGAAAGTACACACCTTGAATGGAAATATCTAAGGCCTGAAACCAGTTACGATCAAGAAGGTTTGGTCCAACGCCATCCACAAACAAAACAGTAAGATTGCAAGTAAAGTGCTTGCATTTTAAAACAGCATGTAAATCTCCAATAATTGTTAAAGATTNTCATTAGACATCCCAGCATAGGATGTGTCTGGAGACAGAAAGTACACACCTTGAATGGAAATATCTAAGGCCTGAAACCAGTTACGATCAAGAAGGTTTGGTCCAACGCCATCCACGAACAAAACAGTAAGATTGCAAGTAAAGTGCTTGCATTTTAAAACAGCATGTAAATCTCCAATAATTGTTAAAGATTNAACAAAACAGTAAGATTGCAAGTAAAGTGCTTGCATTTTAAAACAGCATGTAAATCTCCAATAATTGTTAAAGATTGTGAAGCCCATGTTCTAAGTCCAAGAACTTGATGCAAAACAGAGCCATGATCGGTGTTTACAAAATTGGTAGTATAAGTATCCTCGAATAACCAGAATCTATCACAAATTGCATGAGATCATTGTTGACTTGGACTCGCACAGAATATGGCTTCATATGCAGACTTGAAGCCCGATCAGTTAACAGAAATAAGCTTTCATCATGAAGTGATGAGGCATACACACCTAGGTATGACAAATCCACATTTGGTGGGGAAACTGCGGGAGAATGAACCCCGGATAAGGCAACTGCAACTGTGACATTGTCAACAAAATTTGCACGATCAGCTTCTGCGAACCGCAACGATGACTTGTCCCTTTGCTTACAAGCTTTTGTAACATGCCCGACTGTACCACATTTTTGGCACTTTAAGTTGTTTCTGGGAAGGGGACATTTTGCAGCAGTATGGCCTACCTCAGCACATCTGAAACAAGTAACTTTTTTGTTGAATGTGGAAGTAAAACTGGGAGGCAAAAATACACGGCTGCTTGATGCAATAGTATGAAATTTATGTACATCTTCCCTGCACAAATTTCTAACCTCAATGGCATTTTCTTCAGAGCGTTCAACTAACTGAACAACCTCTAAAGCTTTCATCGCAGGTAACTCGTTTTCTGAAAAGNGGCATTTTCTTCAGAGCGTTCAACTAACTGAACAACCTCTAAAGCTTTCATCGCAGGTAACTCGTTTTCTGAAAAGGTTGCCTTGTAAATCTGCATTGCGTAGGCCACAGACAAACTGGTACAACACTATTGTCGTCGTCATGCCCTCAAAGTTACAGGAAGATGCCAACCGCCTTAATTCAGACATGTAAACTACTGCCTTCTCACCTGGAAATGGCCTTCTGTTTACGAAGTTATTGTAGCAGACCATGGAGTTGGTCGTAGGTACAATATTCTCGTTCAAAACGTTGATGAGCTTGATGTACGTGCAGTCTCGAACAGTCTTCAGTGTAATCCAGTCCTTCAAATCGCGAATGGTATGATCGTCCTACATTTCAATCAAAAGTCCTCGTTTCTGATCATCCGTAATCTAACCTTTCGAATCTAGCCAGAACTGAAATCTTTCCAGATGTTCAGCCCAGGTCTTGGGGCTGGAATGATCGTATTTCGCAAAGGATGACATTGTGTTGTGTAGTCACTATGCGAATGAAGAGAACTAGGCAAAACAATTAACACACCGCATGCGCGTACGGTTCTTTACTCATCCTCGTTGCCATTTTTGTGTACAGTGAAGGAACTGAACATATCCAACAGTTTTATTAACAGAGACAGCATACATTTCTTTATTACTTGTTCACAGTAATGTTTACATTATACCAACACCGTCTAGGACACCACCATAACTGATACTGGCGACCTGGCAATGCCACCAACATTACATTGGGTAAAGCAAGTAATTACCACAAGTCCATAACATGTAGCATCAGAAAAATACTCAAACTAATTTACAGTTGGCAACAAGAAAATTCTTTAAATTAATGGAAAATTAAATATCACTAGCTGTTGGCAGTTCTTTGACCTCTGCTGCATAGTAATTGTTGCATTTCAACCGAATCACAAATATTCACTTTAACACGTGGGCACTGTTTTCAATTAAATTATAAATGCCAACATTCTCAGCTTCTGGAAATATTTTTTTATTTAAATCTTCCTTCATCTTCAACAAATTAGCACATTTATTTTCTCATCTTCTCGAATGCAAAATACTCAATATCATTCGTTTATCTTTTTATAATAATCATAAAAACATCTTCCAGCACTTGCATGAAATATTCTCTTCAATTACTTATTATTATTATTCTCTTTAAATACTTACTATCTTATTAAAACTTTCTTCCTATAATGCCAACGTCCATCATTGGAGGAGGTGAGAATCATTCTAAAGAAAAAAATTTGTTCTATTTTACTTCTGCCTTACTTATGTTGTCTCCTGTCCTCCAATTGGCTGTCATCTGACCATGATACACCTCTCCGCCAATCAGCAATGGCAGACAAGAGACAACCAGGATAATTTTCTTTAGTACTTTTGTTTAATAAACATTTNCTCTCCGCCAATCAGCAATGGCAGACAAGAGACAACCAGGATAATTTTCTTTAGTACTTTTGTTTAATAAACATTTAATGCTGACTACCCTCTAGAGAAGAAATGAAAAATAACAAATAAAATATTAATACTGAATATTATCTAGAAACAAATGAAAAATACTTACGCATGATCTCTATGTCAATAAACTATTAAAATAACCAAAAATTATATTGTTAACTCCTATAAAAAAGCATAATTTTGAAATAATATTAAATGAAGTGACAACATAAGCAAATACTTGGTAAAAATATATAATTAAAATGAACAGTAAACAAACATAACCTTAAAAACTGCAATGTTACATAATGTCCTGAAAATCTTTAGTCTTTAATAGACATACAGAAGTATTTTTGTATGCTAAAATTTGCTGATCTGCGGGATCATTATGTACATGTACACTGAAGAGCCAAAAAAACTGGTACACCTGCACGCAGAAGTGCCGCAAGACGACATGGCGTGGACTCGACTAATGTCTGAAGGTATGCAGGAGGCAATTCACATAATGAATCCTGCAGGACAGTCCACAAATCCATNTGGACTCGACTAATGTCTGAAGGTATGCAGGAGGCAATTCACATAATGAATCCTGCAGGACAGTCCACAAATCCATAGGAGTGTGAGGCGGTGGAGATCTCTTCTGAACAGCACTTTGCAAGGCATCCTAGATATGCTCAATAATGTTCATGTCTGGTGATTTAGGTGGCCAACGGAAGTGTCTAAAGTCAGAAGAGTGTTCCTGGAGCCACTCGGTAGCAACTCTCGACGTGTGGGGTGTCGCATTGTCCTGCTGGAATTGTCCACGTCCGTCGGAATGCACAATGGACATGAATGGGTGCAGGTGATAGGACAGGATGCTTACGTATCTGTCACCTGTCAGAGTCGTATCTAGACGACGTATCAGGCGTCCCATTTCACGCCAACTGCACACGCCTCATACCATGACAGAGCCTCCACCAGCTTGAACAGTCCCCTGTTTACATGTAGGGTCTATGGATTCATGAGGCTGTTTCCATACCCGTACACGTCCATNCCAGCTTGAACAGTCCCCTGTTTACATGTAGGGTCTATGGATTCATGAGGCTGTTTCCATACCCGTACACGTCCATCCGCCCGATACAATTGGAAATGAGACTCGTCAGACCAGACAACGTGTTTCCAGTAATCAACAGTGGTTACCGCCACAACCGCCCGGGTCCGCTCCGCATTTCGAAACACAGCACTAGTCAACAACGGTACACGAGTGGGTCTTCGGCTCCGAAAGCCCATGTCTATGATGGCTATTGAATAGTTCGCACACTGGCACCTGTTGATGCCCTAGCATTGAAATCTGCACCATTTTGAGAAAGGGTTGCACGCCCATCACGTTTAATGATTCTCATCAGTCGCCGTTTGTCCCGTTCGTTCACAATCTTTTTCTGGCCGCAGCAATGTCAAAGATTTGATGTTTTACCGGATTCCCGATAGTCACGATACACTCGTGAAATGGTCGTACACAAAAATCCAAATTTTATCGCTACCTCGGAGATGCTATGTCCCATCTCTCGTGCGCCGACTATAACATCACGTTCAAACTCACTGAAATCTTGATAACCTGCCATTGTAGCAGCAGTAACTGATCTAGCAACTTTGTCAGATGCTTGTTGTCTTATATAGGCGCTGCCGACCGCATCGTGTTACTCTGATTGGTTCCATACCTCTGTTATTTGCATACGCACGCCTATACCAGTTTTTTTGGCTCTCCAGTGTAATAGTACTAACTTTGGGGAACACTTTCTACTACCAGACTCACTTCTTGACTGGTTTGCTGGTACTGTGCCAAAAACAGGTGTTACATGGAGCAACACCATATGTAGCAGCAAAGTTATTCTCCTTGCATTGTACTTTCTGACAGCATAGGGACATATTTGCATATTTTTGCTGGCCCAAACAATTATGCCTGGATAATTTACTGTTGGGGGTGCAATTGAGGGACATTCACTTAATGGTGGTCGCCAGTAGGCTGGTGGGTATGTTACCATATCTGGTGACCGGTCGGGTAACTACCCTTATTCAGGGTGTGGCATTATCACAGAGAGGTTTGCAGATGGTGATGCAATCGGTAGGGTGAAAACTTGCGAGGGGAACATTGCATACATCGTATTCATAATACATTGAATTGTCAGGGGTACATATAGCATGTCAAAATTTAATGCTTACCTTATCATCAGATAATGTTTCTTACCTTGGTAACTTAATAGGTGAATTTATGCCTGTTAATTCAAAGTTGTTTTTCCATGACAAAATATTTGCTACTACAGTTTTATGTTGCTCTCATGTTGGATAGATAAATTTTATTGTTTGTATTTATACATTCATATAAGACACTTGAAGTGACTTCTTTATTTCACACCATTTTCAATGGCACTGTGTGTAATAGCATGTTACATTTCTCACTGGGCTCAGTAATGAAACAATCAGTACTATCATAGTAGTATTTGAATCACACTTATCATAAACGTCTGTCTTTTGAAAGATAACTGTTAATCTTTTTTTAAGTTTTTTATTTCTTTTTAACTGTGTTTGATATAAAAGTGCACAAAAAACACTTTATACAAAACTCATAAGTAATAATTTAGTAAGTGGTGAATTACTGTGTGTTTACTTCTTATGCTGTGCAAAAGAAATGAAAATGATTTTGAAAGGAATGCACTTGAGCAAAGAACGATTTAAAGAGAAATGTGTGAAATAATGTGCTTCAATGCTGTTTNGATTTTGAAAGGAATGCACTTGAGCAAAGAACGATTTAAAGAGAAATGTGTGAAATAATGTGCTTCAATGCTGTTTGTTAATATATTCAAAAAATGATTTATACTGGCAACAGTCAAAACAAACATGCTACCAATAACTACATAGCAGTATGCACAGTGCATGAGCATGATTTTTTTAAGTAAGTTGAGCTGTTTACAGATGAATACAAAAATAGGACACACGTGTAAGTTAATTCTCAGAACAATAAATATTTCCTAATGAAGCACATCCCTGTAAGGAACAGCTACTTTATTTTGGCACCATTTAATAATTTGTTATTACAGTTTTTATTTATTAAATTGACAGTTTCATCTATATTTAAAAAAAAAAGAAGTGCTTTTTGTGTTTTAAAATGTAATGGTGTTAGAATATTTCCAACGTGAGTTGAATAGTGTGTTTTGACTGAGACAATGTTATTTTTTTCTCGTTTAGCTTCATGAAGAGACGGTGGTGGGATTGGGTATCGCTTGCAGTGGCAAATTTATCATGTCTTGCTCAGAGAAAACAGACCTTTTCCTGTGGGATCTGAAAGGTGAAAGGCTTGCCAAGGTGGACACATACCTGATGAACACTTACTGCGCTCGCATCAGCCCGTGTGGTCGTTTTGTATCTGCTTCAGGTAGGCTTTACTTCTGCCAATTGTAAGAAGGAGAATAACATGATTTCCCCCCCCCCTCCCAGTTCATACTTAGTTGTTGTCCATCTTCTAAGCTTTGTATGTTTATCAGTTGTCGCAATCCTGTTAATGCTCCAGGGCAGAGGGCAGATTCTTTTGTAGAAACTTTTTAGCTTCAACATTTTATGTATTTCAAACATAAATTTCTGGTAGTCTTGATTGTGGTTAACACATTTCATTGTGCATCATTAAAAGAAAACACAATTTTTTAGTCCTGTGATATATGGACATAGATTTCAAGTACTTTGAACTTAAAAAGCATTTATATGGCTAAAAATGTACCTGTTAGTAAAATTAAAAATTCACTGAAACAGTAATTTGGCGCAATACTGTCATTTAAATCACATGTGAAGGAATAAATATTTTAACATGGACAAGGTAAAGAAATTGTTAACTAATAATTACTTTCATTTATCATTGCTTAAGATACTTGTTTTTCAGCTCATCTATGTGACCTTGTGAATTTTATTTTAAAAATTAATATTATTCTCCTTTTGAAAACAATTTTTTCCAAGTATGAGCTGTTAGTGTGGTTAACAAAGAAGCACACAGCGTAAATCTTTCAGTTCCTTAAAAAAATTGTTTTTTTCCTCTCTTTCAATAGTTTGTTGTATGATCTGATGCGTGGAAGTGTTTTTGTCAGAACTGGTAGGCCTACTTAATGTAAATATANTTCAATAGTTTGTTGTATGATCTGATGCGTGGAAGTGTTTTTGTCAGAACTGGTAGGCCTACTTAATGTAAATATAAACACAACATGGGGAAGAAGAAAGTAATTGATTTTTTGAATGAAATGTGTGAATGCAGTGTGATAATGTACCTTATCATCAGCTAGATATTGAATTGGAATTATTGTGGTACAGTTACATTATTAATGCTTGTATCAAAATATTATAAGTGGAAAGTAATTTTTTTTATTAATGAAAGCACTGGGAAAATGTAATTGTACTGTTAGATGGTTTAAAAAATATGTTCGTGGATAATTTTTTGTGAAACTTGTATTGGATTTTATAAATTGTTAATGAAGTTTGTCATCAAAATTGTCAGTTATTCTGTACAGCTCTTGAGCTTTATTTCAACATGTGTTTCTAACAGGGTCTATATGTGAATTTTAATTTTAGGTAATTTGTAAATTGTAGCACCGGGGATTTTTGCTGGCCTTTTGAATACATATCAAAATATTAGTATGATTTTTATGATTATCATGGAAAAGTTGGGTTTTATAACATTTTAACAAAATTAAATTATTTGCATTATTTACAAGCTTTAAAAATGTAACATGTAGGTAATACTTTGGGACAAGTGCTGTTGATGGGAATGAATTAAGGTGAAGTTTACCCAACCCGACTTAGGCATCGGACACAGTTAACAGGCGGTGTCGTGATGGTGTTGCTGGTGATCTCAGAATCGTTTTGTCTTCCACCCAGACANATCGGACACAGTTAACAGGCGGTGTCGTGATGGTGTTGCTGGTGATCTCAGAATCGTTTTGTCTTCCACCCAGACGTATGTCGTTCTTTCTGTGATGGAAATTGTTGAGTCATCCCAAAGATGAAGGTGAGGTCAGGTTCCCCTCGCGTCTGATACTTACGTTATATGTTTGGTGGGCCTATTCAGGATAGCCCACATTGACATATTAATTAAGGTTGTGCAAGANCTGATACTTACGTTATATGTTTGGTGGGCCTATTCAGGATAGCCCACATTGACATATTAATTAAGGTTGTGCAAGATTACGTTACCGGTGAAGCTTCTCAAAGGCGGGTTGTGGGGGTCCTGTGCCCCTAAATGCCAAGGAGGTGGTGCACAGAAATAAAGCATGTGGTCTGCTAATACACATATATTTTCCCTTGCAAAAATACACTACTCACATTGGTGCAAAACTGATGCGGTTCCTGGTCACTCGCGTCCGCCAGGTGGGTTTAGCTGCTCAAAAGCACGTTACTGCGACATGGAAATTAAAGTGAACTTATGCTTTCCTAGGTGATACTATTCCCGGGGAAGGAGGGATAGCACCTCTGGGTATGAGAGAAAATGAANTCTGCTAATACACATATATTTTCCCTTGCAAAAATACACTACTCACATTGGTGCAAAACTGATGCGGTTCCTGGTCACTCGCGTCCGCCAGGTGGGTTTAGCTGCTCAAAAGCACGTTACTGCGACATGGAAATTAAAGTGAACTTATGCTTTCCTAGGTGATACTATTCCCGGGGAAGGAGGGATAGCACCTCTGGGTATGAGAGAAAATGAAGGTTCCGGTTGATTAATTAAATGCTATTGTAAACTAAATGATTGCGACTAAATGACATGCATGTCTCCGGAGCGTCAATGGCACGGCGTGTGCCATTGTCTGTGACTCTCAGACGCTGATTACTTTGGCGGGCCTGCATAGCCGCGGGTATGGTGGCTACGTGCCAGAACTGTTTGCTTGCAAAAACTGAATATCTTTAAAAACAGCGTAACCCCTTGCAAAAATATATAAATTAAACAATAAAACACTGAGACATTAAGAGCAAATAAGTAAAGGAATGAAATGTGGCTGACGTCATGAGATGAACTCAGACACTTAAATGAAGTAGTTACATAAATTTCCTAGGGTGTCTTGTGTGGAATTAACATTGCGGCCTGCACTATGGGATGGAACTTTCCATACTGCTCCCCCTTCGGATGGGCCTAGCCGCCGGGTGAAGGGGGGATGGTTGCAGTACGCTGCTCTCACTCGCACTACACTACACTGCACCCATGCATGCTGGTACATTGCAGCGGTGGAGGTGGATGCACAACATGGCAGATGGTTTAAAAGGGGCAGGATGTCGT
Organism: Clitarchus hookeri; assembly: GCA_002778355.1. Lineage (NCBI taxonomy): Eukaryota > Metazoa > Arthropoda > Insecta > Phasmatodea > Phasmatidae > Clitarchus > Clitarchus hookeri. The sequence goes on from NQII01002337.1 coordinate 180,162, forward strand.
CATGCATCACATATTAGCCTTGAATCTGCTTGTAAAAGGCATTAGAAAAACGTTTTCAATTATTTAGCTGTGGCTATAACACATCTGCCTTATGATGGTGTAAATAATTTGTGATATCTACAAGGATGCTGTACCAATTATCCACTTTATTGGGTGAAAATTCAATCCTTGCTTCCTTTTTAAAGCAAATCCTTTCTTTCTGGTATACTATTAAGAAACAAGCTCAATGTAAAGGTATGATCTTCTGTGACTATCTCTGCCAATAGAATAACATAAAAATTAAAATTTTCTTTTGGTTACTGGTGTATAGTACACAGTAANCTGTGACTATCTCTGCCAATAGAATAACATAAAAATTAAAATTTTCTTTTGGTTACTGGTGTATAGTACACAGTATGTTAAAGAAATCATAAACATCAATCAGCACTCACAAACTGACATGATACAGTGCAAATTTCAAAATTAATTGGAGGTTGTTTGATTACTACTGACTTTGTTCGCATTTCGGTGATCCCAAAATTAATATGTTAAGAAATTCACATGGTAGTGTGTCTATACACATGCGATGGGAAGATACAAATTAGCTGAAGGAATAAATTTGACAGGGCCTTTAAAAGTGATTGATTAATTAATGAATTGTAACACCTATTAACAATATTGTAAAATATTAGATTAGTCAACATTTTTTGTACAAAAAGGATTAATCGGCAGTGTTTTCATTGGAACCACAGATTGAAAATCTGATCTAAGCCATCCTTAGTTTGTTCCACATAAAACAATTAAAATATGTTATATCTAATTTTCAATTTATTTTCTTAAGTTTGCCAAATTAAACTTCACAATTTAAATATGTAGTCTTTTTCTGGTGGCGGCAGATGACAAAGAAGGCTTTCACTGTAGGTGGTTTTGTGTTTGTTGCTATTTGATGTTTGAATACTTTTCTTTATGAAAACTTATATCTGCTTCTTTCTTGGGCTTAAACATTTCAGTGCAAGTGTTTACCAGTGATGCATACTCAGCAGCTGTGATCACCAAAGTGGTTCCGCTCACTGGGCAGGAAGGCTGAGGTGGTGATGCACCTACAGTATGACTCAGAAGTTGATTGCTGAATTGATACATAAAGAGTACAGAACCCATTGTACTCAAAAGATCTTGCCACATGTGGCCTCTTTTTACATAAAAATGCAAATTAAAACTCAGTGTAGGTTTTTAATGCCTAACATAGCCATTTTTTAAAATCAACCTCTTAAATTATTTCTGCCACAGCTTCATATGCTTCAATATAAACACTGACTTGGTGGGCAGTAAATTAGGAAAAGCAGAACCATGTCTTAATCATGCCTTATTAATCTAAAATTAAAATGAGACACAATTGGAATCAGTTTTTGAGATCAGTTTTTGTTTTGTTTTACACTCATTATAAAAGTAAGTTAGGATAGTAGTAACAAAATTATAATTATAACATTTTAACAGTATAATTTTGTTGACATATAGGTACAGCGGCACCGTCTGCAATTAGATATGGGGGGGGGGACAAGAATACATTTTCCTATTTGTTATAAAGGAACACAGGTCTCCCCAATAAAGCAAGGGGTCCAGGGGTTTGGATTTTAAGGTGAAAAATGGTTATATATAAGCATTCTTCATACCTAAACATTGATTATACCGCTGGTAAAATGTTATATTTTTAAGATAGCGTTTGTTTGAGTGATATCTTTATTAAACCCGGAGCATTGCCCACTCAATTTGGCTGTATATAACAAACACAGCCAATTCTGTTTTTCTTCTTTACAGCGCAAGCAATACTGGCCACTTTGAAGTAGCAATAGATGTTTTCTTTTAGGTATTGAATTATTGGAGTCACAGTGTGGTGAGACAGTATCCTCCCATATGTTTATTTACATCTGAACTGAGTCAGTATTTTTTTTATTTTATCACATTTGTTTTGTTTTATTATTTTTCATTTAATTTTGGTTAGAATTTCTTTATAATTTTATTTTCTTATATATTTAAATATTACTACAGAGTGCAGTTTATATTCAGGGGTAGAAGTAAATGTAATTTTATTTTTGCTTTGCAGCGGCCTGTTAAAGACATATGTAAGTTTATTTGCACCTCAGAGAAATTAACTTTTACAAATGTGGACCTAAGTTTGTGATAACAGGAAATTACATTATCTTAGATTCTTTTCCAGGTTATTGGCTTCTTGTGTGAACCCCGGGACTCTCAAACCAGACATGATGGGTGGCAGTCCATCGTAATTTTTGTCCGGCGATTTTTCTGTTAAATTTTGCCGAGACTGCCCAGCAGGGTAAACGGAGTGATGTGATGCAGTAGTAACACACTGGACTTGCATATGGCAGGAGATGGGTTCAGTTCCCTGTCTGGCCACCCTGATTTGGTTTTCCAAAATCTTTTTCTTCTTTGATTAAATATTTCAAAATTTTAAGCATATTCTTTTTACCTTATGTATAATTTGCCCTTGCTATCCAAGTATATTAATTTTTTTTATTCCTGACAGACATCAATTTTAATTGATTTTATTCACTAAATTATGTAATCTATTAAAATTACTACTCGTACTTTGGCTCTTCAGTTCAGAGGGACTCATCTCCATGCTAGCTGTTAGCCAGCGTCTGGTGTAAGTACCGCAGTATTTTTTTTTTTGTTTCTAGGATGATCAGTATATAAATTTTTATTTCTTTCGAAATAATATGTTTTCTGTATCACTTCTCCCCTTTTTACTAATAAATGCCCATGAATACTACAACTGTGAAGCTGGAAAAATTTACTGGATCCTGGGGGTTATGTGTCCTCACCTAGAAATTTCCCTACATCATCAAGGGATATGGGGTGTTCAGCCACCATTGTGAGCCTTGTGGTATAAAACTAAATACATTGTGTGCATCCTACTTTACAATGATGAAATACTCTTTCAACTTGCTTTCTCTTGACAGGTTTTACTCCAGATGTGAAAGTGTGGGAAGTGTGCTTCACAAAATCTGGAGAGTTCCATCAGGTGAACCGTGCATTTGAACTGACCGGCCACTCGTCTGGTGTGTATGATGTAGCCTTCAACACAGACTCATCTCACATGGCAACAGTATCAAAAGATTCTACTTGGAAAGTTTTCAACACAAAGAGTAAGTACACCCACAAACAAAAAAAAATTAAGCAGTTAGGAGTAATGGTTATGAAACAAAGCTTCACAAGTTCTAAGGTTATGTGAATTTATTGCAGTGACTACAATATCTCATCACTCGGACAACAGAGTTGGTTGTACAGGCACGCTGATGATTCTATGACATCAAAAGGATGTAGCACCCCATTGGGCGTGGATACATGAACCAGTTTGGTTCAGGAGTCATACAGCCATTGTATCCACTCCTGAGGGTAACTAGTCCTTGGTTCCTACAGACTGGCACCAGGTTGGAGTTGATGTCCAAGCTGATCCCAAACATGTTCTGTTGCGAACGGATCATGGGGCCTTGCTGGTCAACAGAAGTACCTCAACAGTACACAGGAATTTGACAGAAATGGGCTGTTTGTGGATGGGCATTGTCTTGTTGAAAGGTTGGACCAGGATGCTGTTTCACATGGGGTAACATATGAGGGCAAAGGACATCACTGATGTACCACTGTGCCATCATATCCTCCAAATCCCTACCAGAGGTGACCTGAAGTCATGCCCTATAGCTCTCCATTCCAAAATGTCAGGGGTAATGCCAATGTGTGTGTACCTCCTCAGCATCACCACCTAAACTCACACACAACAGTCATCCATGATAATGCAGAACCAAGATTATTGCTGATCATATGTTGCCACTCAACATCACTCCATACTTTCCAGTTATGGCACCACTCCACTTGCCACCATCTCTGCTCTGGTGTTATTGGTACTCTACACATGTGATGGTGAACTGGTAGATGCCAGTCGCCTATGCATGGTGCAGGAAGATACTGTTTGTTGTATATTCCAATAATTGTGTCCAGATGGCAGGTGCTATCGTCATGGGGTTAAATATTACTTAGTGCAAAAATACAGAAAGCCCTCCTTGGTGTGGTCTGTGTTAGTCGATTGGAAGCTTCACAACGTATGTGGGTACCCTACCCTCTCTTTAACCACTTTTTCCAACATTGGGGCTGGAATGCCCCACATGCCTGGCAGTTGCGTAATACATCCACCTGACGTGATGCAGACCAACATTGTGGCCCAAATTAAAGACTGTCAAGTGGTGGTAATACTGTCACATCTTCAAGGTATGAAATAGTGAAATTTGTTTTGTGCTCAAAGCAGTTATGTGGTGTTAAACACACTGAAATAGGGAGGTTACTCCAGCCTGTTGCAATATATATGGTCCATAGGGGCCATATAACTTATTCTTTAAATTCATTAGTGTATAAAAGAAGTACTAATTGCAGTTTGCATCTTCTTCAGTTGTAACTACATTAGTTGCTTCTTCCATTGCAGGGTAAACAGAGTGATGTGATGCAGTAGTAACACACTGGACTTGCATATGGCAGGAGATGGGTTCAGTTCCCTCTCTGGCCACCCTGATTTGGTTTTCCAAAATCTTTCCCTATCTTTTTCTTCTTTGATTTAATACTTCAAAATTTTAAGCATATTCTTTTAACCTTATATATAATTTGCCCTTGTTACCCAAGCTTATTTATTTCCTTTATTCCTGAAAGACATAAATTTTTAATTGATTTTATTCATTAAATTATGTAATCAATTAAAATTGCTACTCCTACTTTGGTTCTTCAGTACAGAGGGACTCATCTCCATGCTAGCTGTTAGCCAGCATCTGGTGTAAGTACCGCAGTTTTTTTTGCTAGGATAATCAGCATACAAATTTTTATTTCTTTCAAAATCATATGTTTTCTATATCACTGCTAAATCTCCTCTGATATGCCACATGAGAACATCGTAATAAATATAATTAATTAATTTATGTTTTATTACATTTCCACTGCCTGTTTCATAATCTTTAAATCTCTCCTTTCCAAGGCTGCTACTGGAGTTCTCCTGAAGGATTAGGGTATTTTCTAGGGGTTTTCCTTCCGTTTGCTGAAGGGTACAGATGCTGGAAACTCACCTTCACTTCTCTCTAGTGTGCTGTACCAGGACGCACAGCATGGGTGTGACATCGGGAATTGATTGTATGGATGCAATAAATTATGCTATGATTACAATTGGGCATGTTTGCTGTCATCTTACAATTGATTTTATTGTGCAACAAAAACATGAATAATCAATTGTTCTGAAATCTACTATGCTTGTCTTTTGTGCAAGGTTAGGAATGGTGATAATAAATAATGTGAGATACAAAACATAAGTTTCCCAACATATATTACCACATATTAAGTTTATGCGTGAGCAAGTTTGCTGTCATTCTATAATTTACTTTTATTTCTTTCTTCACCCATTAGATTAACTATCAATTGTTCTGCTGTTAGATGGTTGAACAGTGTTAGTTACTAAGGATTTGCAGTTCTTTCATATCAACATCTGCTAGAGCCCTTCCCCTCTCCCAAGGCCTTTCAACAACCTTTGCCCCTTCTCCACCTGTAATGTCTCATATTCCCTGGTTATTCTGGCAAACAGACCACCATTTATTGACTAACAAGAACCATAACATACATCTGTAGTGCTACCACACTTACAACCAAGACAACATATTTCCCTACAGCTACCACACTACCCAGCTAAAAATGTATATGCAAAAGTGATTCTGAAAACTACACTGAATGAAAGTTAGTTAATATTTGCAGCATTAATTTCCTTACATTGATATGGTTTAGAGTCAGTGCATTCCTACACAAAGTACTTTTGTGCTCTCATGCTACTAATAATAAGGTACATGAATCACATGGTTATTATTTGATTTCAGTTGAATACCAGAAGGGAGAAGACCCACACTTACTGGTCACTGGTAAGTATGAGCACAAGGGCACCCCAGCGCACCTTGCACTGTCGCCTAATGGTGAAGTTGTGGTTGTGGCTCATGGAAACTCACTGTCCTTCTTCTCGGTACTGACTGGCGAATGTGACAACTCTATCGATGATGTCTACTCCTCAGGTAAGCCTTATGCTCATGTGTGTACACATTATTCTAATTATAGATGAAACCGTAGATTTTATACAGGAGTCTTCACAAATAGCATCAAGTATGTGGGATGGGTTTTGACAGAGACCTTTCCTGCAGACATAACTTTATTTATTTGGGAGACATTTTATAATATGAACTGAATAAGCTGAAGATTTCTTCTTTCCATGGCTGTAAGAAAGAATATGTCCAGTACTCAGTAACTAATTGTTTGTATATTATGTTAACATAACACAATTGCAAGGGTCAGTATAATTGTGTTGTTATCAAGTAATTAAAGCACCATTTGCATTATTTTGGTGTTATCCATTCAAATTACTTTTTTGTAATTATGGAGATTTTTTGACTCGTATAGTAGTTTGGATGCAATAAAGACTGGCATAAATTTACGAAGTGGTATTAAATATATAAAACAGTAGGGCAAAATTAAGAAAATTAAATTAAAAATAGATACTGCATCTCAAAATCTGACTATACCAGAAAAAAAAATGTATTGTTTAGGTTTTGTAAATGAAAGCAAACATTGCATACATTTAAGAAAGAGAGGAGCAGTAACGCTCGTTATTTTGTTGTGTAAAGCCATAAAGAGACCATACAGGTACTGACCACCCACTCCCTTGACCAAGTGGCTGACCACCATGCTTCCTCAAAAATTATCTATCATTTTTTATTACTCTGGGGTTGCGTAAATCTGCTTCAAATGCGCTTTGGAGGGCATCCCATATATGCTTGAGAACACTCATATGAATACGAAAGGGACCATATGTGACTCCATACTCAAATGAGTGTTCCTCCAACCATAATTTGGCAGCTGTGTACATAAAGTTCACTGTTTGCAGATGTTTGTAGACATGAGCCCTAGGGTGTGTCAGTTGAACACACTCAATACCACTATGGATCACTGCCAACCAGTGCAGTTTTCTCCACTTACCAGCTCATCTTTTTGCTCAAATTGTCAGATTAGGCAATGCATTTCAAATTTTTATGTGCCTAGGGGCTGTGTTCTTGAGTCTTAAGTGACATGCATGGCTTTAATTGATACGGTTAGAAATGGTACTCTGGTTGGATTTCAGCTCTTAAATCCTTTACAATGCTGGATACAGTGTATAGAGCTCGCACTGATATTTGTAGAGAGAGTTGCTCTGGATCTAACATGCACATGGTCGCACTTATTTCCTACGTTAAAGTGACCAGCCTCCTTGGTAAACTGAGGAATGTCTGGGTGAGCTCAGTCTTTTGTACCTAACTCTCTTCTTTAAAGACTATTACACTTGCAGTGGAATTTGATTCACATGCTTCCTTTAGAGCCCATTCTGGAATCAGGGCTGAGATCGCTTGAGTTGTTTGTTCCTTTTTGGGCTTATGATTTGTGTCCCGCCCTACAACCAGGAAGTGGTTCAATATTTTGGTAGCATTTGGCATGATTTTCTGCTCGTGTGGTCCTCTTTATGTCCTATATGTTTGTTCCAACCTCATGCCAGCTACCCTGGATGGTGACCATAGGTTAAGCGTGGTAAGTTTTCCTAGGTAAACATTGATTTTGTTGTTTCCTAGGTTTAGTAGTTTATTTTGCTGTTTTGCGAAGTGTGTTGTGTTAACTTTTCAGTCATGCCGGCAACTGTTGTCATGTAATTTTTGTTGAATGAAGAGCTTGCCTGTGAGCTTATATTACAGGGTGTACAGCCCACTGCAACAGTAGCTGAATTGTGCAAGGCATTACTCACTGCCCCTTAACCAATGTGGATGTAAATGCTGAATATAAGTCTTGATGGAACTTGTGGATAACTTGGAAGATGAACACGGTAACTTATCTTTTCCTTGGATTGGCACACTTAGAAAGGGATACCGCAAATTTATTGAGTGTTTGTCATGGCAACCTTTCTGACCTGATGCAGTTTCTCTGGAAAATGTCAATGAACAGATCAAAACTTTGTCCGACACTGTTAGTAAAACCAAAAACTATTCATGGGTGGTCATTACCACTGAGCATGAAGCTGTCTCTTCGTGTCTAGCAGAACAATAAACTAATTTTACCATTGCTGAACCATCCACCTCCGGTGCCAAAACCCAGTACTTGACATCCCCAACTTTGTCAAAATTCCTGTCTCCTGTGAGTTAAGTACTCCCACTACTACTTCTGTTGCTGGTACTGTGGTTTTTTTCTGGTGCTCAGATGTTTGGTTCTAAACACAATTCTCTATTTGTGCCCCAGGTAAGTATGTCAACTTCTGTTTACCCTAGTGTACGCTCAGTGCCTTCAACTTGTTTTGGAAAGATCCCAACACCCCCTCGAGTGAATGTTAAAAATAGACCAAAGGGAGTTTCTCTTGTTTTGAGGCTTAACCTCCCAGAAAAGGATGTTGTAGAAAATATCTTGGCGAGACTTGCTTACCATGAGTGCACTCGTTTGATCTTTCTTGAGAAATAAAAATAATTTTGCTGAATTAGATACAATTTGTATTCACCTCCAAGATTTTATGTGAAAAGTCTCCTCCAATTTCTGGTCCACCTAAATACCCGTAAGGGGCCACGGTGGTGTAGTGGTTAGACTACTTGCTTCCCACCTAGGTGAACCAGGTTCAATTCCGAATGGGATCGCTCCCAGATTTTCACACATGGTAATCTTGCTTGACAATGCTGCTGGTCAGTGGGTTTTCTCAGGGATCTCCCATTTCCTCTGCCCTTGCATTCGGGCATTGCTCCATACTCATCTCACTTCACCCTCATCGGCTCTTCAACACCTTGATGTTAAGAGCTGCCCAAATCTCTCCTCTCCACTCCAAATACCGCAAACATTTACCAACCTGACAAAACTAATATACATTCTGTAGATGGTAAATCAAACACTAAGACCAGTCTCACAAAACTGAAAATTCTAAAGATTCCAAAGAAATGTTGCTGCCCACTGTTGGCACTGTAGACCACAAGAAGGACAATTGAGCGGTAATCCTCATGTTGGTTGCTATCCCAAGGATGCAAAGTATAATGCTCACATTCAACAATATGTGGAGATTATTTAAAAGTCCGTTGAAGATAATTATTTTTAATGTTACACTGCTTCTAATAACCTAGTACCTATTTCTTGTTGTGCCACTGTAAAAATAAATATTGCCCAATTTACTTGGATGGTTAAATGTCTCATAGTGGATAATTTGAGCCCAGATTTAATTTTAGGGGTAGACTTTATGAGAAATTCGGGTCTCATTTTGGGCATTCAAGAAAACATTTTCAAGTTTGCTCTTGACAAAAAAAATTTTTATAGGTAGTAAACCTGGTGTCAATAGTTCTGCCACCAAGGTTAGACCAACCTGTTAACCCATTAGGTAATTTTTCCCTGAAAAAACAAGTTCATATTAAGGTATTTGTGACAGTTACCCTAAAATCCTTATGTCAGAACTGGGCCTGACTAAGCTTTTGGAACACAAAATTAAGTTACTTGATAAAGAGTTGGTTAAGTGTCAGTCCTATCTTCTAGCATCTCCCAAGATGGAATTTTTTAAAAAGACTTCAAGTTCAAGACTTATTAAACAAAGGAGTAATTGAGCAGTCCACCTCACAGAATGCCAGTCCCGCTTTCCTTGTCCCAAAACCTAATGGGAAGCAAACGTATGATGATAAACTATCGTAAGCTAAATATTGTGTACAATAATTCAGATGACCTGGAGACCCATTCTCCAACTTGAGCATGCTTAAAGACAGTCACTGTGATTGCCTTTATCATAAAGAGTGCCGTAATGATGGTTACTCATAAGTATCTTTACATGGTATTCTGTAAGCCATATATTTATTGATACCTTTGTGGAAAGATGTACGTTTGGCAATGCAGCAGACTGTGTTCTCAAATCAATGATCTGCTGCTTTTATTTTATCTTTTCCTTTATTACAGGGTGTCTTGTGTAACACATTTTGTTATTACAGTGAATTTTCAACTATACTAGAATTATTTAATACATTTTCGAAAAACACTTCTAAAATTAATTTACTTCTCTCTCTATGGATACAAGATTACAGATGTGACACTCAAAATGAACTAGGTCCAAGATAGATAGTAGGCACTATACTGTGGCCAAATCTGTCATTTAATGATTACGTTATTTTATATTGCTGGAGAGTATCACTAGTGATTTATAAAATATACTCCTTAAATATTTTCCAGGCATTGTTTATTTGTGCTGAAATATAACAGAAAATAATATTTCTAATTTGTGGGGTATTTTAAAACTTTTTTTTTTGGTGTAGCATGTTTTCTAGAATTAACCTCAATATGGCAGCCATTTTCTTTCCACTTTCATTCATAAAGACACCTTGTTGGCTTGTCTTTATACCAGATGTTCACAAACAAATGATGATAAACACCAGAGTGGGGTAGATAATACAAATGGAGCGTATTTCATCAAGGAACCAATAGTCTAACGTCCATAGTTAACCTGCTAATGGCAGTGGCAATGTGCAGGGGCAGGTTGGCAATCACAATAACTACCCTACAGGCAGTGCAATGAAATAATTTATTTACACATTTGGGTTGAAGGCATGGAGACAATGTGTCTGTTCGATGTCTCTGTTCAAACTGTCCACCACCGTCTACCACACAGGTGGTGCGCAGCGCTGAAGCATGTTGCGAAGCACATATGCTAAGGTTTTTGGCTTAATGAGCTCATTTCTCATGTCAAGTGGTGTGGCATACACCATCAATTTGATGTGGCCCCACAGCCAGAAGTCAGGTGATGTGATGTCAGGTGAGCGAGGTGACCAAGCTATGGGGTCTCCCCTACCTATCCACCGGTTAGGGAAGTGCATGGTGCCAGCGAACCGCAATGACGAAATGAGGCGGGGTCCCGTCCTGCTGAAACCACATTGCCTAACGAGCATCTAAAGGAACCTCCTCCAAGTATTTCGGTAACACGTCCTGCAGGAACTGCAGATATGTAGAACCTCCGAGACTGTGACTGTGCGGTACTGAGCGGTGTTATCAGGCACGCAGAACTGCGCACAGGCTGGTTACAATGCCAGAAATGCCAACTATCACAAAGAGTAATTAGTGATGGTAAAGGGCAGGTGGTCAGCCACTAGCAAGAAAGCTAAAGTAAACAGCGGGGAGAATGAGAGGGGGAATACCAGTAACAGGAAAAAGGATGAGCATGTACAGATAACTTAAAAGACGACATTCAAACCCAGAACTTATTAGAAGTTAAGAAAAAAATCTCCTTGCCAACAACAGATCGTCTTCATCTACAGCAGACTGGCTGGATGTTGAGGCTGCACACTTTGAGTTGTAAAGCCTAGTTGCTTGTTTTGCAGCTTGCAGTTGCTGTATGGTGAAAGTGGTTTGATGACAATATTTTTCCTTTGAAATCATCTGCATTTTCTGGATTAACAGAGAACTTAGAAGTTCTGTGTCAATATTTGCATGGAATTCTGTTTTGTGTTTCCTCACTAAACTAAAAAAAACTCTTTCAGTTGGCGAATTGCTCTGCGGAATAAGGAGAACTGCCATGATCAACTTGCTTAATGAAGGGTACTCTTTAATTCCTGATACATCTGTTGTCTTTGAAATTTTCAATCATATTTTGTCAGCTCTGTCATTGATGCCGAAAGAAAAAGAATCAAACTGAAAACGACTGAATTCTGTTTCTAATGATTCAATTTCTTTTCTGTCAGCACCTAAAGAAATTGATCAACCATATATTCAACTGATGAAAAGCCTTTGTTTCTTCGCCGGAACACATCATGTTCCTATAACCAATTCACCATAATTTTTTTGGCATTTAATGCTACAAAATTTTACTTGCAACAAATTTCCTGCTTTCACAAATTGAATAATCATTTTGGTGAAAAAATTATTCAGCTTGGAATGCAGCTGATGAAAACTGGTTTCTCTTGTTGCAGGAATACATTTAGAGGGTAAAAAAGTGGAAAAAGAGAGCTGAGAAACAAAAGGTCAAGTTTAGTTGAAGGATTTTCAAACTGCTCTTTAATTTTTGAACTGGACTTATTGTGGTCCATATCGCAAAAAAAAAACATTTTCAGAGGATTCCACTGCTCTAAGACTATCAACACATTGCAGAAGGGATAACCACCTCATTGAAACCTAGTTCAATATTTTGTGAGGCTTTTCCCCAAAAACCTTTTGACAAAGCTTCAAAATATTTTGTCTTGTTGAGCTCTTTTGCAGGTAGTAATATATATTGATTAAAAATTGCTCAACACTGACATTTTCTAATCCATTACAGCCTTTTCGAGCAGCCAAGTGCACAAGATGACAGGCACGTCCTTGTACATGTATTTTCAGATTTACTTTATAAAGAAATGAACTAACGACTTTGAGAACACCGGTCATAGTACTTGCATTTTCCCATGAAAAACCTACACAATTCTCCCATTGAATATTCCTCTTCTTCAGTTCGCCATCTAAAATTTTAAAAATCCCTTCTCCTGTATTGTCACGTGNTAAAGAAATGAACTAACGACTTTGAGAACACCAGTCATAGTACTTGCATTCTCCCATTGAATATTCCTCTTCTTCAGTTCGCCATCTAAAATTTTAAAAATCCCTTCTCCTGTATTGTCACGTGGCTCCTGAACAGTCTATATAGTGGTTGCAATCTAACCAATTTCCATATCGAAGTATGACACAACTATTGTATACAGTTTTATATCATTGCAACATAGCCACTCTTTTGTATACTCCTCTCGGAATTTCTGCACAGCCTTTGGTTTCTTTGTAATCTCATCCTACCACTAATATCGTCACTACTACTACACTACACTAGAAACCGTTTCGTCGNTACAACCTTTGGTTTCTTTGTAATCTCGTCCTTTCCACTAATATCGTCACCACCACTACACTAGAAACCGTTTCGTCGCTATTTAATACACGGCTGAAAGTTTCTCTACGACACTATACAAATATACTGTACAATTTATGATTTAACGCATTACTGGTGCACTTAGCACCAATGTTCACAACAAGCGTTTCTTGAGACACGCAGAAAACTCGCATGCTACCACGCGGTTAAAAAAAAACAATCAACTAATGCAATCTTAAGTCCAAGCATGCTAGCTTGGGAAGTGGAACTGGAACAGTAACTGACCGTTACATTACTCGGATGTTGAGCTGCCAAAACTATTGTATTAAATTCTCGTACCAACATAATGAAACACTTGCGCCACACACCGCGAAAAAGCTTGCTGAGCAAGTGCAGTGCTCTAGCGTACGTTACCACANCACAGCCTTTGGTTTCTTTGTAATCTCATCCTACCACTAATATCGTCACTACTACTACACTACACTAGAAACCGTTTCGTCGCTATTTAATACACGGCTGAAAGTTTCTCTACGACACTATACAAATATACTGTACAATTTATGATTTAACGCATTACTGGTGCACTTAGCACCAATGTTCACAACAAGCGTTTCTTGACACACGCAGAAAACTCGCATGCTACCACGCGGTTAAAAAAAACAATCAACTAATGCAATCTTAAGTCCAAGCATGCTAGCTTGGGCAGTGGAACTGGAACAGTAACTGACCGTTACATTACTCGGATGTTGAGCTGCCAAAACTATTGTATTAAATTCTCGTACCAACATAATGAAACACTTGCGCCACACACCGCGAAAAAGCTTGCTGAGCAAGTGCAGTGCTCTAGCGTACGTTACCACAAAACCCGAATTTCACGTTTATATACCATAATTGTCGTACATTTGGAAACACAGGACGTGACGTGCATAAATTAAAGACATGACCGGGCCCTAAAATTACGGATCACTTGCGAAGATTCTATTTACTAAGAGCTCAAGCACAGATTGTTTCGGCACACGTAAAACTTAAATACTTCCTAAAATTGATCAAAATAGTAATTTCTGACATGCCATTCGTAAAAGCGTAATCGTAGGCAAAAATTCATAACTATTACGATTAATTCGTAACTGTTTGCATATCTGCAATGCCACATACACAAGGTTGCATATCTGCCCCTGCACATTGCCAGCAACCCAAAAAAGCGCAACAAACTTATTTTTCAGCCAATTTCCCATGTTTCTTTTTACCAGTAGTTTTTTTTTTAACAATTCCTTAAAAAAAAAAGCTCGTAACAGTGAATTTCTGCTGTATTTGGTGTTCTTACACGAAGAGGCTGATTAGTTATCCTAAAGCAACATTTTAGAATTGTAGAATAATCTGTTCGATTAAGAGACAAAGTAATCAACCTACTGCACTTTATTTGAATTTTTGGAAGATTACACTTTTTTCTTTGAAAGTGTCTGAAGTTCATGCAAGGCACAGAGTATTCTCTAGAGTTACCAAACATTAGAGGACTAGTTTCGTATTTCCAAAATAATATTTAAATTGCCTACTTTTTAGCAACTCAATACCTGGTCTTCAGAAACTCGCCATAATATTTTGTTACAAATAATTTTAAAATACGGTAATAGTTTTGTTTTGTCTTCCGCATGCTATGACCTGCAGCAGTACAAGTTAATTTTTTTTTNTTTGTCTTCTGCATGCTATGACCTGCAGCAGTACAAGTTAATTTTTTTTTCCAGGTGCCATAACATGTGTTCAGTTTGACCCCCTGGGCAAGTATGTTCTGACAGCTGGCGAGAAGCATGTGCGCATATTTCACAACGTGACAGGCTATCGCACCACCCTTGTGTCGCTGCAAGAGAAGCTGAGGCAGACGGGTATAAGCTCAGCCCAGAAGGAGCGCATGCAGCAGCAGATCAACGATGCAGAGCGCTTCCTCAAGAGCGTTGCCGAGGGCGACAGCTGAAGCGNAAGGAGCGCATGCAGCAGCAGATCAACGATGCAGAGCGCTTCCTCAAGAGCGTTGCCGAGGGCGACAGCTGAAGCACCCTCGCACACGACACTGCAGCGAGATATAAAAGTGTTCACAAAGTTTGTATCAATATTGCCTTACGTAAACTGTGTGTTTGTAATGGTGTGTGAGTTCATGCACAGAGTTATTTTAATACTTTTGTATTTTCTGCTTAAAGTGTAAATCTATTGTGCATTATTATATTTGCTGACATGAGATATTTTCGTAAAGTCACAGCGCCAAAATATATGAACTTTGCCATGACAGGTAATGAAGTCATGGCAAAATGAAATTGTAGCAAAACGGAATATTATTTATTGACTGGTGTGCAAAACCTACATCAGAATAATGCATACAATACAAAAAAATATTTAGTTAAGATTGTGGGCTTAAAGTTTGTCAGGGATTGAAAATTATGGCTATTTAATATGGTGGGCTTAAAGTTTGTCAGGGATTGAAAATTATGGCAATTGGTTATGCAAATAAAGTGTGATTATTATTTTTCATCTCACGTTTGATTTTTACTACATTCCGGATTGGTTTAAGCCAAAAACGCAACATCCAAGCCAACCACTTGATATCCTAACAAGTCTTGTCATCTTGTGGATATACAAAACTGTGGACGATTCAATAGGAAATTTGTCAAATACAGTTTCTGGATTCCCTGGAATGAAAAATAACAATTTCTGATCTACATGTACTGAATGTAGAGTAAAATTTCAGTTTGTAATGGATTTAAAAAAAAAACTGAATGAGATACTCTATGCCAGTTATTAAAATGAATTGTAATGTAGGTTTCAAAGCAAAAGTTTATATGTATATATTTTTTAAGGGTATTTGAGTGAGAAATAATTCCTTTTTTCCAATTTTAACTTCACTTTGCATCCGTTCTTGTTTACATTTAATGTCAGCTTCGAAAAATTTAAATCCACATTCATTCTTAGGTGGTTCCAGTCCATGTCTGGTTTCGAGTGCAATTTTATTCTACACACAGTAATGGATCATAAGATCACTATTAATTTATTGAATGTACAATGATGTTACAGACATTTGATGACTGCAGCATAGACAAAATAAAAACTCAACTGCATGAAATTATAAATTTAATACAAAGAAGTATAAAACTCAAGTTTACTGTAAGGTAACAAATCCTGTTTCTGGATTTTTAATGAAAAAAAAATATACACACATTTTATCAGAAAATATATAAATATTTCTTCTACCAGGTTATGTAAACACGTATCTGGAAACTCCTTTTTTGCCAAAAAGTTCTTCCTCTCGTGAGAAAAAAATACAGATTATTAAATATATTTGTGCTAAGAGTTCTGACCTGAACAACTTTTGAACAGTGACCTTTGCTGACCAAAGTTATGTTTAGTAGCTTCTAGTGAATAAACTACATTCAGAGCAAAAATTAAGGTTGTAAAAATCAAACCACACTTTTTTGTACTGTGTTATATTTCTGAGCCATCTGTACAATAGGTAGTATGTATGTACTTGACATGCTGTTAGGCATGCATTGACTGCAATGGCTCAAAGAACTCGTACTGATGCTGNTACTCATACTGATGCTGTGATACAAAAAAAAATATACAGCACTGGAGGCAGGCCAAAACTCAAATGTTGGTGTCCCAAGCCCTGAAAGTCCCACAGTGTCAACTCTAGGGTCTGGTGAAATGATGGTTAATTCTTCAGCAGCGGATGTGCCAGCAGTAAGACCCTAACTGCTGAACGATGCAGTTGGAGCACAGCAGACAATTGTGATCGGACAGACAGCGGCCCCATGGGTAAGCATTTCCAGGTGTAGTCTGCGTGCAGTATCTTCGCACTTGACAATGAAACCTCAGGAAAAGCAACCTACTTAAGATGTGCTTGGTTGTTTCCGAAATGCGCCATGTATCGCAAGCATTTTATACTTCTGCTAACGTAAATGTATTTTATTTTTGGTTAAACTGGGCTTAAATTTTATTGAATTCTAATATTTCATCTATAATTAATGTGAATAAAACCAGGGAGAAAATATAGGTGTGCAGGTACTGCCTAGTAAGAAATAGTTTTCATGTAAAATATTAGACTGTGTGTACAAATAAGGTGTGCTGCCCTTTTGGTGCATCTTATAGACTTAGCTAAGCTTTGTTTACACGAGGTGGAGGAATATCTTAATTAAATTCTTGNCACACATTTTATCAGAAAATATATAAATATTTCTTCTACCAGGTTATGTAAACACGTATCTGGAAACTCCTTTTTGCCAAACTTGCAAGTTCTTCCTCTCGTGAGAAAAAAATACAGATTATTAAATATATTTGTGCTAAGAGTTCTGACCTGAACAACTTTTGAACAGTGACCTTTGCTGACCAAAGCTATGTTTAGTAGCTTCTAGTGAATAAACTACATTCAGAGCAAAAATTAAGGTTGTAAAAATCAAACCACACTTTTTTGTACTGTGTTATATTTCTGAGCCATCTGTACAATAGGTAGTATGTATGTACTTGACATGCTGTTAGGCATGCATTGACTGCAATGGCTCAAAGAACTCGTACTGATGCTGTGATACAAAAAAAAATATAAAGCACTGGAGGCAGGCCAAAACTCAAATGTTGGTGTCCCAAGCCCTGAAAGTCCCACAGTGTCACTTCTAGGGTCTGGTGAAATGTTGGTTAATTCTTCAGCAGCGGATGTGCCAGCAGTAAGATCCTAACTGCTGAACGATGCAGTTGGAGCACAGCAGACAATTGTGATCGGACAGACAGCGGCCCCATGGGACTTTAAATAAGTCCTTATAATCACTGACAGTGTAGTGGTTGACCTAGTGGCTGTCCTCTGTGGCGCAGTCGGTTGAGTGTTGAGCGTGAGTGGTTTCGGTTTCGAACCCCGGGTAGGGCAAGGATGTGATTTATGCTCGTCCGTATGGACCACCCTATCACGGGAAAAGACACTTTCAACAGGACAACTATGAAAACAAAGTTGTCGCGGAATTTTGAAAAATATGTGCTGTAAATCTTACTAATATTATAAATGCGAAAATCTCTCTCTCTCTGTGTGTATGTGTGCAGTATCTTCTCACTTTACAATGAAACCTCAGAAAAATCAACCTACTTAAGATGTGCTTGGTTGTTTCCGAAATGTGCCATGTATCGCAAGCATTTTATACTTCTGCTAGCGTAAATGTATTTTATTTTTGGTTAAACTGGGCTTAAATTTTATTAAATTCTAATATTTCATCCATAATTAATGTGAATAAAACCAGGGAGAAAACATAGGTGTGCAGGTACTGCCTAGTAAGAAATAGTTTTCATGTAAAATATGAGACTGTGTGTACAAATAAGGTGTGCTGCCCTTTTGGTGCAGTTTATAGACTTAGTTAAGCTTTGTTTACACGAGGTGGAGGAATATCGTAATTAAATTATTGTTTTGTAACAAAATAACAAGCATCGCAAATGGTTACTCCTACACACTTCTGGCAACTCTGCAGTGAACGACNTCTTTCTTACTCATTTATCCATCTATCTTTCTCTCTTTTTTTTTTGTTAACCCAACTTTTACATTTCTGGAAAAAATTAAAGAACAAGAGCTACAGATTTCCTGCAAAAAGAACAGATTTTCATGTTGTCAGCTGCCCCCCCCCCAGTAGCATGGACACTGATTCAAGTAATGGTGAATCACAGGTCACAGTAGCTATGCTACTGGGGGAAAAAAAGCACCATTAATTTTTAGCTTTCCTGCTATGCTTAAAGCTACTGCTTATGTAGGCAGCTAACATTGTGCTGAGTTTAAGTGAAATAAATTTAATTTTAAAAGTGCTCTAAATTTTTTTTTAATCTCTGCTCACAAACTACATTTATGAAACTCTTCATGTCCAAAGACTATTCTGTTTTCTATCTCAATTTTTTACATTAGTGCACTGTAAAATGACAGTGTTACCACTGAAGTCTCGTACAGGCAAGTTGCCAACGGAGAAGTTGTACTTGTCATGACCTCCCTTATCACTCCCACGCATCTTGGTTTTAGACCCACAAAATAGGTCTTGATATGAAGCACCTTAACCACAGATGCACAGACAGGTTTTTTGTGTGCTCCATTTATTCATGTTTTTCATTACACAAACAAGATCTGGCGCACGAAAGCTCCAACACTTATCTTGCTGCTGGCAACCGCCCCAATACATCAGCATGCATAAACAACTCAAGTACTGTCTGATCCACGTATCACCAGCACAGTTTAAGAGCCTTATTGTTGGGAAAAACTAAGTGGTACATGGGTAAATGCCACAGATTCTAAAATTGTTAAACGTCTGTGTTAACACCATTTTCAAAGGAAAAAAAAGACATGCAGTGAGTAAACAGATATTAACAAAGAAACTTTATATATAATACACACACAGATATATAAGTAATTTGTAATTATGTAATTTGAAGTTAAAAAAATTTTGGCCTGAGCATTTTGAATTATTGAGGTTTTCCTGTTCCAGCATGTTTACATATGCTGTTCACTGTAAAGTGAGCACTGTTGAGGCCCTAAGTTATTTTTAGCAATTATTTTATTCTTTAAATAATAAACACAGTGTGTATATTCCACTGCACATGGAAGTTAACATCAGAGGCTAAAATAAAATATATTTATTGACTATTATTCCAAATGAGAGGACTTTCAAAAGTGCTCACCATGAATAGCCTACATTGAAGAAAGCCTCTATGCAGGTGGTGACACCTTGGTCTCGACCAAAAGTAGATCATGGCCTTGCAAGAGGCCAGGTTCACAGAAATGTTATCATCTTACAGTAGGTCAGGCTTTTCAAGGTTGCAAATATGTTGCNTTGTCATGACCTCCCTTATCACTCCCACGCATCTTGGTTTTAGACCCACAAAATAGGTCTTGATATGAAGCACCTCAACCACAGATGCACAGACAGTGTTTTGTGCACTCCATTTATTCATGATGTTTTTCATTACACAAACAAGATCTGGCGCACTAAAGCTCCAACACTTATCTTGCTGCTGGCAACCGCCCCAATACATCAGCATGCATAAACAACTCAAGTACTGTCTGACCCGCGCATCACCAGCGCAGCTTAAGAGCCTTATTGTTGGGAAAAACTAAGTGGTACATGGGTAAATGCCACAGATTCTAAAATTGTTAAACGTCTANTTAAGAGCCTTATTGTTGGGAAAAACTAAGTGGTACATGGGTAAATGCCACAGATTCTAAAATTGTTAAACGTCTATGTTAACACCATTTTCAAAGGAAAAAAAATACATGCAGTGAGTAAACGGATATTAACAAAGAAACTTTATATATAATACACACACAGATATATAGGTAATTATGTAATTTGAAGTCAAAAAAATTTTGGCCTGAGCATTTTGAATTATTGAGGTTTTCCTGTTCCAGCATGTTTACATATGGTGAGAACTGGGAAGTGTCTACAGCCCAGCTATATGCTGTTCACTGTAAAGTGAGAACTTTTAAGNGGAAGTGTCTACAGCCCAGCTATATGCTGTTCACTGTAAAGTGAGAACTTTTAAGGCCCTGAGTTATTTTTAGCAATTATTTTATCCTTTAAATAATAAACACAGTGTGTATATTCCACTGCACATGGAAGTTAACATCTGAGGCTAAAATAAAATATATTTATTGACTATTATTCCAAATGAGAGGACTTTCAAAAGTGATCACCATGAATAGCCTACATTGAAGAAGGCCTCTAAGCAGGTGGTGACATCTTGATCTCGACCAACAGTAGATCATGGTCTTGCAAGAGGCCAGGTTCACAGAAATGTTATCATCTTACAGTAGGTCAGGCTTTTCAAGGTTGCAAATATGTTGCNCTTGCAAGAGGCCAGGTTCACAGAAATGTTATCATCTTACAGTAGGTCAGGCTTTTCAAGGTTGCAAATATGTTGCTTACAAAAGACAATGCCGCAGAAGGAGAAAGGGATGTGCGACAGCTGTAGCTAAGTGAAAATGTGGAAGAGCTATTATTAGAGTCACGTGTATCCCTCATTGTATTGTGTCATGTTTACTATGGTACTACTAAAATGCTTGGTAATGCTTTGGTGTGTATGCTCCAACCTGTGTGCATGGTCCATTCAAGTATCATGCCAGTTGATTTACAAATTCTCATTGCACATAGCATGATGGAAAAACATACATACAACACCACTTCTCTTAAATTAAAATTGGACCCCGATTTTACGAGGCCTCGTGATTCCTGAGAATGGCCTCATAAAATTGTTGCAAAAACCACTTTTGACCCTCCAAAAACCCAAACATTGCGTTAAGTCAGTTTGTAATTGTCTCCGTCACAAAAACAACAAAATTTTTAGAAATGAAATTTTATTTTCTTTTAATAGACAGACATCTTCTGAATAAAAGTAAAACTCAGAATAGCATATACGACAACCCCTCGCTCCAAAAAAAAATTGTACACTTTGGACACTGAGTCACTTACGGCAAGTGCAAAGTCAATTTTCAGTAACTTCTTGCACGACAAGGAGACAAGTGATAAATGAAATATTAATTTATTTCAATAGGAAGACATGAATAACAGTATACCCCAGAATGGTATATACAACCACCCCTTGTGTAAACACAGCTGTGTAACTTTTTAGCAGGAAACAACTTTGACTATAATGGAAAAATCCACTANAACCACCCCTTGTGTAAACACAGCTGTGTAACTTTTTAGCAGGAAACAACTTTGACTATAATGGAAAAATCCACTCGGCATTCTGCGACATCAGCTTTAAATTTGATCCAGTTTGACAGATGTGTACATACGGACGTGTTGAGGGGGATAGAAGGGGTTTTACAAGTATTGTAGAATGTTCTTTCTGTTTTGTAAATTGTAAACACGTACAAATGGAACTATGCATGAATAATATGTGAACATGCCATCAATAGCCAAAAGCACAAGATAGAAATTTGAAAATGTAAATAAAATTGCAATTCAATAAACATGGTGTAAGTAGACAGTCGATTCCAAATGCAATCCAAACTCGGAAACCAAAAAAGAGGAGCTAAAATAAAACTTACCGTATTTACTTCAATGCAAGAGAGGTTTTTTTCCCTTGTTACACGGATAAAAATTTCTAATTTGTCTTGCATTTGAGGAATCCGTTTCAATGGACTATTTTGCCAGCCATGTCACTAATAATCTATCTATAAAAATGATGTACATTTTCAACTGAATGGGTTTGCTAACATGCTAAACAATGGGAAGAGAAAAAAAATTTAATTTTCAATTGCTGACATCCGGTCGAGTGAATAACCGCAGTAAACAACATATACTGCATAGCTATAACCAAATGACAATTTAAGGAGATAAAAAAAATACAAANTAATTTTCAATTGCTGACATCCGGTTGAGTGAATAACCGCAGTAAACAACATATACTGCATAGCTATAACCAAATGACAATTTAAGGAGATAAAAAAAAATACAAAAATAGTTTTATTTCCACAATGGAACATTTTTTTTTTTTTTTATAAAATCANCGAGTGAATAACCGCAGTAAACAACATATACTGCATAGCTATAACCAAATGACAATTTAAGGAGATAAAAAAAATACAAAAATAGTTTTATTTCCACAATGGAACATTTTTTTTTTTTTTATAAAATTATATTCAAACAATCTTTTTACGATAATGATCAAATGAAAACGCATACTGTGTGGCAATTTCAACATTATGCTAAAAAAAATCAAAACCCTCAAATGAATTTTTTTTATTTGCAGTAAAACTAACGTGTATCTTAACTCAAATAAAAGACTTACTCTTGTTTATGTAATTACATAAATATTTAAATTTTTTATGCTGATTTGCATGCAAGGATAGTGCATTATTAACACATAACACCACAAAATCTTGTCCCTTGACATAGTTCACGTATCTAATTTTCACTGGTGTTTCATTTACAGTTAAGCCTGCGTCTTTCTGCAGTGAAATTTCCCCAGAATTTTTACTATAAAAGCCCATTATTGCTTGGAACAAATGGCTGTTCAGACTGTAGTAAATATGATATGTGGTGAAACTATTCCACTTTGCATGCATTTTCCTTGGTTACCCTATGAAGCTAATTACAATCAGCACATAAACAGCGAACAAGTCATGGGCCTATACAGATATGGGTTGCTGGTCTTCAAAAGTTGTTCTACTTAGGTTCATCTACATACTCATGAAGTTTGAGTCAAACATTCATCAGCCTGTGTAGCATGCCTCTACAAAACAAGTACTTAAAGCTTTCCTTTAAAACTTTGTTTACTTATTGTAACTGAACATGGTCTTGTAATTTTCACCAAGAGTAATGCCAAACATTTAACATTCATACACATGTGTTAACAAACTTTTAGAATTCATACACATGTACACAGACTCTTGCAAGGTTCCTACAATTTTAGTAAAATTTATTTCCCTGACCATTAGCTGAAATTTCCCTGACTAGCACATTAATGTTTTCCCTGTTAAATTTTACACAACGCCGAAGTTTTCATTGTACTATATTCNGTATGCATTTCAGTCTCCTCGTCCCCTACAGCCGACCTTGCCGCACCTCTAATGTGAAAATCAGAAAGTAGACACATTACAAAAATTAATTAATATAAACATTAAAACAATTTAAAACCTGACAGGCTTGACACCATGTTTTAATAACTAAACCAGAATAATGATATACAATTTTCTGCTAAAATTATTTTCCCTAACAGAAAATGCAGTAAATAATAAATACAATGCATTTATCCACAAAGAAACAAAAAAAAAAAAATATATATATATATAAACAGAAGTTTTTACTGAGNATATAAACAGAAGTTTTTACTGTGAGTAGAGAAATGTGTCTTAGTACTCCTAAAATCGCTAGTCTATAAAAGCAACGCTCTTTTACTCCTAGTTCTTTTTAAATTCTTTATAACTGCTTCCTTGTGAAAACTATACCAGGTGTATTTGAACAAATGTAAAACACCACGGTGGAGCTGAATACTCTGATATGGCATGCAACATGCAGCAGCTCTGCAAAGCATGCAAGACCAATGGTGAGTGATATTTTGAAAAAAGACACCGAGCATGCTACATTCTGACCAAGTGGGTAATATGTTAATAATAAATAGCCATGTCCGTGCATTGTGCATTGGGGTACCATGTACGCTGATAAAGCCAATATCTTGATGGAAATCATGTTAGACTATTCTTTCCTTACTGCAGAATATTCCATTTGTATCCATCTACCTTACCCTTATGTTTATGATAATTTGTTCAATAGACCCAGTAACTATGCAGCCTGCTCGTAAAGTTAAAGGCCGCTGCTAGCTCCTGAGGCAAGAAATGCCACCTCCTTCCAGTCTTCTACAAATTTCCTAAGTATGAATACTCTATTATAATGGCCCTGGTTAGTGCAGTGGTGAAAGAGAAGGCAATCGAAATTGCACCCCAACACCTAACTCTATTAATAAAATTCAATGTACTCGAAAATTAGGACACATTAAAGAAACTAGCAAACTCTGTCTACAACTCCGACATCTTCATTTCCCACTGCTTGTAGAAAACTGCAGATTTGTTTTTTAACTGTGGACTTAACCAAACTGATAACTGAAGGTGATGCATACATAACAGCTAAAAAATTCTTAGACCTGTACATGCCAGGCATTAAATCTTTAAATGTGATTTGTTGGGAGAATAAATAAACTCCCTGACTTTCCAGATTGTAGAAACGCGGTCTTACTCTTGAACATTGCTACAGGGCTCCCTGCCAAAGTTCCACTGAATTTTACACACATGCTGTACAATGGATTAATTTCAAAATTAGAGTATACTTGACTGCCATGTTGTAAATTCTTTGAGACGACCACTGCGCAACTAAACCGCCAAATGGCTAACGACATAGCCGAAGAGGGACAAGGGCTACAGAATACAGGTGCCACCCTTGAGTTGGTAGCATGAGGAGTAGGTGTTACAACACACACAGGTGCTTCCCAGCATCATCATTTGGATGCTTGGCGGGCTGCTTTGAATCTGCTTACTGGCCGCTTTTCCACTGGTGCTTGAAACTGAGCATCGTCCACCTTCCGCTCCACCACCTCACCAAACTGCACACAACAAATAACGGTTATCATCAGTTATCTTTTTTTTTTGTGAGCACATGCCACATTTACCTGAATATATGATAAACTTTAAAATAGAACCACCCTTACATTCTTATTTTCATCTACAGCAAAAATTAATATCTCCAAAAATTATTTGGATTCAACACAATTGAATTTAAATAAACTTTGCATGCTGAAAAATATTTTTATGAAAACTTGCAGCCAAATTTTATGCAGTTAATAACAATATACAGCGTACTACTACTCAAATGCAGTAAAACCAAAGGATCTCATTTTTTGGTCCATCCCTGTATGGTTTTTATTTATAAAACACAATCCATTAATTTTTTTTAATTTAAAGACATAATTAAGTGGGTTGTACCATAAATGAAATGCATTTAATTGCATAATGGTCGCTGTCGCATAATGTTTGTACCATAACTTTTAAGTGGTGAAAAGAGTAACATTTATCTACTACCTAAAAGGTGCTGTCTTCTCAGCATTACATCAGAGGCAGATCTTGTATGAATGTGCATTACCTCTACGTGTCCCTCCACAAACAAATCTGGGGGAGGGTGATTCCATCAGTCCCCCTTTCACAAAATGTGGAGGGGATGAGTCGAAGCAGTTTAAGCTAAGACAAGTTGTGGCCGAGGATGATCAAAATATTTCTGAGATATGGTTGTTCGGCGACTAGTTTGTCACGGACCTCTAGCAACCACTGTTGATGCTTTGTGGACTCGCATACAAACCACATGTAGAGAGATTCCCCAGGAACATATCCAGGTCCTCTTTGATTCCATGCCACGACATTTAGGGGCTCTCATTGCAGCACGTGGGGNAATCTACAGCAAAAATTAATATCTCCAAAAATTATTTGGATTCAACACAATTGAATTTAAATAAACTTTGCATGCTTAAAAATATTTAAATGAAAACTTGCAGCCAAATTTTATGCAGTTAATAACCATATACAGCGTACTACTACTCAAATGCAGTAAAACCAAAGGATCTCATTTTTTGGTCCATCCCTATATGGTTTTTATTTATAAAACACAATCCATTAATTTTTTTAATTTAAAGACATAATTAAGTGGGTTGTACCATAAATGAAATGCATTTAATTGTATAATGGTCGCTATCGCATAATGTTTGTACCATAACTTTTAAGTGGTGAAAAAGAGTAACATTTATTTACTACCTAAAAGGTGCTGTCTTCAGAGCATTACATCAGAGGCAGATCTTGCATGAATGTGCATTACTCTAGGTGTCCCTCCACAAACAAATCTGGGGGAGGGTGATTCCATCAGTCGCCCTTTCACAAAATGTGGAGGGGATGAGTCGAAGCAGTTTAAGGCTAAGACAAGTTGTGGCCGAGGATGACCAAAGTATTTCTGCCTCCCCTCATAAAGGGTACAAATTTGAACCTGCATGGAGGCTATCCGCCTCCCGCCAGATGGCTAAGATAGTGAGGACGCTATACTGGTTATTACGCAGCGACTTCCCCTCTCACCAGGCATGAAACACAGGGAGAGAGAATGCGGAATTAGTGGTTAGGCGACCAGTTCCCCTACAATCAGGCATGTATGGAGGGGGGGGGAGCAGTATCTCGCAGAGCAACAGCCAAGTATGCCTGAAGATGACAAATTGCTTCCTCCCTCCTCGCATGACGTGCAAGAGGAGGTGTAGCAAGGTCAAGCTGTGCGCATTGCTGAACAATGGCTGAATGGAAGGAGAGGACAGCACAATGGTTACTGTGTTTGTTAATACAAGGTGGTACACTCCCCATTACTGAACATCTCGCTTAAGGAAGAAGTAGAGTGACTTACGATTAAGCACTATGTGTATCTATACTAAATGCAGAGTTCATTAAAATGTAGTATAGACACTGCAAAAATGGTCTCAAAAAAGCATAATTTGAGTTACATATGAAAGAAGAAAGTGTATACTTTGTAACGTTGAAAAATATTTTGCTAGAATTAATTCATTTAGATGTTAAAAAATTAAATAATAAAAGTCTGTTTTAATTATAATTTAAAGCGTATTTCCATTTTGGGTACTTCAGAAACCACATTTTGTAACAAACCATCAAGCAAGATTATAACATTTACTCTGGTTGTAGGTAATAAAAATTTTTAAGAATGTTTTTTAATAATTTATTTTATACACATACATTTCAGTTATAGATGAACTTTCAAAGCTGAAATGGATTAATTATTTAAAATTTTTGTAAACATTTTCATAATTATTAATTTTTTATTATGTACAATTAGTGTAATTACAATAATAATCTTGCCTAATGTTTCTTTTACACAATGTGCTTTCTTAAGCATCTAAAATGGAAATATGCTTAAATTTTAATTAAAAAGATATGCTTGTGAGTTAAATTTTGAAAACAATACGTAAATTATAGCAAAATATTTTACATTGTTATAAAATATATGTATTCCTCTTTCGTATGCAACATAAATTGTACTTCTCTTACACTGTAGGTAATGTGTGTTTACTACTTTTTAATGAACTCTGCATTATAGGTCGGTTCCATAATTTTTTTTCTGCTATATTTGCCAGATAACGTTTTGTAACAGCTTCAGGTCTTCCTTTTACACTATGTGGCTCTGGTTTCAAAGATAAATACAATGCTAAAATGCAAACCAAATGAACATTATTTTTACTCATGCTTAAGAAAAAAACTTAAACAACACTATTGTTTGTGAAAATTGCAACACCCAGAAAGAATGGCCTGAATGAATCCAAACTTGGAGGATGTGTAGAACAGTGTACCGGCAATAAGTGATTATGATTGCAGAGAGACGGCGTACACGTAGGCCCGGCAGCACCCTCTCTTGTGTGCGACTGGAAAGGTCAGTGTTACGCCAAGCTCAGTCAGTGAAGAGCCGTCAAACGAAGTGAAAGCAAGCGCCAGTATGCCTCGTCGACGTCAAAAGGTGCCACATTAGCATGTGAGAGTTCAAACGGGGCAGAATGATCGGTTTCCAGGAAACAGGTTTGTCATATGACATTTCGGCTCATACAGGATATGCTGCTACGACAGTAATACGTGTGGGGCACCAGTGGATAGCAGAGGGTCGTACGCAGCGACGAGTGGGTACTAGACCACAGTACGGGATGACAGTCATCTTGTCTGCATGGCCGTAACAGACTGCACAGTCTCGTCCACAGTGTTGGGTCGACACTGGAACACTGCAACAGGTGTGAACCTGTCTGTGTCGACGGTTCGACGCTATCTGCTGCGGGCTGGACTGGTGGCACGCATGCCATTGCGTCTGCTTCCATTGTCCAGAAACCACAAACGTCTCAGACTGCAATGGGCACGTGAATTCTGTTGCTGGCATGCTGAGTGGCAAAATGTAGTGTTTTTGGATGAGTCCGGCCAGCTTCAACCTGTCCTACAGTGATGGCCGCATACGTGTTAAGATGCTACTGAGCTGACTACAATCTGGTAGTCTGCATTGTGGAGCAGCATAGCGGACAAACGCCAAGTGTGATGGTTTGGGGCGCGATTGGACACAACATGCAATCTCAACGCCTATGTATTAAGGGCAATCTGAACAGCAACCGCTACATCAGGAAGGTTTTAGAGCCCAAGGTACTGCCCCTCCTTCAAGCGACTCCACATGTCATATTTCAGCAGGACAATGTCTGGCCACATGTAGCGAGGAATGTACAAGCCTTCTTCAATGAACGACGGGTACCTCTGCTTCGCTGGCCTGCACGTTCGCCTAACATGTAGCCCATCAAACATGTCTGGGATATGGTTGTTCTGCGACTAGTTCGTCACGGACCTCTAGCAACCACTGTTGATGCTTTGTGGACTCGCATACAAACCACGTGTAGGGAGATTCCCCAGAGACATATCCAGGTCCTCTTTGATTCCATGCCACAACATTTAGCGGCTCTCATTGCAGCACGTGGTGGCTTCACACCATACTGAATTCTCAATGACAGAGATCATGCACAGTTCTGTAATCCTAATCAATTTTGTATTGTCATGTTCCTAATCTGTAATATAAAGTTCATTTCTATCACATGTATCCTTCTTGATGTTGCATTTTTCACAAATGTTAGTGTATTTTGTATAAGTTTACTAACTAGTAGAACGTGCCTTATCCAGTAATACAGTACGAGTAAATCTGCAACATACTGTTTTTTGGTTCTCTACTTAATAATATAGTGTACTGTATTATTTTAAAAATTATATTTTTGCTACTTTAACTTAAGCGTCTACAAAGAGTTATTTTAACGTGAGCATAAATCACACAACCTCTAAGATAATTATTTACGTTTGTGGATGCCAGAGATATGGTCCCAAGTTATAGCCTATACTTGTTATGGCGCAGTTCCACTGTATGAAAATTACACTGCAAGCTTCTAGCTAACAGTACCTGAACATTCTGAAAAACGTTGTAACCAAGGGCCGATAGAAAATTTTGCACAAGTGTAAAGTTTGTGCATGATTAACATAAAATGAAAGATAATATTTTTAAAAAATCTATCAAGGTGTGCATTTTGTGGATGAAAAGTGACAAATATCTGAAGATTAATAAGGAAGTGCTTTCACACACTAAAGAGCTAGGCAGCAATGGCTACAGTGTCTTGTACAAAATGCTGCAATTAAATACTCAAGAGTANTTTCACACACTAAAGAGCTAGGCAGCAATGGCTACAGTGTCTTGTACAAAATGCTGCAATTAAATACTCAAGAGTGAACATGAAAAAAACATTTTATGAATGAAGTTTAAGGCAGGCCATTTCTGGGTCATGAGGTACATGTGAAGAATAACAATTTGCCAGAATCTGCCAGCAGATTACACATAAAAAAATTGTTAGCTTAAACCAGTATATTGTGTATAATGTGTACAGAAACAAATTATTTATTGTGTCACACTGGTAATGTTGTTCAGACTCTCTTGTTCTTTCAGATACCACAGAATTGCACTGTTGAAGGAAAAAGCATTGGCTAGCATGAGCATGAAAACTACCGCAAGAAAGAAGTTGCACTGTACAGTCGTGCTCGCAGTTACAGTTGAATGAAAAATGCTACTGTACATGATGTTCAAATGCANTTTCACACACTAAAGAGCTAGGCAGCAATGGCTACAGTGTCTTGTACAAAATGCTGCAATTAAATACTCAAGAGTAAACATGAAAAAAACATTTTATGAATGAAGTTTAAGGCAGGCCATTTCTGGGTCATGAGGTACATGTGAAGAATAACAATTTGCCAGAATCTGCCAGCAGATTACACATAAAAAAATTGTTAGCTTAAACCAGTATATTGTGTATAATGTGTACAGAAACAAATGATTTATTGTGTCACACTGGTAATGTTGTTCAGACTCTCTTGTTCTTTCAGATACCACAGAATTGCACTGTTGAAGGAAAAAGCATTGGCTAGCATGAGCATGAAAACTACCGCAAGTAAGAAGTTGCACTGTACAGTCGTGCTCGCAGTTACAGTTGAATGAAAAATGCTACTGTACATGATGTTCAAATGCAAAATGTTACAGAAAGAATTTAAACTTCCTTGTCGTATTTATAAAAACATTGAAGGAAAATGTTGGATGGATGAAGAACAAATGACTGAATGTGTTAATACCGCGTGTAACAGACGACGAGGTGCTCTACTCAAGCTTCCATCAATACTAGTGCTGGAATGTTTTGTGCCCATATTGCCCAGGAAGTAAAAGAATTGCTCCATCAACACAGAGCACAGCAATTTGTGGTTTGAGAAGGGATTGGGGGAGAGTGTCTCGTAATCGTTTGACATGTGAAATTGTAAAACATTTAAGATAACTTACGTCTGTTTCATGTGTGGATAATGATAATGACAGGCAAGTATGAGCTTACAAGAGTTAAATTCAAACGTCCATCACTGAAACAGGTACGTTTGTGGATTATCAAGGCTTGGGACATGATTCCATGCAAAACTGTCTTATAGAATTTCAAAATGACTGGCACAGCCAATGTCATGGATGGCATTGAAGACGACACATTAAGGTACAGTGATATATCCTCGGAGATGGTCAGCGACAACAACCACAACAATATCAGCAATAATAAACTTGCCAAGCATTGAGCATCTCACTGAACTGGTGAGTTGTTAATATCCCAGGCTGAGGGCAGGGTATCCCTCCTGATGTACACAGAAGTGACTGTCAATGTAAATAAAAAGTGAATACTGTGAGTGCTGTTTTATAACAACATACTTACCACAGGGGGCAGAATCTCAACTTCTTCCACTGTGTCCTCAGCACCATTTGCAAAACATGCCTCCTCATAAGGAGATGACAGGTGGTTTGAAACACTTGGTTCATCAAGAGGACTGGTAGTTTTCTTCAAAATAGACTTGAGACCCACAGTCTTATTATGCACACGTCTGTAATTATCATAAATGTCTGCTGGACATGATATTGTGTTGGAATCATGTAGTTCTGATTTTCCGGTCCCCGAGTTTGGAGTATGAGAAAATTCGATTCTCAACTCTTCGTCACTATCCACATTATCAATATCTTTTGGTTTGTCAGAAAAAGACACTCTCCTCCTCTTAACCTCTACATTGTCTTGTACCGAGTTTGTTGCTTCATCTGGGAAAGAAACTCTCCTATTTACATGTTCCTTCATCACTATCTCTGAAGGGGGGGAATTATCATGAATCACTGCTGATGTACTCGAAGCTTCCTTCGTTCCACTGCTATACTTGGTATTGTCAACATCTTCCTCCACTTCTACTTCTTCTCCATAATCTACATCATCATCATCATCATCATCATCTTCTTCTTCTTCTTCATAGTCACCATCTTCAGCATGCAACCTGTAGCAAACAATGGATACAAAACACTGTTTTAGACATTGCATTACTTGTTATGGAGCAAACTTCCGTTAACATTCAGAATTTAAAAAACAAAACCAAGCTAATAAAAATGACAACATGATGAGAAAATATCAATCAACTGAATTAGTATAACTATGCAAAACAAGAAAAAGAAAATATTCAACACTATCCTCTGCTTAAAAATAGATATATTAAGTAAAAATCTAGATATGAGTAAACCCAGTTGTGTTGCTCCTTGCTTGACTTATCCTTTGTATGTGTGTGCATGTTTTCTTTGTCAAACAAAAGTATTGTTGGAACTTGGTTTCTGTTATGTTCCTTGCCCGGACGCCATCTTCACACTGCCCAGTCCTGCATACTGTAGCATTACAAATTCTCTATACTATATACACTACACTTCTCCCTCCTAAATCTAGTATTTACGGTAGTTGTGCTGACCCAAACCAACACAGATAAAAAAACACTTCCTTTCTACCACTCAACCTTCCACTGCGCCTTTGAGTTCCCAGTCCAGGTGGAGCTTTGGCTTCCCCACCAAATCCAAGGAAACCTTCCCCCCTCACTGTCGTCTCCTGTGCCTGCTGCTCCCCGAGGCTTTCCCGCTGCCTGGCTCTCCTGTTGTTCAGTCACTCTGGTGCTGATGTCGCTGCCCCAGTCACTAGCTGCTTTGGTTCTGGTGCTGATGCTGCTCCTGCTTTCCCTAAAGACACCAGACTCCTCCACGCATGTGGTTTACGTGCTATCCCGGGTGAATTGCTCTGTTCACCCAAGGATACTTCCTCTTGCAGGTGGCTCTTGCATAAGTGATCTTGATAACAAAATCTTATTACTTCTCCAACCTTGACCCTGTACGTTACTGGGCTCACCACTTCTACAATACACCCTAGTAGCCATCTGGGTTGTTCCCCTCGGACACTTTTCACCAACACAGGATCGTGCACTCTGAATCAGGCGTCTTGAATCCTTCTTAGTTTGCTCCCTTTGTCTTGATATTCCGGTAGGTTTGGCTTCACCAACAACAACCGAGTACGTGGTTTCCTTCTCAAAAACATTTCTGCTGGGGTCTTCCCAGTAGTCGTGTGCAGTGTATTGCGGTAAGTAAATAACCACTTATCAATCGTATTCTGCAAGGATATTGTCCCCCCAGTTAGACCATTCACCAAGGCCTGCTTCAAGAGTGCTGTCTTCACTGACTGCACTGTTCTCTCTGCTGCTCCATTGGACCCGTCCCCCCAGTTAGACCATTCACCAAGGCCTGCTTCAAGAGTGCTGTCTTCACTGACTGCACTGTTCTCTCTGCTGCTCCATTGGACCCGTCCCCCCAGTTAGACCATTCACCAAGGCCTGCTTCAAGAGTGCTGTCTTCACTGACTGCACTGTTCTCTCTGCTGCTCCATTGGACCCGTCCCCCCAGTTAGACCATTCACCAAGGCCTGCTTCAAGAGTGCTGTCTTCACTGACTGCACTGTTCTCTCTGCTGCTCCATTGGATTGTGGGTGAAAAGGTGGCGTTAGCTGCAGTGTAATAGCATTTGCCTTGCGAAACTGCCCAATTTCCCCCGAATGAAACTGAGGTGTGTGCGCGTGCACACACAAACACACACACTGCATGCACACGTGCACTCACACACACACACATATATATATAACTGCAAGGACAATATCCAAAACCTGAAAATATTATTTTATTTACATTAAATAAATATTTTTGATACTCCTCAGATGTATCAGTTACCTTAAAGATCTTGAAAAAATAACACTAAATAGTGTATGCTTTTGTCAAAGTTTAAAGTTCAAAGATGCAACATGCCTGAGTGATTCAGAGGTTCTTGTGGCATGGCAAGTCAAAATTGCACAGTTATGATGATCTACAGGTAGGAGAGTAAACTGAGGTGAGAATGAGAGCCTTACTAATATACAGACATTTGCTCGCTGCACAACTAAAATGTGAGAGGGAAGCACATGCTTGCATGCAGAATAGGATCAAGATGGAAATTAAAGATGGTGCTAAAAGGTGACACCAACCGCAACATGTCCCAGGTTGTGTGTGACAAGTCTGTAAAATTATAAATATGAATGGAGTTACAAATTTCATCACTATCTAGTTTCAATTATAATAATGAATAACTGTAATAACTGTGCGACAACAGTTTTTTAAAAATTTTCACATAAGCACCATTACAGAGCAAAAAGTAAAGTACACTAGAGACTGTTGCAACACCATTTATTGTGATCGCCTCTCCTTTACAACCAGTTAATGAAGAAGCATAAAAAATTTGAGTTAAAAAAGTGTAAAATTCGAGGGAAATTGGTAGAAAAATAATAAGTTTGTTGCACCTTTTGTGGCTGATGCAAATTGTGTGTCTCTGGACGAGCACTGTATTGTAAGCAGTGCATATAAGCTATCAATTTACTTTGCCCACCGCCTTCCCACCTGCAATCAGTGTATTTCTGAATGTGATACAACTATCGCATGTCACACACTTGTCTTCCCATTGTGATCTTGCTTGCTTGCTTGCTTGCGAGTACGCTACATTCTCTGCTTGTTATTACAACTTGGATTTCTTTGGTTTCTATTACCATTTGTTGACAACTTATTATCCACAGTTTTTATGGACTCTAATTTGGTAACATTTTTGGTTTGATTGTCAACAATTGTTAATGACCAATGCAGGGTAACATTTTTGGCTTAAATTTGTGAACGACTGTTAATGAAATGCTCAGTTTTTTATTTTATATGATTTTTGCGAGTTCAATAAAATGAGTGATAAGTGAGCTTGTCACTCGTTTAAAAGTATGAGATCACCCAGGGAGCAGATCAGAAGATTTCCAAGACAAAAGATTGTGCAGCAGCATGGCATCCCGAACTTGAGTTTCTTCTTTCTTCCATTTGCATATCCTTCCACCAAATGTCAACATTACCACTGCAATGTGATTTTGTTTTTCACATTTACATCCACTACACAAAAGTCTGCTGTGTTTACTCAATAAAAAGGCAAAACGTAATCATGGTTACGGTGAACAACATAATCAAACGATAACACATTTTGTTTTTATAACATACTGTATTTACTCATGTAGGCGACCTAAATTTTAAAATAAATATTGTTAAAAATTGAAGTGGTACGTTTAATACAGAATATATACAAAAATAATGCCAAGTTTACTTGGCACAAATGTTGATCTATGGATCAACGCTACCCCCAAGTCATCAAAGAACCCTTCCGACACCACAAATTTATTTGGAAGTTAAGTAAATAAAAAGCATCTANCGCTACCCCCAAGTCATCAAAGAACCCTTCCGACACCACAAATTTATTTGGAAGTTAAGTAAATAAAAAGCATCTAGCATGGCCTATTTTGTTTATTTTCTGTTAGTCCGCCAGTCCCATGCTGTAAATACCCATAATGGCGGGAGTTTGTGGGAAATAAAAAGTTGCTAGGATGAAGTATTGGTGAATGCAGCGGTGACAGTGATGAGAGATGACTGCTGGAACTGTAACATAGGTCATCTGTCTTCCCACGTTGCGTAAGTGTATATTCCCTTCTGTGTTCAAGAAACCCACCTCCAAGGCAATGGGAGCTGTTAGGGAAGAACATAGAATGAAAAGGAGGGGTAATGATGAAATGGTTTTTTGTTCCCAGTATGCAGCACCATTGCCAGATTCATGGTTGCCAGTTCCCTGCACTTGTTGCCTGGCTGTCTACTGAGGTCTTGCTTATGCAAGACGGCTGGTTCTCAGTGATAATAGTTAACTTGATTACACAGTATTCTATAGTTAATACACGTGAGAAACACAAGGAATCTGTTTTATTAAACGAGTACTTATATTTACGTACTATGTATTTATATGGTCCATCTCAATGCATTAACAAATTATCACTGTAGCGAACATATTGCAATAAACAAGTTCAATAAAGTTAATTTTGCTGCAATATTTTATGTGGCAATACTAAGTTAATACGATTTGCTTCGACACGTAGCATTTCAGATGTGACCNATTTTGCTGCAATATTTTATGTGGCAATACTAAGTTAATACGATTTGCTTCGACACGTAGCATTTCAGATGTGACCGCATATCCCTATTTTCTTGTGTCATTAAAATATCTATAAAACTCTTCTTCAATGGAGAAGTATTTGCATTTCTTTCTGCAGTAGGCATGTTTATTTTTTTGGTTGCTTCTCTAGTTTCTACGTCACCTAGGTGAATTGGTTGTGNCTAGTTTCTACGTCACCTAGGTGAATTGGTTGTGATTCCTGGTGGAGTTGCTTCCAGATTTTTGCACGTGGAAATCCAGCCGGATGATGCAACTGGTTGGCTGGTTTACTCGGGGATCTCCCATTTCCCCCGTCCCTTTGTCCCAGTGCTGCTCCATACTCACCTCGCTTCACTCTCATCTGCTCTCAAGACCTCGATGTTACGAGCTGCCCAAATCTCTCCACTACACTACACTCCATTCCACTCTAGTTTCTTTCTTCCTCATGTTACACCAACATGACACATTTTGGATTATTGTATTTTCACAAGACAACTAGTTTGTGCTGCATAAGTAATTACTATTTAACTTGAACTTGACAGTGAAGCATGTAGCTGCACATTTTTTCTGCCCATCGCTTTCACTAGTGTTATCACTGTATCACACTCATGCAGAAGAGAATTTACTGATTGTACAATGTGATTGCTGGGAATAATTTTTAGGAACATGTCAGCCAATTAAAGTAAATATACATTAAATAAAAAACTTTTACGCAAGAGACAATTTAACATGGACTTCATGCAAAAAAACTGCAAATTTTGACGCATAGATGTTGAGGGTAAATCAAAATCTGTCCAAAATATCTATTACGACCACCCCTAACCAACACCACCTATTTCCAGAAACTGAGAGGGGTCATATNATTTTGCTGCAATATTTTATGTGGCAATACTAAGTTAATACGATTTGCTTCGACACGTAGCATTTCAGATGTGACTGCATATCCCTATTTTCTTGTGTCATTAAGATATCTATAAAACTCTTCTTCAATGGAGAAGTATTTGCATTTCTTTCTGCAGTAGGCATGTTTATTTTTTTGGTTGCTTCTCTAGTTTCTACGCCACCTAGGTGAATTGGGTGCGNCTTCAATGGAGAAGTATTTGCATTTCTTTCTGCAGTAGGCATGTTTATTTTTTTGGTTGCTTCTCTAGTTTCTACGCCACCTAGGTGAATTGGGTGCGATTCCTGGTGGAGTTGCTTCCAGATTTTTGCACGTGGAAATCCAGCCGGATGATGCAACTGGTTAGCTGGTTTACTCTGGGATCTCCCATTTCCCCCGCCCCTTTGTTCCAGTGCTGCTCCATACTCACCTCGCTTCACCCTCATCTGCTCTCAAGACCATGATGTTACGAGCCGCCCAAATCTCTCCACTACACTCCACTCCATTCCACTCTAGTTCTTCCTCATGTTTCTACCAACATGACACATTTTGGATTATTGTATTTTCTCAAGACAACTAGTTTGTGCTGCATAACTAATTACTCTTTAACTTGAACTTGACAGTGAAGCATGTAGCTGCACATTTTTTCTGCCCATCACTTTCACTAGTGTTATCACTGCATCACACTCATGCAAAAGAGAATTTACTGATTGTACAATGTGATTGCTGGGAATAATTTTTAGGAACATGTCAGCCAATTAAAGTAAATATACATTAAATAAAAAACTATTATGCTAGAGACAATTTAACATGGACTTCATGCAAAAAACTGCAAATTTTGATGCATAGATGTTGAGGGTAAATAAAAATCTGTCCAAAATATCTATTACGACCACCCCTAACCAACACCACCTATTTCCAGAAACTGAGAGGGGTCATATNAAAATCTGTCCAAAATATCTATTACGACCACCCCTAACCAACACCACCTATTTCCAGAAACTGAGAGGGGTCATATCAGTCAGGTTCTAATGCATGTAAATGAAATACCAGATGATTCAGAAGAATGGTAAATACATAAGGGATGCATCTCTATCTGTATGATAAGCAAATGGATGCCATTTTCGGGGCAGTTCACTGGGAGTAGCTCCCCAGCCTGAACTCTGTGACATGTGTCCAGTTGTCTTCCTCACGTATGCCAGCTATCGTTACAGTTCAAAGTTCAGTGTGTATGCAGCCGGCCAGTGCTCGCCACGCGCCTGCACCGCTAGTCTGAGTCTCACGCCATACCCTACGCTTGGTCCCCACCCGTCAGGCTTTTCGGAGCATAGGTCGGGAGTCTATGTTCGGCAATTTGCCATTAAAGACACTTGCTCTCAAGTTAACCTTCTACTTTCACAGCTACCCCACCTACCACTATCCTACATTAGACTCACGCATGGCTTTGCCGCGACACAAATCCCCTTACATCAGGTCACACCGCTCTCCTGGGCACTCCCTTGGCAAGGGCATAGAGAGTCTTTCTCGGCCTCCCAGGCCCGAGGAGGGAAAGCTTCGAGCCTTCATCTGTGCTCCTGACTCGAGCGGTCGGCCGCCCCTCAGACGTCACTGAAGAATTGGAGGAGGACTTGCATGTTCTTTTTGAGAAAAGTCAGTACCCTCAACCTGACGGTGAGACTTGAGCGATCGTGTCGCCCCCCTCACTGCAGGCTGACAGTGGATTAGCTCCTCAAGAATACCACGACAGTACTCCCCTCTGAGATTGTATGTAGTTACCAACCCTCAACCTGACAGTAAGACTTGAGTGATTGTGTCGCCCCTCTTACTGCTTGNGAGTCTTTCTTGGCCTCCCAGGCCCGAGGAGGGAAAGTTCCGAGGCTTCAGCTGTGCTCCTGACTCGAGCGGTCAGCCGCCCCTCAGACGTCACTGGAGAATTGGAGGAGGACTTACATGTTTTTTTTTTGAGAAAAGTCAGTACCCTCAACCTGACGGTGAGACTTGAGCAATCGTGTCGCCCCCCTCACTGCAGGCTGACAGTGGACTAGCTTTTTCAAGAATACCACGACAGTACTCCCCTCTGAGATTGTATGTAGTTACCAACCCTCAACCTAACAGTAAGACTTGAGTGATCGTGTCGCCCCTCTTACTGCTTGTTGACGGGAAGGTAAACAGGGACGAACCCCTACGACATTGGCACCAGGGGGCATTGCCGACCCACTGGGAAGGCCACGCTANGGGAAGGTAAACAGGGACGAACCCCTACGACATTGGCACCAGGGGGCATTGCCGACCCACTGGGAAGGCCACGCTAGATTAGAGTTCCCTGCAACGAACGAAGACCAAATACATTGAACTACATCCAGATGTGCCTGAGCCGACAGATTTCAGACAGACCTTTTAGCCTAGTTACCCTCAATACACATTACTATCCCCATGCCTGGTCACCGTTCTGGGAGGAAGAAGGCGGCTAAGATTGCAATTGCCCAGGCAAAGCAAACTGTCGAGCAGGAACCCGGCGAAGCTAGGGTCTACTCTAATCTGCGAGAGGAAGCAGAGCGAGCACGGGCCCCAGCTGGAGTTCCATCCTCACCGTGGGCCCGAGCCACCGAAGCGACAGTCCGCAATGATTCCGGCTACTGGACTGGGTGTTTTTCGGTACCCCAAGCTGCGTCACCTTTGCCGGCGACCCTGCCCAAGAGACCAGCACCAGAGTTCCACCGGCCAGTCCACACACCAGCCATTCGCTGCCTCTATATGAGCCCCCGGCCTTCTGCCAGCAGTTCCAGTGGAGTTAGGACAGAGATCACTGGCCAAGCACCGATTAGAGCCGCAACACTCCCAACTTGTAGGTCAACCGCACGGTGACCGAGATCCCAGCTCGCCCGCAGAAACTGCAGTATGGAGGAGAGGGAGTCTTCCCGACCAGCCCTAATTAAATCCCATTAATGGAGCACACAGCTGCCTGGCTCCTAGGGAGAGAACTGACGATTCCATTTCAGAAACACGAAGTGGCGTCAATTTAATTGCATTTTATAAAAACTACAATATACTTGCATTTTGTAAGTGCATTACTTTACATCCTGTCTTGTTATGTTACAATAAGGTAGGTTACACGATACGTGTAACCTAAAATTAAATATGTACACTTGCTATTCAGACAGCTGCCCACAAGTATTTTAGCTAAGCATTACCGACTGATTTTTCTCCCCACTTTATGTAGCTTATTTAATTTTCAGTCACCAATCATGAATTTTCAGAAAAACCAACACACTTATTGTCTCATTCGTACAAATTATTTTCTCAGTCATTCACATTAATTAATATCAGTTACAAAAATATGAGGATAAATGCCAAAATGTGCAAAATTTACCTCAATACAATATAATTGCATGGCAACTGTTGTGGCTACCATTCATTAAGTTCTGAATTACAAATGAAATCATATTGACTTAAATTTATAGTAACCTATACAAAATATTGTTTTGTAACATTTTCTAATTACCTATCCAATTNAAATCATATTGACTTAAATTTATAGTAACCTATACAAAATATTGTTTTGTAACATTTTCTAATTACCTATCCAATTCTTCTTGTAGTTCTTCCTCAAGTTCCAATTCATCTAAACGTTGCCAAATATCTTCTTTTTCAATCAGTGGCTTTTTTTCTCGTGTACGCACTTCAGCTAGTTTCTGTCTATACTGTCGCTCCTTTTCTCTATGACGAACTGCACACAAAATATTAGATAATGTCTTTACAAGTAATATCACCCTCACATTCAAAACTATTTCACTATTATTTATGTCAGATCAAATTTAAAAAATGTGAACATTATTTTAATTTTAGAAAAAATTTTGCCCATATGACTCATCTTACACCAGTCAGCAACACAGATAATCCATTAATAAAACCAGGAAACCAAATACAAACTTTTAATTTTTCCCTTCTCAGTCTTATTTAGAGGTGCCATTTTTTGCACTAGAAGTCCTAAATTCACATTGGTTATGTTTCTGGAAGCTCCAAAGCAAATATTAGTGACACATTTTACTATAACAAGCAACAAAGTCGAGAGATTCCAAAAATTGTCAAAAAAATTTATATTTTCACAAATTTTCAGAAAAACTGTACAATGTCATTATAAAATGCAGGAGATTTAAATTATATTCTGTAATAGATTTAAGTTATGTTACACAAGAAATTTAAGTTGTGTTATGCATGAGATTTAAGTTGTGCTACNTTTAAGTTGTGTTATGCATGAGATTTAAGTTGTGTTACGCATGAGATTTAAGTTGTGCTACATATTTAATACACATACAGCAAGAGTTAAATTTCCTCCAGCATTCTTCATCAAGTCACACACAAATTAATTCACAGTACAACATTAAGTGACTAATCCTTTTGTTGCACTACCAGTAATATTTCTAAGTGACATTTTTTAAAATTTGATTTGACCACTGAGCCAGGGTGGCTAGCAGTTTCCTTATAACAAATCCCTTAAAATAATTTTTTATAAAAGGATATACAAAGATGGCATACAAAAAAAAGTGATAAGAAGAATAATAGCTATCTCAGGGTCAGAAACAAATCACAATACATAGACAAGACAGTATACAATACAGCAGTTCATTAAGAACCATTAAAAGTGTTTGAATTATTATTTTAGTAGTATTCTATCTGTAAAATCTTAAATTGGCACTTAAAATCACATTTTCCAGTGTCAATGATTGCCGTATCAACAATAAAAAATTAAATTCTGTGAATTTTTAAGGTTTTCCCTGATGCTAGCCATTCTCTACAGTATAATTATCACCATCCTAATGGGTGTATATTGTCAATAGAATGGGAACAATTGGTGAATACCTGGACACTACAGAACATGCCTAAAGAGGATGGGCTTAACAAACAATGTCATCATAAATAAAATAAAATTAAGAGACGAATAAAAAATATTCAGTACAGTAGAGATACGATAGGAATTTTTCCTACTTTCTTTCTGCCTACCGCATGGTAGTATGATAAATTTTAAGACTCATGCTGTGGTCCTTTCTTTATTTGTATGTATATACCTTGAGAAAAAAACATTTAAAAATAGACTACGATTTTGCGCGGGAAAAACGGACGCTGCCGTGTTGATTTACTCGTGACGTCAGTATACATGTTGGACTTTGTTGTTTACATGCAAATGCCTTAGCGAGTATCGTGGGCATCTGGAATTTTTATTATATTTCATTGTTTCGGAGGATTTTAATATTGCTGTGTCATCGAACACCAGCAAGTTTTGCATAATTCCACTGTGCAAAAATACAACGAAATGTACTACTGATAAGATACCTACAAATAGTTTAAGTGAAAAAAACAAAGCGTGAAACATGCCTAAACATAGTTCTAACCGTAAAACCTAGGTAATTTGTGACAAAAGTACACGTTTTATGCGTGAAAATCATTTCAGGTTTAAGTAAATGTTTTCTCTTACCATAATTGCACTGACCTAATTCGTAACACGGTAATGTTTATTTTAGTGGCTGTGCCTGTATGGCCAACGAGAATCCCAGAAATGGCCTTTATATTTTATAAAAACTTTATGGTTTACACTATATGACAGGTATGTTGTTTTGCACTTTGTTATTAAAATACGAAAATGTCCTTTGGCACATATAAATATCATTGAAAATTGCTTCATAATTTTGAGGTTATATGCTCCTGTGTATGCCTGTTACATAGGCCTATGTTTCAAATATTTCTTTAATAAAACTTGTGTCATGGTAATTTAATCTGTAGACGCTTAATTTTATCCTTAATTTTTAGGACTAATTTGAAAAAAAACTGGGATAACAAAATGACATTACTAATTAATATGGGTACGGAAATAGAACGTTCGTTAAATTTGCCCACAAAAGGCTTGATATTTTTGAGATGTGTTTGCAGGAAAATATTTCAACTAAGCATAACGACATGAGTCTAAAAGAAAAAAAGTTATTTGTGAGAGTAAAATTATTGAATAAAGTATTTGCCTACAAGTTTAAATTCGTTGCCTATTGCCGTACTAAAATGGTGTTTTGAAATGGCAACTACATTTCAAACATTGACGAAGGCGGCGACAATTGAAGCAAAATCGTGTTAAAAGTATCAGCAAATTTTGCAAGAAACCTAGGTTTCCAAAAACAATTTCATTCCTTTTTCAAAGTGTCTCTGTAATCCACGGCAACCGGCCTAAAATACTTTCACACGCATGCCGACATTAAGATGGAGAGGCCAGAACATGTACAACTACGCTACACTCACGTTAGCCAATAGCAAACTGTTTTAATTGTTTACGAAGGAGTTTAAAATTTTTACATTTCAAAAATGTGATAATTTGAAAAATAAAGTGCGCACTGGAATAATATTTTACATGGTAGTATTATATACGGTAATTATTTTAATAGCATCAATAAAAGTGTAATTGATTTTTCAGGAAAAATTCCTATCCCAAATACCAAAACCTGAACTGTGCAGCACAAAACATATTTACTGCACTCACCAATCCATTTCAGGAGCCATAGTTGGCTTTGTGGTTAGATATTAGCTTCCTGCCATTGAGGTCACTCATTTAACTCAATACACAACAGGCAGGACTTTTCAGATGGGTATTCTCACATGGCAAGTGTGGTGGGCACTGCCAAGGTGTGAAG
The DNA here is from genome assembly GCA_002778355.1 of Clitarchus hookeri. NCBI lineage: Eukaryota > Metazoa > Arthropoda > Insecta > Phasmatodea > Phasmatidae > Clitarchus > Clitarchus hookeri. The sequence goes on from NQII01002337.1 coordinate 223,620, forward strand.
TTTTTGCTTGGCACTCCCGTTTCCTCCTCTGTCTTCATTCCAATGCTGCTCCACCTCCATATTTCATCTCATCCATTATTCAGGCTGGCCATAGCAACAGGTTTGTCCCTCAGATAGGGCACTTGCACTTGCTCAACACACTACACTACATGCCCCAGACCCACCTCTCCATTCTGCTTCCTCTGCTTCAGTACATGTCTCGATGATCTCAGTCTGGTCACGGGAGCCAAACACTTCTTGGTGCACTGGCAGCTCTTTGTGAGACAACAAAAACTCGCGTTCCTTTTCCAGTTTCTCCAGCATCTCCTTGCACACTGTAAACATTCATTCGCTTCAATTTAAACTAACAGAAGAGGAAGCTGCATGTCTTACCATAAAAACATGGAAGCTGGAAATTTTTTTAAATTGTGACCTACAGATTAGATTCTATAATTCTCTGTATACTCCACCATTAGGTATTGGTTGCAGGGATGTTCATTTTCGTGTAGGTTTGCTACTGACTTATAATCCTCCATGGCATATCTTAATTTAATGAATGTAACCCAATAGCAGAAGTAACTGAAATGTATAAATGTTTTAACTCTACTACTTAATGGCTTGGAGGCTACCAGCCTGATAGCTTTTGTATTATCCTAGCCTAATATACATTTTAAAATGACATCAAAAAGCTACAAAACCAATAATTTTCTGGTTGGCAGATGGACAACTTTGCACAGTTACTAACCAGAACAACACTATAAGTACCTAAACTTTAAAAACAACAGATACACTGGGCATAAACAACAACGCAGCACATACCGAACGACCAGCCATCCTGAAAGAACACATCTAAGTGCTGAATATCTGCAAACCCAAGAGTGAAGATACGGCTCTTGTTGATACCTTAATTTGTTCAATTTATATATTTACTTTTTTATCTTAGTTTTTATTACATATGCATGTAAACCTTTGTATAAATGATAATACTTTTATGTTTGCAAATAAACATGCCTACCATATATTAGCTGAATTCAGATTTTGATTGGATCTCCATTGCCTACAATGACTATGAAAAAAGTGACCAAAAAACTAAGAACACACTATATGGATGAGAAACACAAATGCAATAAAAATGCATTTGTGTTTCGCCTCTTGCCCTACGGATGAAGAATTGTTATACCACAAAAAACCATGAGGCCTCAGGGATGAAGATGATGGTAAAGCCTCCCTCTTCAGCTTCGTAAGAGATGAAGCTGAGGCCTCGTGTTTTTTTTGTAGAAGAGGAGACACATCCATCTTCAGCTTCGTCTCCGACGAAACTGAAGTCATATGGTATTTTTCGTGATAAAGAAGTTATTCTCCCATCGGCCGACCGACCCTCGCCATGCATAGCTTCATGATGTAGTATTTACGACACCGGAAGAATATGTATAATGGAATGAGTCAATCTGCAGGAGTCAGTTGGCAGGAATAAAGTGTATGAATTCATGTATGCTTGAAGACGATGCAAACTACTGACGATGTGAAATTGAGTATGCTATGTACGACTACATGCATACCTTCAACGACCGCTCAAAAATTACATGGAAAACCATGCTGTTACTGTGCCAAGACCTTTGCTAAAAGTTGCAATGCATGGCGACATGAGAAGAGCGATTGTTTGAAAAATCCATCTCATGCGATCCTTGGCTGCTATAAATGTTCCAGACAGTTCACTTGACGTGATAACTTAAATAAACACATCAAGGCCGACAAATGTAGTGTTCTTTCGCCCACTGAGAAACAACATTCGTTACCTCCTGTTAACACACTACATAGTATGTTTGCAGACGATAGGGGGAACTCGCATGATGAAACATGACAATGGTCACATGCAGTTTATGCAAGGGTTTGTCTACTGGCAGCCAGCAAGTGATGTCAATACCCCTTGCTGCATCGATGGGTACTGATTCTACAGACGATTATGAAGAGACAGTTAATGCTAATGATGGAATGAGAGACCTACGACACGATGTAGTCTGTTTGTGGAGAATGTACACTTGCAAAACTTTCACATGAAATTGATAAATTTCAAAATAACCTATTATTAGCTCTAAATACTGATGACCATTTAACTACTGCAACAAAGAAAAGTAAATTTAATATAGAATACAAAATAGGGGGTGAAGATGATCATGAAGACAGTGATGGTGCGCTGAGGATGATGGCAATTTTCTTGATGCTTGGACACACCCCTCCACCACATTTGCTGCAACGAGCAAAATGGAGAAGGCAAATGTTCCCAGAAGACCCGAATGAACTTGTTGATAGACTCAGACATTTAATCGCTTTGCAACATGACGGATATTTCGCGCACATTAAAAACATATCTTCTATCATTAGTGAACTGATGGATCAGTGTTATATCAGATGAGACTGTTGGCTATCCATGGTCTGCAAATATTTGAGAAATGTAAAGATTGAATGTATGAAATAATTAGAAAGATATAATGTATATAATATGTAAATAAATTAAATTTATGTACACATAATAATGTAAGTTTAATTTATTATACAGTTCGTTCTGCTTCTCTGAAAGACTTATTAATAAGATTTTGTGATGTTATTTTAAAAGGAAGTTAGTTTTAAAAAATACCATATCACCATGTTATCGGTTTTATTATGGAAGACTTATAAATTGAAACCTTATATTATAACTAAAGTTGTGCATTATTAGAGCCAAAATTGATGATCAGTTAACAATAACTTATCCTTATATGCATAATTACATTAAAATACTATAATATTTATGCAAATGCATGAACAAGAGTAAGCATTTTATTTTAACTAAGATAACACACAGAATTACCATAGGTAAAAACATCACTTTTTAGGATTCTAACTTTTTCTAACACGTGTTGCGGTTCCTAGACAGTGTGGAGTTTTTATTGCAATTATACAGGAATGACTTCAATATGGTTTTATAGAAGAAAAAACACTCCAACCTGAAAATTGAACTATTTTTATATCTGATTTTTATTAAATTATAATTTTAATCCTATCCACACAATTTATGATATGTACTGTTGTTAGTCACTCAGCAAAAATGACAAAAAACCTAAAATTATAATTTTTTCTTCCAATCATCTAAAAAACTTAAATTATTCTTATAACTTGGTTTCTGCATATTTTGGTACAAATCGCTGGTCATGGTTTCGCAGATAAAATAATATATTTTGGCTAAATTAAATTTTATTTTGTGTTTTAACTGAATTTTGGTGCTAGGTGATGTATTAACTTTCATTCCGGTGTTTGGCAGTGTATTAATATCCATTTCAGTGTTATTTCGGTTTTATCGCTATTCACCATATAATCTTGTCTCTACTTATTAATTCAGTTCAGTGGTTTATACAATTGATTGCAAGATTCTCTTTTAGATAAAATTGGTGTGAGCCTGTGCAGAAGGAGGGCTATGGTAAGATCTAAACTATTATGCCTTACTCAGGTCAATTAAATTCGGCTGAGTTTAAGGTGAACTAATGAACTGAGGAATGTTTCACAACTGGTTGATTGGCCTGGTCATTTGGCATGGCCCTTTGGTATGGTTAGCTCTGGTTGAAATGTTTTGTGAAGAAGTTTTGCAAATATTTTACAAAGTTTTTGTGCAAAGATGTTAGCACCGAGATTTGTATTAGACGACTTTTTCCAAGATTGGGTATCATCAACTGTTGGTGTAGGTAGGTGGAATGGTGGGTTGGTCTTGTCCATAGTTCTAGCCATTTTTTGCAGGAATGGGTCTTGGCAGGAGTCAGTCTAGGGTAGAGTCAATCTCATCAGAAACTGCTTGGGATTTCGTTTAGAGAAAGGGGGAGAGGTGGAGAATTGTGTGGTTGGTTGATGGCGAGAGTGGATGGTGAAGGGGATGAGCTCTGGCGAGTTATTGGGGGGAGGAGGTAGAGTCGGGTGGTGGGTTTAGGCATGTGTGGATGTTGGGAGGGAAGGGGGATCATGCTATGGCGAGTATACACAGTCGAATCACATTACCATGACCACCTCCAGAGTAACCGCCCTTCGCAGCACAGACAGCAGCTAAAAGAGCTCGCAGTGACTCAGTCAGGTGCTGATAGGTCTCCATGGGTATCTGGAGCCATGCTGCCTCCAGTGCATCCCACAACTGTTGAAGGATGCGTGCCGGAGGAAACAGATGGCAAACACTACGATTGAGGTGGTCCCACAGATGTTCAATTGGATTGAGATCAACGCTGTTTGGGGGACAGGGATGAATTTTGAAGTCTTGATTGTGCTCTTCCAGCCGTGTGGCAAGGCGCATTATTGTGCTGAAGTTCCCATCCTCCCGAGGAAAGACAATCATCATGTACGGGTGGACGTGATCACCGAGGATGGATTAATAACCAAATTGATTAACAGTACCTTCCACACGGATGATGGGACCTAGAGAATACCACGAGAACATTCCCCAGACCATAACACTGCCCTCACCGCCTTGTGTTTGTCCAGCAATGCATGCAGGGTGTTGGTTTCCGAGGTTTCTCGCCAGACACGCTGACATCCATCCGTTCTATGCAGCTTAAAACACGACTCGTCGGAAAATGCTACCCATCGCCAATCAGTAGCGGTCCAGTCGCCATACTGCTGAGCTAATTCTAGTCGTTTTCGTCGATGCACCTGTGTTAGCATGGGTGCAGTCACCCTCCGTCTGCTCCGGAGCACCATTCGCAGAAGGGTTAGCTCAACTGTTGCAGTAAACACGTGTCTGGATGCCACCTGGTTCTGGATGGTGAGCTGTTCCACTGTAGCCTGTCTGTTGGCCTTCGCACACTGTTGTAGTCAACGTTCACAATGTCGCGTGGAGCTCCGCACTTCCCACGACAGTTATTCCCAATGATGCCATTTGACCACTCACGATACAGCTTTACCACAGAGACACATGAACAGTTAACAAACGTCACTGTTTCCAAAATGCTGCCCCCCTTGGCCTGAAAGCCAATGGTCATCCCTTTTAGAAACTTGGTTAAATTGTTTCCCTTACCCATGACAGCAGCAGGAAGCGCAATGTGTACAGCCAGCCGGTCACAGTATATACCTGCTTCACCAGCCCACATCACGGACCATACATCATGAGCTACGCGCTGCAGATGGCACTTATAGCAGGTCGTCCTAACAATGTGATTCGACTGTGTATGACGGAAGTGGAGCGACGAGAGGTGCGATGGGGGCATGGGTTGAGGTGGGGGTATGCGAGTTAAGTAAGGTTAATAATTTGCTCTGGGAGTCAGAAGATTGGTCAGCTATATAGCCAATGGAATATAGAGTTGGGTGTTCATTCGACTGCTAATCGTTGTACCAGGGAGTGGCTGTGCTCTGCCATCTTTACGAGAATCGAACCCTCAGTGTCATACACATCCAGCATGTTTTTTTTTTCTTTGGCTACATAAGCTTTTACCGGAACGTTTTCTTACTTTTTTTTTTTTTCAATTTTTTACCTTTGTTTTCTTAATTTTTTGTTTTCAAGGTTATTGCGGTTTAGGTTACGGCCACCAGCAATCAATATGGATGTCGGAGTCAGTAATGTAATATGTTCCTAAACTTTTATTAGTTTCTTTATATTTTTTCTCAATTTTTGTTTTTAGGCTATTGGGGTTAAGGTTAAGGTCTCCAGCATCCAACATGGGTGTCGGAGTTAGTGACATAATATGTTCCTAAATTTTTACGAGTTTCTTTAAATTTTTACGAGTTTCTTTAAATTTTTACTATTTTTTCTTGGTTTTTTTGTAGTTTGAGGTTATTGGGGTCAATGTCAAGGTCGTCCACAACCAAAATAGTGGTCAAAGTCTCCAATGTAAGTTTTTTTTTTAATTTTTTTAATTAATTTGAATGATTTTTGCAATTCTTCTTAATTTTTTATGATTATGATTGGGGNATTTTTAGAATCAATTTGTGGATTTTTTTTTAAATTACAGGCTGTCCACTGAAATTCCATTTTGGAATTCCCTGACTTTTCTCTGTTTTCCAGGCAGAATCTTGACTTCACAAATTACATGATGTTTATATAATAACTCCAGGGTTTGAAATAGTTATAGTGAATTTAGTATGTGAGATAGACAAACTCTGCCACTTCGAGCGTATGCAGGACATTGGCAAGTTTTGTTTAGCGTGTACTGTGGAATGCCTGCGTCAATGGTTGACATGCCTGCATGACCTCGCGGAAGGTCGCACTTCAGTGGGTGGACGGCAGTATGATGGCGATGCTGCAGCCGAAGGCACAGTGCATCATTTGGTTAATTGAAACAAAATCCATTGTTACTGTTCAGCGCAATTTTCGACTTGAGTATGGTGATAACGCTCCTACGGACAAGACTCTTCACCAATGGTGAAGGCAATTTAAGTAAATGGGTAGTGTGTTAAAAAAGAAGTCACCCAGGAGGCTGCCAACGTCAGACGATAACGTAGAAAGAATTCGAGCATCCTGTACAAGTAGCACAAAAGTGTCATTAGCACCCCGCAGTTTACAGTTAGGAATTCCGAAGTCGACTTTACAAAGTGGTTCATAAAGGCTTCGCTTGTATGCCTATAAGTTACGGTTTCTGCATGAACTGAAACCTACGGACAAACCAGCAAGTGTCGAGTTCACTGTCTGCATGCTGAACAAGATTGAGGGAGACTAGGATTTCATGAAACGTGTTATGTTTACTGATGAAGCAACATTTCATATGAGTGGGTCAGTGAATCATCATAACTGCCGCATTTGGTGGTCGGAGCCACAACGTGAAGTTATTGAACATCAGCGCAACTCATTGAAGGTTAATGTTTGGTGCCGTTTGATGTACGACCATGTTGTGGGACAGTTTATCTTTGCCGAAAAATTAATTACTGGTGATGTTTACTGTGACATGTTAGAACTCTTTGTGTTTCCCCAATTGGATGACAGTGAAGTAGAAAAGGGTTTGGTTTTTTTCCCAACAAGATGGAGCTCCACCCCATTAGAGTAATCATGTCCAAGCTGCGTTAGACACTCAAATTCCAAACAGGTTGATTGGTAGAGGCGGACCGATTGTGTGGCTACCGTGAAGTCCAAAGTTCAGAAGACATTACCCCCTTGGTTTTTTTTTCTGTCGAGACATGTCAAGATCATAGTGTACGCAGAGAAGATATGTGACGTTTACCACCTGCATCAACGGATTATCACTGCAATCGCACTCATTACACCCCGACATGCTGGGACGAACGTGGGAGGAGATTGGGTATAGTTTGGACGTGTGCAGGGCCAAAAATTAGGGAATACATTGACGTCTACTAGTGAGTGTGAGATTAATGTTATATGTTCCTCGATTTTTAGAATTTTTTTCGATTTGTTACAATAATTTCCAAGGGGTGAGGCTGAAGAGGAGGTAGTGAGAGGGGAGGGAGGTAGGGGGTGAGGATGTGATAAGTGCAGGATGGCAGTCGGGGGAGGCGGCCATGTCCGTTGATCCTCCCCGATCCGCTGGACCTGCCTTGGAGCCTCGAATCAGCCTTTACTGATCTGAGGATTAAGTGACTCATTCCGCTAAGAGCCTCATATCCTCTTGCTTGTCTGAGGACTTTTCAGCTCTTGCTTTTTTCTGAAGTGATTTTTGGGATGAAACAGGTAATTTTGTCTATAACATGGCCATCCTAGGCTGCCAGCTACGACAGCCTCATCAAGCAAGTTGGCTGGTGGCTCCGGGCTCCGACTCCATGAATCCTGCGCCCGAATCGGTTTACAATTTATTGAGCTCTTTTTCAGTATGTATTTATAGTTTTATAATTATTTTTAAATTATGCGACTACTACACTTTGAGGAAACACTCAATGAAAAGTAGATCATATAAAATGGAAACCATTTGGTTTACTTGTGGTGTAATAGTGTAGAGTTAATAACCCTAAAATCTGTTTGTTTAGTTCAAATAAAATACAATATACAAATCCATATAATTGCATAACTGCCAGCAAGTATATTATTTGTTGCTCACTGTAGCTAGGTGTACTTAGAAAAGACCAAAAAGTAATTGTCAAGTTTACAAAAACAAACATGCTCCAATTTGGATCTGCATTTAAAATTCACTTTGTAATGACGCAATATTCGGAATTTTTCGGGACTCGAGTGTAAAATTCTTTCTTGTTTGTAAAGCTTTGGGACAGCTTCGTATTATTTTTATCGTGTTTCAAGTTTAAAGCCGTGGTGGCTCGTTTCCCGTGTTTATCAGATAGACGTGTGCATTCGTAGGTTAAGGGGCGGACGTCTGCGGGTTACGTTTTTATCAAGAGTCCTGGTTACAGTTTTCGTTTCGAACTCTGGNACTTATTTCCATTATATAACAAATAATGAACCTCGATTATCCTGCATATTCTTACGTCTTTGGAAAAACACAGTGTAAAACACATTTGTTTTAATTATAATAATTCAGTAGAGCTAAGATCTTGCAAACAAAACATTACACAGCAGATTTTTTTAAATAGCTTACGCACAAAAATCCAGCTTTGTATGAGATAATTATTAACACCTATTAACTTAGACTCGAGAAACATTTAAAAATTATAACCACGTGTAAAAAAGAATGGCAAATGAATTTCACTATTAAAATACAATAAAATTGTAATGTTTAACTTTAAAGCATAAGCCAACCAAATTTTGTGTACAGTATAGAGGCTACAACTATGTAAGTTTTAAATTGTTAGATAAAAATACCTGTTGTTCTGAATTTGAGTTGAAACAAAACATTAACTTTCATCGCCTACCTGACAAAGTGAGGCCATTTTCTCGGGAACAGGATATACTTTAAAATTAACGGACCATATTTCAAAAAGGGAAAAGTTGTAAAGTGCAGGTAATACAAATTTTCAAACTACTGTTATTTATATTGGGGTGCGTGTGCTGCCGTTAGATGATTTCAAATGTGTGGCACAATTTCTGATAATTTTCAATTCCACATTATATGAGTTTTGAATTGGGTGGCAGAGTATTAAAATTGCTCTTATCAGTACTGACACATATGCAATGTCCCAAACACTTTTTACAGCTTCTCATGCAAGTCAGATTTTAAAATGACACTGGGCATTCATTATCTTTATGACTATCTTGCAAGTTTTTTGTGTTATCTCAATGAAATAAAACACAAATTTTACCTTGGTTTGGGCAAAAATGTGTCACGTGGTACTATTTTTTCCCCAGGAGAATAACTTGGAATAGTGATAAAATCACAGAATGAAACTAGAGTCATGAAATCGGATATTCAATAAGTCTTATAGGTGTAGTTTTACTAATAAGTCAGACATTTTTTTCAAAATAGTTTATATGTAGACGGCCACATTGTGGCCCACTAAATATTGTATATTAGGGATGGGAGGGGGGTGGGACGAGATCTCTATTTACCCATATGCTGGAAAAAATATAGAGAGTAAAAAGGGGGAGGGGGTTGAAGCTGACTACATCCATAGCACAGGGTTCGTTTTGACTGCTGGCTGCCACTGGAACACACACACACACTAACTCAGATGAATTTTCAACCTGGAGGATCTGTTAATAAGAAAGGAAAGCAGTTTGGTTGACAAACATAGAAACTAAAGGTTTTAATAACATTGATTCTACATTGTCCTTCAAAACTTTATAAAAATGTTTAATGTTTTAAACTATGGCAGTGTAAATGTTCTTTTAATATTTTACTGATCAGCAATTTAAAATTATGCAGTTATCCTATTGGCAAGTTAGTGACCCCTCTGTAACTATGAAAAATAACATACCCTTCCGGAAAAAACTTTAAATTTCAGCTGGGAACTACACTGGGAAAGTAAAAAATAACACGAATAAAACTGCTTTCTGCCAATATGTGTAAGATTACTCAGAAATTTAGCATAAGACTGTGTGCTTAAATACTTAGGCCTCTGGAATAGAAGGAACATTATAACAACTCTCAAAATGGTCTAGAAACTCTCCTGTTTTGTGGTTTATTTTAAAATCTAAGCCTCCTATTGGCAACTTAAGAAATGGANCGAAATGGATCAGAAAGATTACATCTCCAAGATGGAGCTAGTTCCATGCAGCCAATAATAAACACCACTTGTTAAACTTGGAACCACGTTTAATCCAGATCCTACATAAAGCACACATAATTACCAAATATTTGCTGTTCAAAAACCTTATAAAGCAGCATAACAATATGATGTGCCTGAAAATAACCACATATTGAAATCACAATGAACACCACTTCAATAATTAGAAAAGCATACAAGACATGTTAGTTCAAACTATTAAACTTTATTAAAATCACTGCAAGAGAAAATAACTTACGGTGATCACCTACCTGGTACTCAAACTGCATTGTAGTGTGTTTGAAACACACATTTTATGACAAAACTATTTAATATTTCCCCAATATGTTAACCTACGAAAAGAAAACATACCCCAGACAAGGCTGGAATGGTACTTTCAAGACCTCATGCATGCTGTAAATATAATTTTGAAGCCCTCCAACATAATTAAAAACTGTCTTTTCAGGATGCCGTATCTTAAAACATGCCACCCATACATGAGTAAAACTACAACAGGAGCTTGCAATGAACTTTGCTACAAACTTTCCACCAATAAAACGATAGGGTCACAGCTGAAAGTCCCATGGGTAGACACATCACAATTAGACCACTGCATGCCAGTTAAAAACCTTACGTGTAGTGGTGATGCCGCACTTGATGCGCATGGCAGTGTTGCCCTTATCATTCCCATGATTCTAAGCTTCAAATGTGAAAATAGCTACAGGTAGGTGACCGCCATTAGGACACAGGTACCTACTAACACAACAGTGTTGTTCTCCAACTTACAGTTAATTCTTCTGTCGCAGATTTCAGCAGCATGTGTTGCAGTACATTTTATAAACCAGCCATCTCCGAGACGAACTAATATTTCATTGGTGTGCACCAGCTTTCCTCTCATGAGAACTCTACAGCCAAACGGCACAAGCACATCACGAGACAATGCGCCAGGCAGAGTCTTCAGGAAATCCAGTAGTGTATTGTGCTCATCTCTGATCCGGAGCCACTGCTCGTAGTTAATACTGTTTGTCTTCAAAGCCTGTAAGCATGTAAACCGTACAAATTTCTCCCTTAATGTACTTTTACAACAATCCCTGTACAATATTTCTATCTCGCTTCTCTTCAGTATGAAAAGCTGTTGCTGTTCTGGCCCTTCACTGGCCAGCAGACAGTGGTGCAGGTGACCTGCAAGATATTGCTGGCAAGAAGAGGGGAGGAGGGAGGTCATCGATGTGGGTGTCGTCACGTGGCCTGGAGGGTGCAACTCAGCATTGACCCAGCTGAGATGGGTGAGGGAGAACTCTCAAAGCATTTAGGGTTTGTGGTGGTTTCCCCCTATTGTAATTTCTGTGTGGTGTTACATTCAACTTAGATCGGCTCGGATAGTTGAACACGGCGTCAGAGGACCCACTCGTTCGCCTATGTCCCGCTGTTAGTGACCATGGGGCACGCCCAACTCCGTAGGGCCGTGAAGCAGAGCCTAGTTCAATTATGAAATGATTGTGGGTACAGCCACTACCCTGAAAGGAGCAAGACTGGGAAAGGTAGGGAGGAAACTGCTGCCCAATGGGAGCAAACTCGGGAGAGAGGTGAGTCGCTACCTAAAAGAGGGAAAGACTCAGGAGATACCAGAGAGAAAGAAGGAATAGTGCAAAATTAGTGGACAATCAGATTACACTTTCCACCTATATTTCTTCAACCTTTCTTGGTCGGATCACGGCGACTCCCAACTGCCGAGTCTATAGCTGCATACCAAAGGCAAACATTTACTAGTATGAGCTGTGGCACAAAATGTTAGTTAAATTTTGAATATTACCTTTACAAATGTACATAAAATGACTACCCGTAAATAAAGTCTACACGTGAGAGATTCAATTTACAACAGTAAACAACATTACACAAAATCGGATAAAGGAAAGTTATTTTCAATTCTTACACTCGCCATTTATTGGCGTCCCAGGTCGTGATACATTCTGGAGCTGCATAAGTGAAGTAGTGTGTGTGCATTACGATGTGTGAGAACGGATGCCATGTTTGTTCGACCCGGCCGGGTGTGTTTTGGAGTGTGATGTGCTCAGTGTTGTGTGTTGGCTGTTCTGCATCTGCAAAAGCTGGTTGTGTATCTGTGTATTTGGACTGGGCTTGAGGTATGACGTCAAACTGCATATGATGTATGATGTGTTCCATTTGAACTCCCAGTATTTTAACTTCAGTCATGTGTAATGCCTGATGCATGGATTCTTCACATAATTTTCTGAGTGCTGCTGTGTCTACGTGTGTACAAAGTATCCATTTGTGTGGGCATGTGATTATACATTATGTCTACAGGTTTAAACTTAAAATTTTTCATAACTTTTTAAAACTTATTCATGACCTGGCCAAAAAAAAAAAGTAAAAAAATATAATAAAAAAATATGCACCCTCAATTAAATTACACTTGATTAGGAACCCCTCTTGCAATATTTTGTTTCTAATCTTTTATTTTATTTATATCCTGTGTGCAATGTTAATTGTAAAACTAAAACTAATGTATACAATTTGAGTTCTTTAGGCTTACATTTTGGAAACATCGAAAAAATTTTATTCCTTTTTGAGAAACTAACCCTTTCTTGACATTTTCCAAATATCAGTCAAACTTCATAAATTTACCTTCACAACAATGGTGCAAAATGAACCTGGCCTCAGGAACAACTCTCTGCCATAGAGCCATAAGTAAGGAAAGAAATCAAAATTTAAAGAGAACAATTATAAAAAGCACAAGAATCCACAAAACCAAAAATCCAAAAGGCTTGCTAACATTCTGGACGACATGCAAACACAGGAAGGTGCCACACCTACGGCACCAGAACAGGTGTTATAGAGTGGTGGTGTTACAGAGAGTGCCTAAATCAAACCATGCAAGATAGTCAACTCCAAACATATTTAGGGTTGCCACCTTTTTTTCATTGGAAAATTTCCTGACATTTCCCTGACTTCCAGACAAAAATAATCTTTTTTCCCTGACCTTTTTCTAACTAACTTTTTTTTTCTGTAACGATTCATGCGTTTGCATTATAACACACTTTTACACCAAAATACTTATCTGATCTTACAAAATCGGTCCCTACATAAGTGGCAAATAAAAATGCCTAAGTATTGAGTCCACAATCATTAAAACAATTTTATGCAATTCTGGTAGTGGTCCACGATTGATGATAGAACTGCCAAATGTAGCATGCATATTACGGAATTACCTGACATTTACCTAACTTGTTCGAAATTCCATGACATTTTCGTGTTTTCCAGTTGATTGGCAACCATGATATTTTTGCACAACATGCTATCCTTATTTTGATGGCATTTTTCAATTTACTGTATTGAGTGTGCATAAAAAAACTACAAAACTGCAATTATACTGGCCAAACAAGTTACTTGTTCAATCGTATTTTCACTCAAATATCTGCACTGACTCTGTAGATAGTGTGGAAATTATTGCACTCTGTGCATGCAAATACACAATGCAGAAATTATTGTACTCTGTGAAAATGTGTACCAAGATTCATTAATATTAATTAAGAGGTATTTATGCATCCATTTCCAGTACCAAAAGATATATCATAGTGGCATTTGGCTGCTCATTTTAAAAATTACAAGTACCAAGGCCACGTCATGTTTACCATTTAGTTAAGGACTTCACAATTCGACAGCTGGATACAAGAAAAATCATAAAAGGAACTACGTTTCGTAAACTTTCCTATTTAAGTCTCGTATGAGCACAGTTGCTGGGGGCATGCCCCTGTGTGTTCGTTTTGTTTCAGATCATCAGTTTGCGCTGGACCAGGAAACAGTGAGTAAACCCTCAACATGTTAGCGAGTGTGGTTAGGCAGAACAATGCACTGCTCAGGCAGGCTTAGATGGTCACACACAGGTCTTAGTAGGTTGGCAGGCAAACTTCTTTATCTTCAGCTATACGTAACTCCATCCGTTTCTATTTGTGTTCAGCTTCTTTGGTAGACTGTAACCATATTCTACGCAGTGTAGATGATAACAGTTTACTTCAAAGACAAGGCCAGTGTGTGGTATTTTCAAATTGTCTGGGGAAAATAAAATAAAAAAAGGCGTGGAAAACTACTGTAGACTGCTGCAAAAATCTTTGCTGGTTCTTCAACTGCATCATGCAGAATATCCTCCCCAAATAACAATATCACAGAGTGCCAGGGCTTCTCCAAAATTTTAACTTAACTTGTTCATTGCATCATACGTAAAGTTAGCAGCTCCACAAAACAAACCTATTATGCTGACATTAGTGGAGTTCGGTACACTCATAGGGCCATCAGGTTATATCTGCCAACTTCGCTCCTGTTAAAGCTCGTAACAATTAGCACTGACTACGATCTTCACTTCATAAGGATCTGTGAATAGCAGCATCATCTTAGTGGTTATCTTATCCAAAAATTTACTCATGCTGAGTATGGATGGCGTCCATAATTCTCGTTTTGAGGTCATCAATGTTAGCCGGCAATGGTGGACGAAACACTTGATCCTTTATGTAAGCCCATAAAAAAAAAATTGCACGGGGTAAGATCCGAACTTCCTGGGGGCCAGTGATGAAGAGCCTGGTCACCAACTGCTCCTCGACCAATCCAGCATTGCGGCAACGTCTCGTTCAGGTATCAGTGAACAGCTAGTTGCCAATGGGGTGGCACACCATAAAGGAAACATCAGACCATCCCCTTCACATGACGTGTCGAATGCGAGCTCGCTACCCCCTCACCACCTCAAACCGAGAGTTACAAACGTCATCCAAACCGTAACACCGGACATGCTGACAAAAGCATGGAAGAGTTTGATTATCGCATAGATGTCGTTCGGGCCGCTCATGGTGGTCACATTGAACATTTATGAATGTATGGTAAACAAACTTCACGGTTCAATGGTTCATTTCATTAGTCAATCAGGTTGTAGGTTGTTTGGTTTTGATATTATAGACCTTCAAAGTTGGGGTATTCTTTTATACTCAGGCTGTATAATGCAGCACCTTCCAGCAGCAGTTTTGTACCGAAGTGCTAACTGGTCAGCAATTTCTTAGTGTTTGACCCCGCTAAGTTATTGTTGTCATCTACAATAACTGAAACACCAGACCTGCCTGAAGGTTTAGTCAAAGAAGAAACTATGTAAATTATAGAAAGTTGATTAATAATCACAGCTGAGAAGAGGAACAAGCATGCTAAGTCTAAGTTGAGAAGTTTACAGCCTGAACACCATGTTCCACTAAAACTCCACATACACGGATATTACGCACTGAAGTACTAGTTCATAGCCGAATATTATGCACTAACACTCGTTCATAGGCGAATATAATGCACAGAAACACTCGTTCTTGCTTTCTCCGTTTTAAATCCATCAGATTAGGACGACAAGAATCATGCCGGTAAAGGCGCAATACCTACTGACCTGATTAAAAATTGAACGTTAAAATGCCAGTAATGACATCCGTGGCCACTAGGTAGCGTTGGATCAGTAATGCGCTGTCATTAATAATGGCGATCAACGTAAGCAGACCAGCCAAACTGCTCGTACATTTTGCAATTTTGTTAGATTTTATAAAATATATTCTACTTATTTTAACATGACCCCCTCCTAAATATGAACAAGGGAAGCTGTGCAGAACCCATTAATGCTACTTTTGTTGGTCTAGGACGTTTCAATCAGAAAAGACCCTAAACTGCATATTTACCAATCAGTGCCATTCTGCTACACCAATTCACTTGCTTTAAACATATTTACCTGATACAAATGAAACAGGTATAGTTCATTTCATATAAGAAGGCCACATTCTGACAGTGAGTGGCAAATTGATGTATTCAAAACAAACAACGTGCTATTTACAAAATCCTGTATCAGCTGATGCACGAACGAACAAAAGTTAATACTACGTTGGCTATTCTGAGTGCACTGCCGACACACATTAGACCAGCAGAAAATACGCCATAAGAAAGAGTTCCAAGGTTAATTAATACATTTTATTTTTCGTTGTCATAAAACAGAAATTTTTAGTGTTAAAAACTAAACTTCGTGCTAAAGTAGAAATGTATAAGTGTTCAAAATTAAAGTCACATTAAAACGATCCACATCCAAATAAAACGCAATTTCAAAAACTTTTTTCACGTCTTATCCCCCTCTCTCCAACCCGGCTTTCCTTACGTGTTTGATATTAATTCCAAAAGCATACAGAAGTATTGCATAATATTGTTGGATTATTTTTTCTAATAATCTGACTAAAAAATATTTCAAATTCCTGAAATGTTGTGCGCGCCATCTGTGCTACAAGCCAGAAGAGAATAGCGTTTGTTTGTTTTATGTAATATATTTACGAACACATCCTAATAGTTTTATTTTTCACGAGTTCTGCATAGTTTTTAAAGTAACATATATTGTGTGTACAGCTTTTACGAACGACCCTACACACGCCCTTCAAACCTCTTGCAGCCTGCCGCACCACTCAAGTAGTTCACTAATTGCCGCACAAAGCAGCACCTCCTGGACATGCTGACTCATCACATCAATGCCAGTTGATGGCGAATGGATACATAAATGAAAAGTAAACATTGGCGCGGCGATTGGCAACTGTCAAGAATGTGGCCTACATATATGGTACAGAGTATAAATGTGTATGAAGCATGTAAACTGGTATGGCTCTGCACGCTTGCTTCGCCCCAGCTCCAGGAATCAGAATGGTGCTGATTTGCGTGAATTCACTTTCCTAGAGCAATGTTTTTCATGCTCTTTTGCATGTCATATTATTTTCATGTAAGCCCATATTCAGAATTATCGAAATTTGTATTAAATGTGATTAGTAATGTCGATTAACACAATTTTCCAAGATTTTTTTTTCGGAGAAGACGTAATTCTGACTGATTACCGATTACTTAAACATATGTTTCTTATTTTACCGTTACAGTACCAGTAAATCGAGGGAATAAACAATTCTGGTGGTGTAAATGTCCTATACACTACGAAATGACAAAAGGCGCAATGTAGGGGACACAACTTGTGCCTTTGGCTGCATTGACTTCTCAGCGCTGCATTCGTCGCATTGGTTTCGATTCGAACAGACACACTAAAATCAAGGCTTTGATGGACTTTTGAAAGGAAACAAGACATATAACAGCACTTAGCAGGTGAATTCGAACACGGAAAACCTAAATTCAATTATTCTCACCTCGTCGTGTGTTTCCTGCAGCAAAGATAAAATACTACTGCCACTAACTGCATTTAAATTTTCCATTTTCTTCAAAATCCTTCCGATTTAATTGATTCAAGTTACTTCACCTAACCTAAAATTACAAAAAAAAATATTTACACGCGTTACTTCCATCAAAACAAATACCCATTCTATGACCAAAGGGCGTACAAGTGCAGATTGCGTTTCAAAGGCCTTTCGAAATAGAACGTAAAACAGAAATATAACTTTATCAGAAGAAACAGCAATGAAATAATTTGTCGATTTACATTCCGCGTATTATAAAATTCACCGTACACCCACCGGAACAGATAAATAACAAAAGAGTTATTCTGTAGCCGCCGTCTGTGACGGTTCTGTTTTTTGGACCTTGGCATTTGGGTAACAGCATCATTTTGTGATTGTGAAGTCTTGAACGTTTTCGTGAGTTAAAAGGACCTGCGATATTTTTACATTTCTTATAATGAAAATTTTGTCGTCCGTTTTGTGAGTTTCGTTTCGAATCATTGACTTTGGCCGTGGGGGCAACCATACACCATTAAAACTCCATAAAAAAAATAACAGGCGACGTAGAGTAGTAGTTTTATTGTGTTCCACATAGCTGCGATCTGGTTGGCCACTTGCCCTCAGAGGCGTACAAGAATACATATAAATGCAATTTTTTATGTAGAATAGGAGCTGTTAAATACCACAGCTTTAACGGAAATAATTACAGCAATTCGTTTCAATTCCACTGAAATGTCTCAAAAGAGNAGCTGTTAAATACCACAGCTTTAACGGAAATAATTACAGCAATTCGTTTCAATTCCACTGAAATGTCTCAAAAGAGTATGTGAAGTGATTTGTTTGCGATTCTGACCAACGTTCTTCCGTCCATTCTAAAAAATATCCGACTATGCGAGTGAAATGTCTGGTGCACATTCTATTTTTTTGATCTTGGGCAAAGTGCGTTCTTCATTTAAATTAATGTACCGCGCATATTTGTGTGTCTACCATAAAGAAATGAAGAAAGCATGGATTTTATTTTTGTTGAATGTGCAACATAATTACATCTAATTAAATTTTAAAAACGATAACAGACTTCAAGCAAATAGGTGTTAGTGCAATACATTCCCTTGTTTTGACCATCTGCACATCATGTGCAGTCTAGGTTTATTCAATTTTACATAGCATTAATTACAGCCAACTTCAATATTTTGTGTGCGTTTTATTTTTTTATGTGTCGTTACTGATTATTTAGGCCAAAAATACACAGTTGACTATGAAGACAGTGAAGCTGTTTTGTGGTTAAATTAATGCACTAGGGCTATTTTGTCACTATTTATAATTACCGTTGATAAAGTAAAACACGAGAGTAGGAATGTAACCAAGATGCAAATAATGTAGACAAGTAGAGTTTTGAAATTTAAAGTTACTCCTGACTACAACCCATATAATTTAAACCAGATGTAGTAATAAATATTACTTTTACATCACTCTCAGGATTATTTAATTGCTCATGAGCTTATGGCATAAATTTGTTCATTATGCTAAAGCCACAGAGACCACATAAATAATTACAGCCCAGTACTAGAAACTGTGCAAACTAATATACATAATGTTAGCAGTAATGTCATAAAACAATGAGACTGTGCACAAAACTGAAACTGCCAGGCTTGATTCAATTGCTAGCTTGGAGAATGAGAGCACCAAAGGAAGCTTAAATAGCTATTTTCTTAGCTATAGTGAGTTTAATTTGTTGATTTTCCGCCAAAAACTTTGTTGCTGTTGGTGAATTAAATTTTTTTGACCTGACTCGGCATGAATAGATTCATAAATATTCTTAAAAGTGCTACAGCCTCAATTACTATATTATTTTATAGCTAGCGACCGCAGAAAGGTAGTAATTATTTTGTACAATTATTCTAGAACAGTTATTTATGGCACATTTAATTTTACAATATTGATTATGGTTGGTTTAATTTTTGAGAATGACTGCAGCCCATTAGGTCCCCTTTGGGTACTCCCTATGGCATGCTGTATAAGAAGAGTTTTTGAACATTGTAAGATTGTTGTTGGTTAAAACCGCCCAGCCACAAAAGGACTACGTAGATTATTGTACTGTGCAAGTTACTGTATCAAACAAGCTGCAGTCAAAACATGAGGTGAATTTGTTTCATATTCACAATGTGTACCTCAGGGGCAGATTTAAGAAATAATCTTAAGAGGGGCAGACCAGTATGTAACATGCAAGATGGTGGTTCTAACATTTTTTTTACGAACTCCATATAGATAAAGTACTGTAATTTAACAACAGCTGGCATCACGAGAAAAAAAAATATCATTATCAATACCTGCGGTTTTTTATTTTTAGCCATCTAAAATAATACATTTTTATTCCAGTATTTTTTTTAGGCTCTTTAGTTTAGTACAACTTCTCTCTTACATCCACTACTTGTATAAATGTTATAACATTTATGTTTATTCAAACAGTAAAATTAAAAATTTGCATGCACAGGACATGTCAAATAACTATAAGTAATCTATTACAAACACTATGCACTACGGTGTTTGTGAAAAGGTAAAACTACTAATTCTTGTAACGATTTAACTAGAAAAAAAATTTTGTTACAGTGCAGTAAGCAGTGAAGCCACACATTCAACACATACATACCAAAACATCGTATGTTAAAATGTTAAATTTTTCAGAAGAATAAATTTTATGTGCNCACACATTCAACACATACATACCAAAACATCGTATGTTAAAATGTTAAATTTTTCAGAAGAATAAATTTTATGTGCTTAAAAACTTATGATAATTGAATATCTGAATGTTTTTTTCTCTCCTGTGTTAGTAACAGGCACCAATAAGAATCGGGACTTCTTACCAATGGTTCATTTGTGTGGTTTTGAAATTCATGAAAACTACATTTTGGACCATATATCCACACAAAAATCAATGTTAATAAAACTGGCATTTACTAAGTTTTTGTATGTATGGTTCCGATATGAAGTAGTTGCTCAAATTACTTGATTAAAATATTGTCATATACTGTAAACATTTTCTTGTTAGTCGTGATAAAGAGGTACTAATTTATATTGCACAAGAAAAGTAATCCAGCTAATCAGTTTTCGTCACCACCATAACAGTCCAAAAGTAATATTGGATAAATCAGTGCTCGGTAAACAATGTTTACACAGATTGTGAAGCAATTTGAATAATTCACACATATGCAGTTTTCAACAATGNGGATAAATCAGTGCTCGGTAAACAATGTTTACACAGATTGTGAAGCAATTTGAATAATTCACACATATGCAGTTTTAAACAATGACTATAATTATCATTAACAAACTAGACTACATACTTGATTATATAAAAAATCTTATGAAATTCATATTTTTCAGCATGCATCATAAAAATTCAAAACCCTGAAGTATTTAAAATTTCAAGTTTTCTGAAACTTGCCTATAGTATCTACAAAAATGAATTATGAGTTAGACCCGGTGTACCTCACTCTCAGTGTTCCATGTCAGTCGGAAGTTTAGTTTTTATGCATAATATACCAGCTATTCATGATATAAAAACACAGCCACTATATTTAATGTTTTCCTTTATAAGCAACATTTCATAGAATTATATTACAAAAGCTAACGATTCATAGAATGTGTTGCACAGTTTCCAGAAATATAACCAATAAGTTACAATCTCTACTAAAGCAAATCATGAATAGTATAATTTTTACTATTTTATTAACTAATTCTGCCTAAGGCAGAGTGTACTGATGCAATGAGAGGAGAATTGTACTAAGTAAGCTGGCTGGGTTGTTACTGGCGAGCCTAAAGAATATGTGGAATGATATGAGGTTAGGATAGAGCAGAGCTGCAACATGAAGGGTGGAGGAAGCGAGATATCTGCAAGAAAACCAACCAATCAGCAGCATCGTCTGTCATAATTTCCACAAATGAAAATCTGTGACTCGAACCAGGATTGCCTTGGGGTGAGATGTTCTTGCTAGCACCGCCAACCACAACCAACTATTTATCATCCCAGTAAAGTGTAAGGCGCTTCTAACATTTAACATCGTTACAATTGATAAAATGACTGGGACAACGGTCAACTGAGAATGTATTTCAGTTTCTGGTTTGTTTCGCCGATGGGCGAGTCCAGGTGCTTCAGCTTGGGTCTGCTGCACAAGTCCATCCCTGAAAGGGGTGTGGGCAGTCAGAATCGTTTGAGGTTTTAATAAAGAATTGACTTCAATTTGTTTGGTCAAGGCAATTTAACACTTTGTATTGCTTCGGGGTTTCCTTCTCCAATGTTTAACCACACTTGGAGTCATGTGTCACTGTTATCCCAGCCAGCAGACCGGTCGACATCACGTAGGTGGGAAGGACGCCATGCATCGCGGCGCGAGCTGAGGCGATTTTTTCTCAAATTGCAGGGTGGCCTGACAGCTATCGCTTTCGGACGGACACTGTGTTGGACCGCTTCTTATATCCCCACAAGAGTTACCTGTTGAGGTAAATAAAGCAAGATGGTCACTTCACTCACATAGTACATCATGAGGCAGGTATGTTCCATTCTTGCCAACCCATACTGATATACTCGTGGTCGAGAGTTCACTTTGGCCCAGTGTCGGCTAGGTGGTGCAAGAGACTGCGGAGTTACACGTGGTCACGAGGTCACATGTTGACGCATGGTTCACATCAGAGGTCACATAGATTATACGAACAATGGCAATCTTTTAAATGGAGATCAAAAACACAGTATAGTAAACAATGATGGAAATTTCAGAGAGTTGCTTCGGTTTAGGATTTATTTAGGTGTCAATAATATGAGCAGACACTTGGAGCTTGCCTCATACAAAGCTTAATAAATTAGCAAGCACACTCAAAATGAATGTATTAATTGTTGTGAGGAAGAAATTAAAAGTACTATCCCAAGAAGAGTTAAAGGAGCACAAATTTACTCTATAATATTTGACGAGACAACAGCCATTACTAGTTTTTGTCAATTGAGGTTATCTTTGCGAAATATCCTCGAACGTATCCTGAGGGAAGATTCATTACATTTGTTAATTCCTACGATATGATTCGAGAGGAAGATATTAATACAGAGGGAGGAGGACATCGCTTGACTGGAGTTGCTTTAGGCCATATCGTCGAGGATATCGCTAAGAACTTGATTTATACTTGAAGTTTTGCATAGGTCAATAATAGCGTCTGAAACAAAAGGAGCCATTTAAGAACTAAATAAAATAGCCACACATCTTCAGCACTGTCCGTGCAACAACCACATTTTGAATAATTAGTTGACAATATCCTCAAAAGTGCTTTCCTGCAGAAACGCCTCTGGAACTATGAAGGAAAGACGAGATTTTGCTAACGCCTTTTCCAAAGTTACATTATGTTTTTAAAAAGGAAATGGGTGCTTTTGCNGAAGGAAAGACGAGATTTTGCTAACGCCTTTTCCAAAGTTACATTATGTTTTTAAAAAGGAAATGGGTGCTTTTGTTCAAGGTATTTGCGAAACCCGTTGGGTCGAGAGGCACGAGGGGAACCTTCAGTTCCAAGGGGAATATATTATTAAGAATCACAACACTCCAGCCGAAATTTCTACATGGGAAGGCAGAAAGATGTCATCTGATGCATTTTCTCTTATGTAAACTATTCGAAGCCCAGAATTTCCTCTCTCACTTGTGTGTGTTAATTATATTTTAGGAGCAACTATATATCATTTAGTCACCTCCTTCAAACACCAACACTTGATTTAAAAAGGAGTACTGAAGCAATAGAAGACACTAAAAGGCTAAATCCAACTTTAGTGGCCCCTATTATGAATTACAGGAAATAGCTGAAAAGTTAGATACTGATTTAAAGATATCACGACTTGTTTGTCTCCAAACCAACAATCAAAACCACCCTGCTGAGTAATGTGAGGAATATTTCCGAAGATCTGTTTATATACCACTTTTGGACAACTTCATCAAAGACTTAAAAGACAGACTTTCAAAGGAAGTTATGAATTTATTTAATCTTCGAGCCATATTGCCCAAAACTGAAGTAAAATCAGAAGATGAAGCCGTTATAAGGATATTTTAAATATTTACCAGAATATTATTGGACAGTTGCTACGTTTATAACTATAAACCAAGAGTTCCAATGTGGGTTNGAAGGAAAGACGAGATTTTGCTAACGCCTTTTCCAAAGTTACATTATGTTTTTAAAAAGGAAATGGGTGCTTTTGCTCAAGGTATTTGCGAAACCCGTTGGGTCGAGAGGCACGAGGGGAACCTTCAGTTCCAAGGGGAATATATTATTAAGAATCACAACACTCCAGCCGAAATTTCTACATGGGAAGACAGAAAGATGTCATCTGATGCATTTTCTCTTATGTAAACTATTCGAAGCCCAGAATTTCCTCTCTCACTTGTGTGTGTTTAATTATATTTTAGGAGCAACTATATATCATTTAGTCACCTCCTTCAAACACCAACAGTTGATTTAAAAATGAGTACTGAAGCAATAGAAGACACTAAAAGGCTAAATCCAACTTTAGTGGCCCCTATTATGAATTACAGGAAATAGCTGAAAAGTTAGATACTGATTTAAAGATATCACGACTTGTTTGTCTCCAAACCAACAATCAAAACCACCCTGCTGAGTAATGTGAGGAATATTTCCGAAGATCTTTTTATATACCACTTTTGGACAACTTCATCAAAGACTTAAAAGACAGACTTTCAAAGGAAGTTATGAATTTATTTAATCTTCGAGCCATATTGCCCAAAACTGAAGTAAAATCAGAAGATGAAGCCGTTATAAGGATATTTTAAATATTTACCAGAATATTATTGGACAGTTGCTACGTTTATAACTATAAACCAAGAGTTCCAATGTGGGTTCAAAACTGGAAGCGGATAGTGAAAAACAAAGAAAAACTTCCAGTTTGTAAGTTTAGAAACATTAGAAAACTGCAACATTGAAATGTATCCCACCAACCCCAAACTTCTGCGGTTTCTGTCTACACTTCAAGTCAATGCAGCGACCGCAGATCGTAGTTTTTCTACCCTGCGTCAGCTGAAGACTTGGTTTGGGTTAACATCGGTGAAGAAAGAATCTCTGGGCTTGCTCTCATGTCGGTTCATCGAGTAATTCCTCTGGAACCAGAAGACATTATTGTTAGGATCGCTAAGACAAAGAGGCGCTAAGTATTTTTAATTTAAGTATTTATCCTTACTAAGTTTATACTGTATGTTTTGTTCCATGATTATGTTTCCTTTCTTAAATACAGAGAAGTACATTGACCCCTAAGATGGAGAAAAGTGATAAAAAAGTGTTTTCTTTTGTTCTCATCAATAGTTAATTAATCCGATAACATATTGTTGTGCTATTAGCTTTAAAATGTTGCCTACATATATAATTTTTGGATTTTTTGAAGTTCAAACACTTAGAAGGTGAAAATATGCAACGAATAGTAAAATACACGTTGAATGTGTCCTGTATATGAATTATATATAAAAATTAAATAGTATCAGGCTTTTTTTTTTATTTACAATTTTTTCATAGTTAGTTTGAATAAACTACTTCTCAAAACACTTTGGAACTGGAATTTTCTTCCATGCTTATACTAGGAAGACTAGATCTGCGCGAACCAGGGCCTCAACTATCACCATAGTAGCAGGGGCAGGGCCCCGTGGCCACCGAACATAAGGGGCCCCCAAACAAAGAAGGGTTCAAGGCTCCGTGTTTGATATAGGTATTTTTGTAAAATTGTTTACTGAAAAAAATTATGTCTTAAAAAATATTACAATTTCTGCCAGCTGTAAATTTAATGTTTAGGTTTAAAAACTGCTTATTTAGCACTATTTTGCACCTTAAAATCGAAATTTACTCGCTTCTATTTAAGGCCCTGGTGCCAGCACAATTATGTTGTGACCCCTCCCCTTCCCAAATCCTTTCCAATACTCAAAAGAAAAATCTAGATCCACCTCTGGATGTGTGCGCAACTGTAAACAATTATAATTTCTCGAAAAACTTGTGCAAAAACAATGACAGAAACAACACATTGATCTCAATGACTGCCAGGAAAACATGTCCAATAACAAAAAACAAAAATATATATCCCTGGTGGTTTTGAAAATGTGCGATTGAAGTGTAATATAAATGAAAAATTGCATAACATGTTGGTTTTGGTACTGACAGTCTCCTGCTAGCCTGTGAGATGCTTTGCATCGCAGCTGTGAAGTCTGGTGTGATGATATGTCGCCTTGCAGCGATGGTGGGAACACGTGCTGTGCTGTGTAATGAGGTAGCTGCGTGTAGAGCACCTGTGGGATGAGAGGGTGTGCCCTGCTGTGCCGCTCTCTAGGTATGACATGATGAGGGGAAAAGGGAACTGCTGTGCACCGATTAGCTCCTGTTGACGTTGTGATGTTACAGAGGGGGGGATAGCGAGGCTCGCCTGTAACTTCCCACTGCAGGTGTGAAATGAAGCGTGGCCACGACGTAACACAAATACACTGTACTTGCCTGGGGATATATGTTGTAACTTCTTGATGTAGCAGCGACATTTAGCACTTGTCACTAGTCATTCTCGCTACAACACTGGGTTTCACACACAGTTTGGACATGCTTCCAATGTTATTTTCACAGTTTAACTGTCTGGGGCGTTTGTAGTTGTTTGATTGGATTACCATTGAGCTGCTTGTTCTGCGAGCACGTGACGTCCTGGCACTTTCGTTGCATTGATATCTCGTGGGGTATTTCTGCCTGGGTCGCGGTGCTGACACATCATGCATGTCCTGTTTTCCCCATCGTTTGACTGCATTATGGTGGTGTCTTACAGTTGCTTGTCAGAAGCGATGGGGCTGGCGACTGACAAATTTCAACAGTATGGAGTTCATGTCTGTTGTGGGTTGGATGTTGAACTATTTGTGGCTCTTGGATGGTCACTTGGCAACAGTTGTTGCCACCCTGGCGACCCATTCTATTGCTGGAAAACCGAAAACCATTAGCACTGTTGCTCAGGTTCGCATCACCTGTTTGGTGGCCGGATGCTCACAGTCCATCATTGGTTATGTTGCCCTCATTGTGTTTAGCACTATTGCTGGTAGGAGTGGTGCGATAGTTTTTTACATTGGTGAATTGGCACTGGGCACACAAAAACAGATTTTCTCTTGCTCTGAATCTTTTGGCCACACTCAAAGAGTTGCGATGATATGCAAGTTCAGAGTGAATGCACAATGCTAGGTCATGCCTTGAGTTGCCACACTGTTTTTTATTGCAACGGGTCTCGTTCATGCATTCGGCTTGTGGGCCAAGTAATGTTGGTTTGAAGTGCTGTATTGACATGGTCGCGAGGTTACCCAGGACTGGTTTGATGTTATATTCCCCAGCCCATGGGAACCCTGATAATCATCCATCAGTTGGTTGAAGAGTTGTCCCTTACTTACTGTTGCACTTTTATAACTGATGACGATACTGTCGGCCATCTCGTACGCCTGAGCTATGCTAAATAAATGTGGGTGATGCTATAAGGATGCCCTACAATGGCTTGACACTGATTTCCCTTGGTTGAGTGGTTTATTCACTGTCTTTGCTACAGTTTAATAATGCTTGAATATGGATGGTAATGGACTCAGCACTTAAACAGTGAAAAACACATGGTCTTAGATTGAGACGCGATTACGTTAAACTCTGCGGTGAGAGGGCGGTTGGCTCTCCCCTGAGTAGATAAAAATAACACGAATGTTCCGGTTGACATAATATATAACTATTTTAGAGAAAATGATTGCAGCCTACATGCTGGTCCTGAGGGGGTTCGCGGAGCGGACAACCAACGCCACTGGTATTGTTCAGGTGTTGAGACGAACTGGGCCGTACCAATCACATTAGGCCAAGAGTGCGTAGTGCAGGTCAACAAGAATGTAACAGGCACCTTCTTGCCTGCACGGATTACATAACTTAAGAGACCATCCTACTAATTTATTACAAGAGGTAACTCTTTTAATAAATGGGTAGGCGATCTGAAACTGTGTTTACCACAAAGCCACAGCTGTTGGGCACACTGGAAATTGTCCGTTGCATCGTGCAGCACCGGCGGTGACCTACGATGTGACACACCGCTAATTGGCATCGAACTGGATTGTAGACCAAAGCTGAAGTGATAAGTGCCCCAAAGTGTCACAAGTAGTGTACATCATTTTTGCAAACAATTTAAATAGTCATCACATTCACAGCTACAGTCAAGGGAATGTTCCATTATATTAAGAGCAATCAAGCATGCCATTCCACACCCCTTTGCCCAGGTGGACACATCCATCCCATCAGGAGACAGCCACTTGGCAACACTGTAGCCAGCGAAATTCAGACACGTCACGTGTAATAAAATTGAAACACTTTTTACGAGAAACATAATATTGTATTTGATGTGTTTTATTAAAGGTAAATTATATTTTCAAAAAGGGAGATTGCCTATAAAGGCCTCCATCCTTGTAACATGTAATTTAATGTGGTGTCATGCACTGTCAACTTCACAACTTCAATATTAACATACATTCGTAAATGGACGGGGGTGTCACCAATGTGTTCATCTAATTTATACAATTTTTTACCATTGCAATCATATCACATAGTGTTCATGTTATGTTTCATCATTCGCAGTTTGACTTCGGTTCTCGTCACTCGTGACGGAAACCGAGGTCACTCAGCCAGTTCGTCTCAGCACTCGGACCATACTGGCGGCGTTGGTTGCCTGCTCCGCGAGCCCCCTCGGTACCATAATTTAGGCTGTAATACCTTCACTACAATATTAACTTAATCAACAGGAACATTTGTTATGTTTCTTCTAAGTACCGAGGGGTGAGCCACCCGCCCTCCCTTCAGAGAGCTTAACGCTATTTTGTAATAATACCACTTTTATTTCACATTAAGATCACTAGAAGGCTGTAAGTGCTGCATTCATTTTCATACATTATTCATCTGTAAGCAATTACAGTGGATAAACCGCTTTACAAAGTTAAACATGTGTCGATTAACCTTTGTAGCATCACCCATAATTTCATGGCATATTTCAGGCGTACAATACGGCCTACAGTCTCGCCTTAAGGTAGAATTAGTGAAAATGTAAGTATGTGACAACATCATCAACAAACTGATGGAGATATCCATGGCCCCGCNCTTAAGGTAGAATTAGTGAAAATGTAAGTATGTGACAACATCATCAACAAACTGATGGAGATATCCATGGCCCCGCTGGGCAATCGACCGAACAACTCTCATCATTAACTCTCCACTGGGTTATGGCGCCAGGCAATTCAACACTCAACCAGTCCTGGGTAACCTGGACCACGTCAACAGGTTCTGGTCTGCGGTCCACCAGATAGGCAAAATTGCATAAGTTCACAATCATGTAAAACAATGAATTACTTGTATGCTAAGCTTCCCCGGGAAATGGAAGAAGTGGCATCTCCGGGTGCAGAAAATAACACGTTCCAGTAAGTTACATCAGACTATTGCAGCTAAATATTATTGGTGCGAAAACATGAAAGCACCCGGAGCGCCATATGGCGCATGCCGACCCCTTGAGACACTCGACGGTGAGTGAACCTGGCGAGCTCGCAAGGCACAGACTATGGTGACACGCCATTCGCTCTACACTACTTTCTGGGGAAGTAAAACACTTGCACAACTAACTGGACATGAACCCTTGCATAAAACATGAGTAAATAATTACATAATAATGCACTGCACATGAACAAATACAATTTAAAAGTAAATTGCATGAAATAAGGTTCAAACAACTGAGATTATAAATACATGAATTTTCAAATAAACATAATTAAAACACCTATAATTATTGTGTTTTGTAGACGTCACAATGTACCCTCACCCACCCTAGAGAAGGCTGTTGTATGATGATTCGCAGCACTACTCTGCACTCTCCTGCTTTCGCACTATACTACATGTGGCACTGCACTGTGCACTGACGGCACACTTGTGCCGGTTGATGCGGTGGATGTGTGGCGCGGCAAATGGTATGGAAGGTAGAACCATGTGCCACTATTTCCATACCAGACGTACCGCTTGATGAGTTCGACCATGCTGTATGGGCTGTGTACCGTGATATCATACAATGCCTGCTCAATATAAACACAATGAGATTTCCGCTACTGCCAACCCTTTTTGGCACTTAAACATGGCAGAATTTTGCATTCCTTTATTGCATCAAATACCAGTCAACACCCCTCGTAGTTAATGTGACCAACACCAAATAATAAATGAACATATACAGGAAATGCTGTAAGAAGGTGCAATGAAGCCACTAACTGTGCTTTAAATTACGCCATTACTTTAGCTCCGAAAAAAGAGGGATTCTGGAGATTTTGCATCGACTCTGGCCTCTCGACCTAATCACATAAAATTCCCCACCACCATTAAATAATGTCAAGGAGGCACTAAGCAGCCTTAGCCACTCCAAGGTACTGACAAAAACTCGACCTCCGCAGCAGTTAATAGCAAATACAAGTAAAACAAGACTACTATCACAAGACAGGATTCACTGCTCCAGATACCACTTTCAAATCAGAGCCATGCCCTGTGTTCTGATAACTTCACATGGAACATTCCACTCTTTGATGGTGCAATTTCTCAACGGCTACATAGGTGAGTCTACATTGGCTTATCTTGACGATGTTGTGATTTGGTCCAAGTCGTGGGAAAATCCCGTGCTGCATTTGTCACTCGTACTTGAACACCTCGTAATTTACTGCCTAACTTGTGCCAAAACAAAGTGTCATCTAGGCAAATCATGCATCCAATGTCTGGGCCAACTTGTAGATGATAATGGTAACCGCTCACCTTCAGAACAGTCGAATCTCATTTTCGATTATCCACAACTTGCTACCTGTAAACAATTATGTTTTATTCAATATGACATGCAGATTTTTAAATCACCTATATTCGTCTACAGTTACATCATTACATGCATAATAAGGGTGGTAAACCCTAGATTTCCAATGACGGGGTTGGGTGACAGTCAAAATTTGTTCAACAAGTATGTATTTCCATGCATCTGAACAGAATCCAGAAGTTGAATGTTCCATCCCATTTCTTTATTGTCACCTAATATGTTCAGCTCCACTTCCATAGGGGTGGTTCCTATGCTCATTCTTGTTGTTTTGGTGTGGCTGCCGTGGGCTGCAAACTTATTAACCATTTCCAATAATTGTGTATAATTTTTAATTAAATATAATATATAATATAACATAAATAAATTTTATATAATAAAATATAAAAGCCTGAGGGGAAAAAAAGTGTTTGGATAGGGTGTATTACTAACCAAATACGAACCCCACAGCCGAATTGTTTGGGAATGGTAAGTGTGCATATTTAATTTTGGTAATGGAATAAGAACATTCAAGTGATAAGAATTTTCCGATATTGTGAAGCATGCAGTACCAGTATGTGTAGCAATGTAAATTTTTACTCTAACATGTACCCGACATTGTCCTACCCCAAAAGAACACAACTGTAAAATTTACAATGTAAACTGTGGCGAAAGTGTNTAACATGTACCCGACATTGTCCTACCCCAAAAGAACACAACTGTAAAATTTACAATGTAAACTGTGGCGAAAGTGTTTGATTATATCTCAATTTTCAAAAGACAAACATATTGATATGAACAAAATACCTTTACCAATTTGAATTTAAACCTAACCGCATTAAAAATTGGTTAGAGGAAGAATGCAAACACCTCAAATCACTTNCCTTTACCAATTTGAATTTAAACCTAACCGCATTAAAAATTGGTTAGAGGAAGAATGCAAACACCTCAAATCACTAGTTTACTAAACTTTGTTGCAAACTAATATCGAATCCATGTCGTTTTTGCTGACCGTATTGGGCAGAAAAGCATTTCAATGTTGAGACACGGAAATTGGTAGTGCGCAGTCAGCGAGATCGGTCTACCTNCCGTATTGGGCAGAAAAGCATTTCAATGTTGAGACACGGAAATTGGTAGTGCGCAGTCAGCGAGATCGGTCTACCTCATCTGTAGTCTATGGTTTAATCAAAACAGTTTTAAACAAGTTTCTTTCTTGCACATCAGTACAATTACGACAAAAAAAATCGTTATTTTGTGTTTAGTATATGGTGTATTGTATCATTGTCATTATTATTTAAACAAAAGTGTATAATTTTGCAATGTCAGATATAATGGAAGATATGTTCTGTTCCGAACAAATCAATATACCACCAATGCTACCAAAAATACTGAAAGATTTTTGCAAGGCAGCTATACGCACTCAACCATATGACCTTCTCAAATGGTCAGCTATGTATTTTAGGGCTCTTTCAGAAGGAAAAGAAACACCGGTGAAAGAGCGCCTAGAATATCCTTCATACCATAACTCGGTGGGTGTTACTCGTGGCTATCTCAAAATAATTATGAATGCTTTCAAACCACAAGAGAGAGTGCGAAAGGAAGATATGGTACTGCTGTGGAGAGGAATGGCGCTTGATGAAGATATTCTAGCAGACATTTTTAGGCTGGGTGATTTTGCTGAAGTTTTCGACCTGCAGGAATTCGTAGCTGTTGTTGCTGGTCACCTGACTCACAGTTTGCGAGACACAATGATATTGTTGTGCGAACTCCTTACAGATGATCCAGAAGGAGGGCTGGCCAAGATTCCTTTCGACACATTTTGCAAACTTTACACATTTCTAGCCAATATTGAAGCGAAGTATGTTCTTAGTGATAAAAGAAGATCTCGATATTCCGAAACTTACATATGGGGAATTGAACCAGTTGTTCCGATAGAGCAAGTAAATGCAGTTATAGAACACTTGAGATTATGGTGTGATAGACAAGAAGGAATGGTTACGCCATTCAATATACAACATACCCTTTGCCCACCACTAGGTGTTTCAAATCCTGAGGAAGATATATAAACAATTATTGAATTATTAAACTGTTTTCCAGTTGTGCTCTAGTATTATTATTTTTTCGTTTAATACAAATAACATTTTTAAGCAAACCATTTTTCNACTGTTTTCCAGTTGTGCTCTAGTATTATTATTTTTTCGTTTAATACAAATAACATTTTTAAGCAAACCATTTTTCATTAAAGAGCTATACAATTACTAGCATAATATGTGTGCTCGAGTGTCACTTCATTGCTATAGCTTAGAGCAGCTACAGGTAGAAAATATACCAATGATTAGTCGGTTTGTTAAGGTCTGTATAACTGCAACTGGAGAATCAAGACAAAATTGTCTTTGAGCATGAAAGGTCGAATTGTGATGCTCTAATTGAAGTAATTATTCTTACCACAAAGAAAAACATACAAAATACTTTTCATAAAATAAGTGTTAAATACTATGACAATGTAGTTAAAAAAAAATTAGTATGGTTAAAACCATAAGACGTACTAACGAGGTTATGTACATGTTCTCACGATAAGATTACACAAATTTTGTTATCTCAAATCTATTGTTATACCAAAATACGAGTTAACTTTCAGTATAAATAAAAATTAAAAAATACACTAACCTACTACTTCAGTGACAAAGCATGAATGCACAACTGAAATTGTCCTTTTTATTGACAGTGATTCTTGGTACTATATTTATTGTTTTATTATCATTGGCACATTTCAATGAAAATTTATGTTGTTCGTCATATCTCCTCGGGACTCTAGCCTAAGACATTATTCTACCCTATTGGCTCTGTTTTCATCGCACGAGCACTCACCATGCGTTATCTGACAAGGTTGTGGAATGATGCATGTTGGTTGATTACAAACTCCAATCAAATATGTATTGCAATTTGTGCCGAGTACTAGTGAAAAATGAACAGCAAATAGTGAGTACAAACGTGTATAATGAGCATCTTTTGTAAGACTTTTGTGGAACACGAAGACATATAATGTTAATAGTAAGATACATAACATGTAGGTATAAGTAATGAGTTGGCCTTTTATGGTGTAGTTGNGCAATTTGTGCCGAGTACTAGTGAAAAATGAACAGCAAATAGTGAGTACAAACGTGTATAATGAGCATCTTTTGTTAGATTTTTGTGGAACAAGAAGACATATAATGTTAATAGTAAGATACATAACATGTAGGTATAAGTAATGAGTTGGCCTTTTATGGTGTAGTTGNGAAGACATATAATGTTAATAGTAAGATACATAACATGTAGGTATAAGTAATGAGTTGGCCTTTTATGGTGTAGTTGAAGATACATTTTCGACCATCGACATGTTGTGACACCCAAGGCAAAGAAAATCTGATTTTTTGTTAATGCATAATATAAATGTTTGATGTGAACCACGCGTTCACGAGTTCCTTTGTGCCCACTCTGACTGCTGCATTCGTCTCGACCGCACCAGCTGCACCACTTCAACTGGTTCGTTGGCGGAAAAGAAAGTGCTACAAAANACTGCTGCATTCGTCTCGACCGCACCAGCTGCACCACTTCAACTGGTTCGTTGGCGGAAAAGAAAGTGCTACAAAATGTAGTTCATTAGTGTACTGACGTGGACAAGCAATGGCTCGGAGAAATTCTCGTTCCTAGTTGGGAAAGCCAACTTGATGAGTGGTGTTACCAGAGCTGATGATGTAGGAAATACGTGCCCGGTGCCACAGCCCTGTGGTGTTTTGATGAAATGATGGTTATTCCGGTCGTCAGCCTAGGGGACTCTGGTTAACACTTCGTCACATAAGATGGCGAGGCTGTAGGCCGCCTCACACGCCTTAATTAAATTACAAATAAAACACTTACGATGCTTGCAGAGTTATTTATTCCTTGCGACTCCTTAATGAACACACACGACTTTAATACAAAACACGTGGCCTTTACGGCCCGGAACTGCGAGCGACCATGTGGCTTTACAATGTGAAATGCGGCTGCACTTAACAACTCCCAGATGAGAATAACGTCGCTCTCCTCTCGGCGCTATAACAAATAAAACAAATGATCCGGTTCGTGAAGACCATGCCAATGAGTATGAGTTCAGCTTAAGATGTCCACACCGAAGGCCTTTGCGGAGCGAGAGACTTACACGTCATGATGCGTTGAAGTGCTTTAGAGAACTGGGAGGAAGCGTGCGCTGGCTTCCGCCACCTGAGCGCAGACGATGCCAAGCGGCGAAATGATGAAGCACAATATACACTAAAAAATGATTATGAGATGGTAGTGACATGAATTAAATTAACCTAAGACAACATAATTTTTCCTTATACAAATACATAATAGAATTATTATATAAATTCTAAATGTTTCCATCGTACCGGCCACATTATTGCCAAGTGTCAAATGTCCCTGTCTGTGGCTGTGCCGACTGTCTTCCATGATGACAAAAAATGATATTAATTATATACTCTGAATAAATACCCTGATGAAATACACTGATGCTATTAATAATACTGATACTATTATGCACACTCTCACTAGTACCCACAAGTCCGTCGGTGTGGTGTGTCTGGGTTAGCTAACACGACTGCGGCAGTCNTAGATGGTAGTGACATGAATTAAATTAACCTAAGACAACATAATTTTTCCTTATACAAATACATAATAGAATTATTATATAAATTCTAAATGTTTCCATCGTACCGGCCACAGTATTGCCAAGTGTCAAATGTCCCTGTCTGTGGCTGTGCCGACTGTCTTCCATGATGACAAAAAATGATATTAATTATATACTCTGAATAAATACCCTGATGAAATACACTGATGCTATTAGTAACACTGATGCAATTACACTGATACTATTATGCACACTCTCACTAGTACCCACAAGTCCGTCGGTGTGGTGTGTCTGGGTTAGCTAACACGACNACTGATACTATTATGCACACTCTCACTAGTACCCACAAGTCCGTCGGTGTGGTGTGTCTGGGTTAGCTAACACGACTGCGGCAGTCAGTGTAGGCACAAAGGAGCTTGTGAACGCGCAGTTCACATCAGTTCTTCCAAATAAAGTAAAATTTAGGCAACTAGTAAAATAGTTATGTAGCTTTGCTTCGAACAAAACACTCATCTCTGACTGTTCATACATATTTGCAACATAGATGTGGAGAAGACAGTAGAGTCAATATTTAGGCACTCCAAATATGCTAAACTGACATTTCGGTTCTCTTCTAAATCACACCCACACACATTCACATCCTGAGGCGCCTCGCAACAATTTTCTGGCAGCATGTTGGGTATTCATTACAAATTCAATTAAATTATCTGCGGAGTAACAGTTAGGAAGGACTGCTCTAAGTGGTGTCTGGTTTGAGATTGTCCCACTTCGGGAGACATTAAACTTAAAACTGTTTCGTCACTGCCCTTTCTCATTGGGCACACATAGTATGCGAGACGAAAATAAAGATCTTTAAGATAAAAAATTAAATAATAAATTTAAGTTTGTAGTGGATCCTGAATATACAAAACTAGTTAAACTTTAGTTAGGATTTTAAACAAATAACTTTAAATAGAATATAGGTAACTGAAATATTTACCTTCAAGCTATTCATGGTAAAGTGAGCACTTTTCAAAGTTCTCTCATTTGGAATAATATTCAATTATTATGTTTTATTTTAGCCTTAGATGTTAACTTCGGCGTACACTGGAATATACGTACTGTGTTTATTACTTGAATATCAATATTTATTTTAAAATGTATTTTAAGTATAATAAAATAGCTACAAGGAAAGAGCAACTAGAGCCTCAAAATTTTTCACTTTACCTTGAACAGCCAATAGTATTCTGTAAACAAATTTAAAAATGCTGGCATCTCTAAAAAGTTTTAATTGTATTTTAACTCNTGAACAGCCAATAGTATTCTGTAAACAAATTTAAAAATGCTGGCATCTCTAAAAAGTTTTAATTGTATTTTAACTCTGCTGTATATTATATCTGACAGAAACAGTGTGCATATGAAAAATAAATAAACATATATGTATTATCTCATATAGTGTATGTATTATGTATTTATTATAATGTATGATATTGTTACATGACGAAAACTTACCACAAGTGTATACTCGAATATGGGGTCAACAGGTTGACAATAAATAAACAAACAAATATGCATTATTTGAAACAAATTTAAATTCTAAATGGCGTCAGAAAAAAAGGTTACGGTTTTATTACGTTTTTCTCACGACTACGAGCTATTTCGTTTTGTCATGTTGTTGGCTTGTTCTGATTCTCCTTGATGTTTATATTTTGTAGACTGATTAAGTTTATGNTATTTCGTTTTGTCATGTTGTTGGCTTGTTCTGATTCTCCTTGATGTTTATATTTTGTAGACTGATTAAGTTTATGAGCATCGTTCCTGTCATTTGGGGATGTTTGATCATCACGATTGATATTGAAACCGTTAAAAATATTTCCCTCAAATTTAATAACTGTCGGTTCGTGTGAAATGGGTTCGAAGAAACATAAAAAACATAAATCTGATAGGAAGGATAGATACGAAGGTAAGTGTCAAAAGAAACGTTTCGTAGACTGCCGGGTTTCATCAATCGACAAGTCGGTTTTGTTTATTTAATTTTGTTTTGCTTTTTTTTTCTGACCGCAGAGTTTAAGTTGGGTTGTATTCAACTCCTTACGTTACACAAATAAAACTATGCTTTTAGATAAACAGTTCGGCATAGAGAAACCGCCTGGTCTTAAGCTTATCCTGAAGGTTGGTAGTTCGTCGACTCCTGAACACAGTAGCGATTCTCCAGGTCCGTCAGTCCCACTGGTGCACACGAACATCAACTACAGTGTCACTCCAACAGCTGCAGATGACGAGTCGAGGCATTCTGCAGCATCGTTTCATGGCAGGGAGGATGCCCATTTGGAGCGACAACATAAGAAGGCGAAGAAAAAAAAGAAAAAGAAAGAAAAGGATAAGGACAGAGAAAAGCATGAGAAGAAGCACAAACATCACCATAAGGTCAGTACCAAATTGTCCTATTGTATAGTTCATTAATGTTTACTTTCAACTTTTCTGAAGTCCTGCTAAAGTTCTATTTTCAGGCTATTCCTCTGCTTCATGTATTCAAAGGTTAACTAAGTCTTTTAAAATATACCAAAGGGACAATGCAAATTATTTGTGCGCACTCAATTTAATGATATTTTGCATGAGAACTACTTACTAGGCATTGCCAAGACAATTTTTGTCAGCCGGTTTTAATGGGACCATTACAATATTCGCTGTACATACAACGATACACTGTAGTGGGGAGGGTTATGGAGTTTAGGGAAATTGTGGGGTAAAACTATGTAAAATTTATATCAATTGTTTTGCTTTACTGCCCTCAATGTAGAAAGACCTAACCTAACTCTGTGTAATTTCACAATAGTTGAATCATATGGGGTGTATGTGCGCCAACATGCAATAGCGCATCGCCATACACACATCTTGCATCTCTTTTTATGTCAAATTCCAAGCTTTGCAAATTTTTGAGCGCTTGGTGGTTGTTCCCTACAAAAAACTGCTTGTGTGCCTTGAGTCACTATTGGAAATTTACTCCCCTGCTAGTGCTGAGGACTCTGGCTCAGTGCATAATGTTTGACTACTCTAAAAGGTAATTATAGGGGCTTTTTTGAAGGAAACANTGCTGAGGACTCTGGCTCAGTGCATAATGTTTGACTACTCTAAAAGGTAATTATAGGGGCTTTTTTGAAGGAAACATTACACTCACAAAAATTACATAAATGGGTTCTGCACAGCTTATCTTTTTAATATTAAGGAGGGCGTAATTGTAACATAAGTAGAACGTACTAAATAAAATAGTTAAAATATGAGAAGCCCGGCTTTGTTTACGTCTGACGCTATGTTGAATAGCCATGTAATGCTGTCTGCGCAGACGTGAACTGCGTTCAGCTGCGGTTCCTCAGTTGTGTTGTCCGAATCCGACCGTGCGAAGGCTTGTGATTTAAGAATGGAGGGCGCAAGTGCGAGTGCTTCTGTGCGTTACAGTCATCTATGTGGCGGGTGTTACTTGGACGTTTTAGTAGATCATGGTGTCTTGTCGAGTGAGGTAAGGTGCAAGTCATGCACGACAGTAGTTGAATTGGCAGAGGTCAGTGGAATTGTCCCGCCACGTACGTAGGTGAGTTAATTTTTATATATCCTGTATATTTTACTGTTACTTTAAAACCCAAAAATCCTAGGTTAGAATAAAATCATAGGATAGATTAAAGCCACAAAATCATAGAATAGAATGGAATCCTGGGTTAAATAAAAACCCTACAATCCTAGGTCAGATTAAAACCCTACAATCCTAGGTTAGATTAAAAATGTAAAATAGTGATTCACTCATCGTGGGGTTAGGTAAGGTTAGGTGAGCACATTTTACGAAATTGGGTGGACAAATGTTAAATTGAGCTGTTTTTGTATTTTTGTGGGTGTATTTTTAGTGATTTTACCCCACAATTTCCCTGATCTTCATAGCCCTCAGCACTATCGTATTTGTGGTTATTATTGGTAATACGTTAATGCCCCTAGTAAATTTGTGTTCTGTGTAATTAGTAGAGTGGAAATATACCACTTTCCGTGATTTTTTATTTTATTTTTAGAAAAGCCTCCATTCTCAATAATTACCAAAACAACTTTCAAATACTACACAGAACAAAGCTGTAGTTTTATTGCAGGAATGATACGTCGAAAATTCAGAATTCAGTGACAAATGAAAAATATTCAGTGCAGAAAATCCAGAAATATTAATCAATTCAGTAAAAGGTAATTATTAAGTTTAGGGGCTTTTCTGAAAAACACAAAAAAAAATTCAAAATTATGATATATTTCTACTCTACTAATCAATATACTAGGGGCATAGCTTTAAAATAAGTACAACATGTTTAATTAAAATTGAACAAAGTTACGATGTACTGCTGTCCATAGTGTCTAGGGAGAGAGTGTCAATCAAAAGGGGTTCACATGGGACGCTAATTAAAAACGGGAAATTCCAAGATATTAGTCACTTGCCGAGATGTGGCACTTATCTTATCAGAACTGTAATTAAATGCATTCCTCTGTGGCAAAACATGCTTGATTAAGCCGGGTAAAGTGCAAAGAGAAAACGGTGACAAAATAATTAACAATTCCAATGATAATTGAGCTCAGTTCACATGGCAAAATTAAAGAAAACTAACTTTCAAAATACGTGAAATGTAAACAAACAAGTAAATTAAAAATAATTTTGAGGTGATGTCCTGAATTACAATTCTAACCATTCCTGAGGGTAGGGGCTTTAACATTACGTTCAAAATAAATGAACATTCAACTCAAAGCAAACAAAACTTTGAAAATGGCAGCAAAATGTAAGCAAACAATACTTTCATGTTAAAACATGGAAAAATGCTTCAAAACACAAAAAGCATAATATAAACCAACATCCTGAATCGCTACACCATTAAGGCCCCCGTCTACCTGGAACTTTTTCCCACGTTTAGGCCAAGAAGCGCGGGAGCGATAAGGGCGACACTGCCACACGCATCAAGTACGCCATCGCCGCTAAGCTCAAGGCTCTGAACTGGCGTGCAGTGTTCTCGTCGTGCTGCGTGTACCTATGGGACTTTCAGCGGTGACCATATTATTTTATTAGTGGGAAGTCTTTAGGAAGGTTCAGTGCAGGCGCCTATAATAGTTTTGTATGTATCTGATGCGTACATTTTAAGCTACAGCGGTTTGGAAAGGCCGTTTTTAGCGGTTTTGGAGTACTCTGAATTGATGTTTCTAACGTACGTGATATTTTGANGATATTTTGAAAGTACTTAACAGCCCTCGTCTGAAGTGTGTGTTCTTTTCGTAGATCAGCACGTTGGACGCACACTTAATAGTTTCGTTGAAAAACTTGTATTTCAAACACTCTGCAACGCAGTTCAAGCACCAGGTAGACGGGTGCCTTAAGAGCTTCAGGTGAAAAGCATCAATGTAAATACTACCCACTACATCACTACATCTCTGAAGTAGGCGACACATATTGTAACTGGTTACTCACTTGTAGCATCCCTGACTCCAGTACCCTCACCACAGCCATGCAACATACTTGAGTATTTATATGTGCTGTAATTGCTACTGTTCAAAAGTTTTGGCAAGAAAAGGTGTTGTGATTTTGTCGTAGGAGAAGAGAAAACGCATCAGAGATGAATCCAGCCAGGACGACATCAGCATAGGAGAGGAGAGTCTGTCGGATCCACCGCTTTCGAAACGCATGATGGATGACAGTGGTGTCATCATTGTGAAAGAACATATGGGCAGTTCCATGGACGGACTCCAGGCACATAGTCCAGCTCAAGGTTAACATGTTTTTGGCTTAGACTGTCATTGTACGGAGAGAATACACGCTGGAATAATGTGTCTGTTCCCATTCATTTTTTGGGTGCAGTATTTACCTATGCACCATCTTCACAGTTTTTCTCAGAAAAGGAAGTTAGGTTCTTATGAAGCTTATAAAATTGTTTGTGTAAAAAATAAATTAGGCAGCAGTTTACGATAATGCCAAGTATGTTCTCGTTGCCTTAACTTATGCAGTAATTGCTTGTACAATTGTAAATATTAAATTATCTGACTATTTATTATTCTTTTTGGAATCTAAATATTTGCCTTTTATTTGCATATGCTATGAAAAAACTTTTTGAGTTACATTCTGAGTATGAGTTAATGGTCTGAAATGCAAGTACTTTGTAATTCATCGGTAAAAAAAAAAA
This sequence comes from Clitarchus hookeri, assembly GCA_002778355.1. NCBI lineage: Eukaryota > Metazoa > Arthropoda > Insecta > Phasmatodea > Phasmatidae > Clitarchus > Clitarchus hookeri. The sequence continues at coordinate 264,555 of NQII01002337.1, forward strand.
ACATATAGATTACTTATTTACTAAGTTGTTAACACTGCCTTTACAAGTTGTGGAGTAACTTCTGAAAATCTGCATGTAAAAGGGAAGTAACTACAAAGTTATAATCCATTAAAAGTAAAATTAAAAATACAAAAGACCTGCAAAGAAGTTAATAAGACTCCAAAATGTTATAACTACCAGAAAAAATTAAAATTGTTGTTCAGTATGTTCACATTAAATTATCAACTCCAAACATCTTAGTCTTGTTTATTTTGCACTAAGTCACCAGTCATTTTAGACATGCCACTTCAGCCTGTATCAAGCAAGGTGTTGCTATTGGACTATGATGGCTAGCATAATAAAAGTACATAGAAAAATGTTGTAAATTCTTTCATGATATTACTACTTTTTGAGGATTGAAATTTAAGTTATGTAGTAATACCACAAAGTATTTAAACAGTGCTGTATGAAAATACAGAGCAGTCATTGATAGTTCCAAGTTTTCAATCGCAGTAGTGCCTGCAGATTTGGAGAAGTTGGGCAGGATAGATAAATTTCTTGTCATTATTTCGCTATTTATCTTCTACATTGTGCTGTGCAGCTGAGGAACTGGAAGCAAAATGTGTGACTGTAGGTTTGGGTGCTGGCGTGGGCGGAGTCCTGCGGGAGCCTCGGACGTGTGTGTTAAGACAGCGGCAGGAGCGCTCTCCTCTTCAAAAGCTTCTCGACCACCTGCTGAAAGGCTTGGAGAAGAGAGATCCCCAACAGTTCTTTGCATGGCCAGTCACGGACCACATCGCTCCGGGGTATTCCCAGATAATCCACCAGCCCATGGACTTCAGCACCATGAAACAGAAGATTGACGATAACCAATATGCTACCCTCGCAGACTTTATTGTAGGTATCTTTGACACTTTTTAGCATTTTGTGATTTTCATTTAAAGTGTTTACATTTTGTAGCCCTTCTAAAGAATTTCACCCCATCCCCATATTTTTGTGTACATGGTAAACTCCCTCAGTCTTACTTTACTGTGGTTTGGTGTAGTTTAATGTATAATTTTCCTTTGAATTAGCCTGGTTATCTTCTGCCATATATAATAACAGGGTGGTTAGCATCAGGGGAAATGTGGAATAGTCAAGGAGTTTTACGTTTATGGAAAAGGCAGGGAATGTAGATAAAATAGCTAGAAATATATTTATGGCGGGAATAAGCAGCTAGGCTACTATTAACATTATAAAATGGAGACAAAATACACAAGTACTCACAGGGTGGTACTCGTGGATACACACGCGCATACATACAAAAGTCGGCAGTGTGCTATCACTCGCTACCTGATGAAGCTGCCCTAGCCAGTAAAACATTGCGACCGTGTGAAAAAATGTGTTTGTCCAAATTTTGTGTGTGTGTATCCACATTTACCGCCCTGTTAGTACTCATCTATTCTGTCTCCTTTTTACATTGGATTCCTTATTTACCGTATTTCAGGGGACTGTCAAAAAATTTCCATACATCCGGGATTTAAGTAGATGAGGGTTCTGACATGTACATCAATAAAATACAACTTCCAACCTTAGACTTCATGTTGAGTATAATGAGAGCTGGACATTATCTGTGAATAAAGTTTAACTAATAAACACAATAAAAGTGTATTACTGTTACTGTAAATAATCAATTAAAAAAGATTTCACTTCAACTTGTTTGAATAAGGAATATATATAAACACAAAATACCATATATAATTGTGTAATCGTAATTCGACAGTAAATGCAAACTGACCCAAAAATTTCAAACCCTCTAAAAATGAAAATAATATGACACCGCGGACAGATTGACCGGCAGTGTGTTCACGGCTAGCAAGACGAAGGGGAATCTTCAGCGATAGGAGTGAAACGATCTACCCCTCCACTACCAGACCAGTTGGCACCCAAAGGGAGGATGAAATGACGTCATGCTGGCTGCTAGGCAGCCAGCCGTGTAAGAGGAGGAAACGAGTTCTGAACAGTATCGCAGAGAACAGCAAAAGCTTATGCAATCCAGGTCACATTTGGCAATGCTGTGCTCACAAATCATGTAGCAATTGTTTAGTTGAAGTAAATACCGGTACATAATGTTATTTTACTTTTAAAAAAACTAGGGATTTTGAGACAGATGAATAAATAAGTAATTTAAAATTTATTTGTTATGATTTTCAATAATGAATAATTTACGTCCTCTGATTTTCCCTTACACCTATGCCTGTTGCGAATTACAATGCACTTGGACTTGGTGCGTACATATTATTAAATGACGAAAGGTGTCGACTAGGCCCTTAACGGGATACCAGTTTATTCAAAAGATACATGCCTAGAGATGGTCAATAAATCACAGTGTGATACTTGGACACAAATATATCAGTGACAAAGTCATTGAAATATCTGTGACAGAGATATCGCATAGTGACACATGTTCACAGCTTGTGATACAAACTGTGACAAACGAAGCAGCTTCTTTGTCACAGTTTATTTCAGCTGCTTGCGACATGTCACAGCTAGCCTTGCATGTTTACGAAGAGATGGCGATAGACAGCTTTTAAACAAACTATTTAACGAGTAACCAAAGCTTATGTTTAAAACTAGTAAATATCTTCAAATGAATTCCTCTAGTTTCACTTTTATTAATACGTTTGCTCCGACTTACTGTACGTGCGCACCAGGTATCTTTGCGTACCTTTGCGTACCTGGTCCACAGTATGAGTGGCCGTCGAATCTGTTGTGTTTGGGTGATGTACGTCAAGTCCTTGTTAGGTGACAGGCTGACAGGCCACAGTCCTACTCTAGGGTCTGCGATCCGTTTACAAACCGAGGTTACCTGCTGCTCCTTTGCGAGGTGACACCCGGAAGGACTATGAACAGTTCACTCAAGAAGAAACAGATGGTGGTTAGACTGTAGACGTGTTTTATTCTGTCCAGAGTATAACACGGTGACCCGTAATCTCCTGCTTTGAAAATCAATACACTGAATAACTTACGGAAAGGGAAGAAACGCAAAAGACAGGTGAAGGGACCTGTCGGCTTGAAGAACATGCTTGAAGAGCAAGAGCAACAAATTAGGTAGCCGTTAAAACAACTTTTACCCTAACTGAAGCTGGGTTGTCCTGAAGGGACTTAAGGGGAGATAGAGTTGGTGTGTGTTGGCGATAAATGTCAAGGGAGGGAAACGACGACTCTTTGGGGCCGCAGCGCGTGCTAGAAGACGTCTGGCGTTGGTCACTGGTAATAACTTGGACGATTCCTTTTCCTTATGAGGAAGAAGAGAGCAGAGATCCTTAGCACTGCTGGTACTAAGGCAAGCTGCTGAGATCAACTGTGGTGTTGGCTCTTCAGGGAGGAGGGGTTGGCAGAGAGTCCTAGCACTAGATGATGCAAGTGCGAGCTGCCTCGCCACAACTGATGTTTCTGCCAGGTGCACAGCATTATATTTTGCTGGCCGGCCCGTCTTTCAGGTCCTTTTTGCTATCTTCGGCCGCGACCCTGCGGACTCATGTCGGGCGGCAACTCTTCTGCTATCTCTATGCAGGGTGGTGTCAGGGTGGTTTGGCAGCTGTGCGCGGGCGGTATCTGCCGCTCGCTTAGGAGCAACTCACTTGCGTTGTTGACTGGTATCCCTTCTCATGGGAATTTGCTAGGCGGGGGCGATTTGCATTACTTTTCTTCTTGACGTGCATCCCGCTCTCCAGGCGTTTGCTGTGTCTAAAGAGGCGGAATGCTGGCCTGGGTGGCGGCTATTCGAGGTTCGTACCTTGTACGCAACTACGTGTCATGCGTCAATACCTACCTAAGCATATCAAATCATGGGTGCAAACATTATGCAATAGTGACAATTATAAGAGTAAATATGGTATACCTTTATGAGCCAAAATTCTGCCTAAGGTTTACCATTAAAGTTATATAACCAGTATCATGAAAGTTATTGTTTTATGGCCAGCAATCACCATTTTAAGTTTTTTCTTGACATACACAATTTCAAAAGTCATCCATGTAATATACAGCTAATTTGCATCAAAGTATTATGGTGGGTTATTAATATTANGAAAGTTATTGTTTTATGGCCAGCAATCACCATTTTAAGTTTTTTCTTGACATACACAATTTCAAAAGTCATCCATATTCATGATTTTTAATACATGATCAGATAAGTAGGAGCAACTGGTGTAACATGTAATATACAGCTAATTTGCATCAAAGTATTATGGTGGGTTATTAATATTATAATAATAATTAATATGTAAACACTATTCATTAGAAAAACAGCGCACATCACTCAAACACAATTTCACATTGCTATACCAGGCACAGGATTTCTTGGTCTCTCGAAGTCAGTCGATCAGCAGCGCTTTTCCCACTAGCTGATTCCAGTAGCCTATCATGACTGTGCACTGTTGCCTAGTTCTCAGTGTTGCAGTGGACACAGCGAGTCAAGTAAAATATTTCGCAATTGCGCTCCAAAAATCTTGAATTATTTTATTAAAATTTAGTTGTTTTTTTGCAAGAGGCTTATTTTGCTGAACAAGTAGGTGAAAATCCCAAGTCTGTATCTTTATCCTTTCATGTTTTATACTGTTACGGAATGTGCATGAACTCTTATACTCTTTTTCGAATAAGGAATAGTATTTGTTCTTCCCTGAGAGGAAACCATTTTTCGTAGGTATATCTAAATGTTTCCGCCATGCTGAAACAAATTAATTTACCGATTTTTACAACACATCTGAAATTAAGACGTTTTATTGTGGACAGCCTGTATATCTTATGCGTTTGATATATTTTTGTTTCTACCATTCTTTATGTAAAGAATTTTATTTTATATCACTACAGTTGAGATTTCACGGTTAACGTATCATGACTGAATGGTTGTTTGATAGATGTGGCAACAGAGCTTGGTACTGCTCGCTGATATGCTGACACTGAGTGGCCAAGAATTTCTGTGCCTGGTGTAAACAAGCAAGTTTTTCTGTCATTTGTGAACTGAAAGAAACTGCAGTATATGTCGGAGAATCCTGGTTTGTGCTCTGTGCGTGAAATTTTCTGCAATATTGACACTAGTTACACTACAGTCATTCCAGGAGGTTACTGAGGTCGATCACTGGAAATGGTGTTCATATAAATTGTTGATACACCTGCACTGGAAACTACAGTTATTAAAATTTAGTAATGCATCTATGGTATATAACAATACTTTGAACACTTTGATGTTATGGAAGTCTTAAACTGTGAACTTGCATGCGACATTGGTTACTGTTAAGGTACCGAAAATGTAGTTATTTTTTTGTAGATAATGTATTATGTTTATTTTATTCTGAGATAAAAAGCAAACAATGTCTTCTGAAGTGGGTCGTAGTATACTGTTTGGAATGAAAAGGAACTCTATTCAGTGTTTATTGTATGGAAAACAGATTTTTTGGGGTGAGTCGAAATCGTCAAACTTAAAAATCACTCCACTAATATTCATTTAAAATTGGATGTATAATTTTATCTCTACTAGAATATACAAGTAACAGGTTAGCCAGATTTTTAAAAAGTTACAGTCTTTTATACTTTCGAAAAACAGAGAAATGAGAACCAATTTTTAAGAACCCGAAACAAAACGAGAACCGTTAAAAGAAAGTGGGACAACCCATCCCTGCAGTGAGTGTGTACAGACCGTGTATTTGTGCTGCAGGAGGATTTCAAGCTGATGTGCAACAATGCAATGGTTTACAACCATCCCGAGACAATCTACTACAAGGCAGCCAAGAAGCTGCTACATGTTGGTTTGAAGATAATGTGTGCGGATAAGTTGAAGCCACTGCGCTCTGTCATCAGCTACATGTCGGATATACCGCAAGAAGAGCTGGGGTTTGACCTCGGCTGTGAGGAAGCAAGCACCCTACCAGGAGCCGTCAAGACGGAGTCTGGTGAGAACGGACCAGCAGACGACGATGCTCCAGAGGACACAGCCGAGTTGCGCCAGGAGCACACAAAGAGAATCCGGGAAGCCAACAAGCCTCTGTGAGTAGCCTCCTCCCTTTCTCTGTGCTACCAGGTCTCGGTGGTGATACCTTTGCATATCTAGATAGGAACATGTGTTGATGTGTTCAGCATTGTTTGTAGCTGACTGAGTCACACTGTGATTCTAGTTTTTTTTTCTGTGCTACTGCAGTGGAACCACTTTAACTACTGATGCTGTCAGTGGTCTTCATTCAGCTCATTACCGTTGATGTCGTAAATAGACATGCCTTACAGCAGATTCACCAAAAGTTGTAATGGTCAACTGCATTATTTGCTCTTTCATTATTTACACTCTGTAGTAGAATAAAATGTTTTACCAGTATTTTGTGAGTGCCCCAACTAATTTTCCAGTTTATTAGTTTATGCAGCTGTTTAAGCCGAGCACATGTGTGTGCACCCATTTTTTTATGTAGTCAATTTAAGGTAAGATTACTGTAGTTGTAAAATACACTCAAACCATTTTCGTACGGCTCCTGTTTCATACGGACAGTTTTTGGGAACCGTGGGAAAGGTAAAAAATTTTTAGCAAAACAATTGCCACAAAAATTTATTAAAACACATTTGAAAGCTGCACCGTTAAAAACAATATGGGGTTGTATAGACTGTACCTTCATGCAATGCGTTGTTTGGTGAAAAAAGTAACCAATATAACTTGACGCATGACGGCTTAGGGAGAGGGACGTCACGTCAAAGAGCGAGGTGTTTTTAATTCAGCGCCAGGTCAGGTGGAAATTAGTTGAATTGCTCTGGAACATGGCAAAATTATCAATTTCCCCACCTGGCACTATTTTGCAAAAAGGCCAGCAAAAGAGGGTTCCTATGCATAATTGGTGCTTCAAATAAATACTTCTAGTGTATAAAATTTGGCTGAAGTTCGTTAAATGGTTCAATAGATGTAACATACTGACCAAATTTTATATATATTAACGCCATTAAAAAAAAAGGCCTGCTGCACCTAAATCATGTTAGTTTACATACCTTACTATAGCACTACTTGCATGGGAAATTAATTGGGAATCGGTTGATTGGTAATTAAGATGGCAAAAAAACATCCATTTTTTTTTATGTGAAGATCTTAAAAAATGGAGGACAGAAAGGTTACGTATTAGCACACCTGATGGTTTTGATAAATACTGCCACTATACAAAGTTAGCTAGAATTGGTTACATCGTTTTGTAGCTGTAGCACACTCAGCTAAAATGCTTTTATGGCTACCATTCTGAAAATAAGTGTCTGGCATACTTAAAATGTATAAATTAATATGGCCTACCACAGTACAACTTCTTCCCCACATTTGGTATAATGTATTCACGGTAACTTCAAGATTTTCTGAAGCCCTGCTAAAGATCTACTTTCAGGGACCCGATTNACTTTCGAAAAACAGAGAAATGAGAACCAATTTTTAAGAACCCGAAACAAAACGAGAACCGTTAAAAGAAAGTGGAACAACCCATCCCTGCAGTGAGTGTGTACAGACCGTGTATTTGTGCTGCAGGAGGATTTCAAGCTGATGTGCAACAATGCAATGGTTTACAACCATCCCGAGACAATCTACTACAAGGCAGCCAAGAAGCTGCTACATGTTGGTTTGAAGATAATGTGTGCGGATAAGTTGAAGCCACTGCGCTCTGTCATCAGCTACATGTCGGATATACCGCAAGAAGAGCTGGGGTNATGTGTGCGGATAAGTTGAAGCCACTGCGCTCTGTCATCAGCTACATGTCGGATATACCGCAAGAAGAGCTGGGGTTTGACCTCGGCTGTGAGGAAGCAAGCACCCTACCAGGAGCCGTCAAGACGGAGTCTGGTGAGAACGGACCAGCAGACGACGATGCTCCAGAGGACACAGCCGAGTTGCGCCAGGAGCACACAAAGAGAATCCGGGAAGCCAACAAGCCTCTGTGAGTAGCCTCCTCCCTTTCTCTGTGCTACCAGGTCTCGGTGGTGATGCCTTTGCATATCTAGATAGGAACATGTGTTGATGTGTTCAGCATTGTTTGTAGCTGACTGAGTCACACTGTGATTCTAGTTTTTTTTTCTGTGCTACTGCAGTGGAACCACTTTAACTACTGATGCTGTCAGTGGTCTTCATTCAGCTCATTACCGTTGATGTCANTGTGCTACTGCAGTGGAACCACTTTAACTACTGATGCTGTCAGTGGTCTTCATTCAGCTCATTACCGTTGATGTCATAAATAGACATGCCTTACAGCAGATTCACCAAAAGTTGTAATGGTCAACTGCATTATTTGATCTTTCATTATTTACACTCTGTAGTAGAATAAAATGTTTTACCATTTTTTTGTGAGTGCCCCAACTAATTTTCCATTTTATTAGTTTATGCAGCTTTTTAAGCCGTGCACATGTGTGTGCACCCATTTTTTTATGTAGTCAATTTAAGGTAAGATTACTGTAGTTGTAAAATACACTCAAACCATTTTCGTACGGCTCCTGTTTCATACAGACAGTTTTTGGGAACCGTGGGAAAGGTAAAAAAATCTTAGCAAAAAAATTGCCACAAAAATTTATTAAAACACATTTGAAAGCTGCACAGTTAAAAACAATATGGGGTTGTATAGACTGTACCTTCGTGCAATGCGTTGTTTGGTAAAAAAAAAAAGTAACTGATATAACTTGACGCGTTACGGCTTAGGGAGAGGGACATCACGTCAAAGAGCGAGGTGTTTTTAATTCTGCGCCAGGTCAGGTGGAAATTAGTTGAATTGCTCTGGAACATGGCAAAATTATCAATTTTCTCACCTGGCACTATTTTGCAAAAGAGGGTCTCTATGCATAATTGGTGCTTCAAATAAATACTTCTAGTGTACAAAATTTTGCTGAAGTTCGTTAAATTGTTCAATAGATGTAACATGCTGACCTAATTTTATATATATTAACGCCATTAAAAAAAGAGGCCTGCTGTACCTAAAACATGTTAGTTTACATACCTTACTATAGCACTACTTGCATGGAAAATTAATTGGGAATCGGTTTATTGGTTGGTAATTAATATATGGCAAAAAACATCCATTTTTTTCATGTGACGATCTTAAAAAATGGACGGCAAAAAGGTTACGTATTAGCACACCTGATGATTTTGATAAATACTGCCACCATACAAAGTTAGCTAAAATAGGTTACATAGTTTTGTAGCTGTAGCACACTCAGCTAAAATGCTTTAATGGCTACCATTCTGAAAATAAGTGTCTGGCATACTTAAAATGTATAAATTAATATGGCCTACCACAGTACAACTTCTTCCCCACATTTGGTAAGAATTTGTATTTTGTATCATGAGATATGACATAAAAACTTTATTTTTTCATGTGGGGCTATCTTACAAAATGACTGAGAACTGAGGTTCTGTATAGGCAAATTTGATGGTTATAATAGATGGGTACTGCCACCATACAAAGTGAAGTTCAAATTGATTACATAGTTTCATCTACGGGATATAGCAAACTAAACTAAAATAGCTATATGGCCACCATTTTTAAAATAAGTGTCTGGCTTGCCGCAGTAATACTTGCTTGCCAAAAAATATGGAATTGATTAACTGTTTCCCGAGATACTACATAAATAGTTTATTTATTTGTGTCTTGCTACCTTACAAAATGGTGGACAAAAGAGATATATTGATGCATTCAATAGTTGTAATATATACTGTCAGCATACAAAGTTAAGTTGGAATTTATTACATCGTTTAAACAATATCGCACACTAAAATAAAAAAGTTATATGGCCGCCATTTTTAAAATAAGTGCTTGATCTACATAAAGTATACCACTTTACATCAAATGCCGCAATACTACTTGTTTGCCAAATTTGGTAGGAATCTATCAAATGTTTGCAGAGATATGACATAAAAATCTTATTTATTAATGTGGTGCTATCTTAAAAAATGGCAGACAATTGGCTATGTGTTGGCATATATGATGCTTGTAATATATACTTATAGTAGTGATGCAACGAATATTCTCATTTGCATTCGCGAATATTCGCATGTTTTTGAACATTTGCATTCGCATTCACAAAAATGATGCCAATATTTTGCAAATGTATTTGGCAATGAAAAATGAAAATGTTTATTAAATAATAATGCAACTGCTATGATTAAGACATTTTTATTTATTAGCATATTTTTTATGTATAAGAGTGTATTTTAATGATATTTGGGAAACAGCCTTGCAGTTATTCACTAGATTACATAACAGAAACACACTCTTGATATTCTTTTATTCTTATTTACCTAAGCAAAATCAAATTAAGGCAGCTAATTTCTTAAAAAATTCTAAACTATATTATAACACAACTGTATGATCAAATACCATTGAACTGCTTTAACACAAAACAATGGAATAAGATATAACCCAACATTTTTAATTATACAAATAACTTTAAATGAGATCTTTTGTAAAAACACTTAACAATATGCATTTATGCAACCTAAAGGGTATCTTATTCAAATATGTGACATCTTTTAATGAACTAGTAATTATGTTTAATTGAAAATCAAATCGACTTCTTATGAATAAAGTTAAAAATATATTGTGAAGAAAAACAAACAATATAANAAACAATATGCATTTATGCGACCTAAAGAGTATCTTATTCAAATATGTGAGATATTTTAATGAACTAGTAATCATCTTTAATTTTAAATCAAATCGACTTCTTATGAATAGAGTTAAAAATATATTGTGAAGAAAAACAAACAATATAATAATCTTCTTTTCAATTAAAACAAATATGTTCTTAACATTTTGTTAATTTTAACTTTGGTACTAATACTAACTCACTAATTATGTAATTTTTAAGATATCCATTAAACATTACTTCTTGAAATCGAAAAATAAAACTATGAAAAATTGTTTATATCTAAGCACAATTAAGTGAAACACTTAGTAATTAAATAAGAGTAGAGGAATATTAAACTTCAGAAATAGAAGTTTTGATGCCTTTTCTCCTTGCAGCCTATTTCGGTGGGGTGTGTAAAGAAGACCAGCCCCACTAAAGACCCTTTCGCTAGGCACACTAGTGGGTGGTGTTACTAAATATTGCCTGGCTATGGGAGAAATAATACCATACTTCTTATTATTTACCGCCCACCATGTAAGTGGATCTACATCATTTTCCACACGTTTATCTAATAAATATTCATTGATGGTTTTTTTTATCAAAACTTCTATAGGGTTCGTACATTCATTTTCTTCTTCTTCACTTTCGCTGGAATCCATCAGCAATTTCATGGTGTCTCTTAAAGATATAGATTTCTCTGTCAGACTGGCACTGGAACCAGATGTTTCAATCCGATGAGTAGTCATTCTGGCACGCTTAGGATTTGAACAAGACGATAGGCTTGATTCATCGTTTCCAATTGACTCTAAAATATTTTTCACAACTTGATCTCTGGTTGAAGAATTTTTGAAAAATTTTAATTTGTATCTCGGGTCAATAAAAGTTGCCGTAGCAAACAATACGTCATTTTCCAAATGGGAAAATCTGCGACATAGTTCTCGTTTAAGAACTAAAATCGTATTCCCAACGCATTCGTCGGTCACATCAAATTCACCAATAATTTTTTCCAAAGTGGACAATAATGGAATTACTGAGGATACAGAAATATTGGCTGCACTTAGTTCTTTTGTAATTTCTTCAAAAGGTCTGAGTAAAGTTATTATTTTTTCCACAATAATCCACTCTTCGGAAGTTAGTTGTGAAATCTTGTTATTCTGGGAAGCATAAAGACATAACGAATCTTTGTTTTTCAAAATACGCTCTAACATATACAAGCTGCTATTCCATCTTGTAGCACACTCTTGTATGATTTTCAGCTTTGGCTGATCGAGTCTTTCTTGTAGAGCAGCCAGTTCATCTTGAGCTACATTTGAGTGATGAAAATGTGTTGCCATCTTTTTACATTTTGCAATCACTGTTATAACGGAATCTTGTGCCTTAAGCCCCTCCTTGACAACCAGCTGAATTTGGTGTGACGAACAATCAATGTCTCTAATTAATAACAAGGAAATACCTTTTTTCATGTTTGTGCCACCATCTCTAACAATGCATTGCACTTTTTCTTTAGGTATTTCCCAATGCGACAACATGGTTTCAAGTTTTATAGCTATATTTTCACCAGTATGTCGGCCATCGTTAAATACCTCTGCGTTTAACACAATCATTTTTCTCTCAAAGTTTTTTGTTATACCATGACATGTAAGACTCAGCAAAGATATTCCTGAACAAGAATCAGACCAAATATCAGTTGTAAACGCCAATTTTTCAAATGACTTAATTAATCCCAAAATTTTATCTTTGACTTTGCCGTAGAAATTCTCACATATAAACGAAGAAAAATGTTGTCGGCTTTTTATATTATACGACGGACAAAGATGGTTCAATAGTCTGACAAATCCAACACTTTCGACAAAACTAAAGTGAAAGTCCTCTAAAGGAATTATTTCGCTTATTAAATTATCAATTTCCAAAGACTTGGCATTGTTGGTATCCCACTTTTTTTTTTTTCGACGCAATCAGTCAGACATTTGTTTCAGGTCGGTTTTCGTACATTGTCGCGAAGTGGAGGCCACAACACTTGTTGTAGAAGCATTTCGCTTTTCATTTTCCCTATTCTTTAAAGCATTATACTCGTTTTTATGCAAAGCTTCCAGGTGATTTCTCATATCACTTGTTGTTCTTCCTTTGCGCGAGTATTGTTTATTACATATTTTGCATTTCACATTTTCAGCATCACATATGGTAAAATAAGTCCAAACTTCGCTAACGCACAACAGCTTCATTTTGAAATATCACATATCACTGTACAATTACAATAGAGTCTTTACAAGTTAAAAACAAAACTTAAGTATGTTGACTCGACGCTGCTCCCACCTGTACTATACAGGATGGTGGATAGCAGGGTACGTAGTAATTTGTTACGGTGCTGGCTAACGGCACCTTGGGCTGCTGTAAGAGGGGTGACACAAAGACGTATCTTGATTCGGTTTATTCATGCTTAACTTTTATTGTCCGAAGTTACAGTGACCTCTACATCTATGAGACCTCGCCCCTTTTATATCCCCTCAGATGGTGGAATCTAGCTATCCCGCGCCCTACACACGTCTCGGCGAATGTTTGCGTCGGGGGGAGGTTTCGGCGGGTTGCTGAAATTACCTCGATGCTGGTGGCTGGCGTTGTCGTGCTGTCTCGGTGTCTCTCCCGGGAAGTCCTGGGCTCGATCCCTGGATGTGCAGTTCTCTCCTCGTCGCTCGTCGTTCCTCGTATCTGACTCTCTCGTGACTCCGTCGTAACTCCCGACTCCGTCATAACTGTCTTGTCGCTGCTGCTCCGTCGTAAACGTCTTGTAACTCTCGCGTAATCGACCTCAACTGTCCTTCACTCTCGCGTAACTCTCTTAACTGTCGCGTAACTGACTTAACTGTCCTCCATGGCTCCTGTATATATACGTTTCTGTTCTATTTTCCATAGAACTCGGGACTTACCCTCTCGTGTTTGCGGTGGGATAGGGGTAGGCGGGGTGCACTGTTTTTCCCCGATTTGTAATTTCTTGTGGCGAGGGGCGATAATATGCCCGGGACTCCCCGCGTTCGCAGCGTCACGTCGTGACTCAGGCAACATGACAGGTGCAGTTGGTTCGAGCTCGGGGATTCCTCTGGTCGTTAGGCCATCGGTTTACGGCGTGGGTAAGAATAGCGTCGCCACTACTGGTAGGTATGAGCGGTACGCGTCAAGGTAACCTCAAACTAAATCTTTACGAAAACATTATTAGCAGCTAACTTCATTCAGTAAGCTAGCAATCACGATTTGTTTACTCCGTTCAGAGTCGGGGCATATTGGCTACTCTCGGTTTTAACATGGCCGCCCGGCCAGCCTGTTCTAAACGCGCGGTAAAAGTTGAGTTCGTAGGCGCACGCTTTTGGCGTCATATTTGAAAAACCAACATTCACATTCGCGAATGTGGAAAAATCGACATTCGTTGCATTACTAACTTATAGCATACAAAATTTGGTGAAATTTGTTAAAAGGTATGTCAAATACATCAAATAAACCAAAATTATATATGACAGCCATTTTGAAAATAAGCACATAACCATTTTATATCACACATGTTTACATGGCCTACAATAATATTTCTTACTTGCAAAATTTGACGAGAATTCGTTAAGTAGTTTTCAAGATATATCTTCATACCTTTATTTTTTCATCTGGTAATATCTTTCAAAATGGTGGACCAACAACAATATCTATCTCTTAATTCACTGCTTACATGATGCGCTATCAACATTAAAAATATGGTGTAAATTGGTTTAATATTTCCCCAAGATATAACATATAGTCCTAAATGTTAAAATGACCGCCATTTTGAAAGTAAGTGCCAGGCGTTGTCAAAAACTATAAAAGTCAGATGTCCTTACTAAGTATTATGTGTGTATGTACCTAGTTTGGTGAAATTTGGTTCACATATTCAAAATTTGAAAAGGAAGGGTGAAGAGGGGGGACACATATGAATACACACTCATACAAACACACAGACGGGAAGGTGAGCTCATAAACTTTCTTTTCCTTCAGAAAGTAGACTAAAGACTGAAAAGGAAACTTGTTTAGAGCGTATTTACATTTTAGTCAGTAGAAAATATTTTAATCCTTAAGTGGCTGCTTTCATCAGAAACTAATGAAAGTGGTGGTGCATTGGCAGGAGCAAGTTTGAGCCAATCCCAGACGACTTGACTCCAGAGGAGATCTTGGAGCAGGCTCAGAAGGCAGCACGATCTGCAGCTCAGCGGTTGTCTTTGAAGCGAGCTGGTGCAAAGGTAGTATGTTCACATTCATGTGCTTTTGCTTCTAAGAATTTGCTGTGCTATTCACGTGATAGAGATGGTTCACGATAAAGCGAACTTTCTAGAACTCAACCTTTGAAGAAAAAAAACCACTGTCTGTAACTGCATACATTTTAACGTAAGCATTGACCGCAATACTCACAGTAAAGTTGGTAGCGAGTTGGAAGAAGTAGTTCAAGATCGAAACATCTCATTAGATACAATATTGAACATTAAAGGCACTTGAAATTCATCACGTTCTTTTGTTTTACCCACATATGAATAAAAATAGCCTAATTTATATTTTTAACTAATTCATAACATCACTTGGTCGACACATTGTTTCAAGTTATAGGGTCCATTGTTTTGTTTAATTTTATTTAAGTCTTTCCCATTCCCATGTTCAAATGCTGTGAATTCTGTGAATTTGTTTGGCAGTTCCTGGCTCATTCCTTGGTTAATTAAGGTGGACTCACAGTAGTCAGTCATCCGTCCATCTGGCAGTCATCCGTCTGCATTTTCGTCCGTAAGTCGAAAGCGATTCTCAACAATCCATTGTCCGTCAATCCTTCTGTACTGCAAAATTTCCGTATGACAACTTAACATTGCAATTCTCTTTAGTCGAAGATAAATTTAGGTTGGAAATATATTTTGAGGAAATATTTTTTCACGTTATAAGAATTTATGCAAATTTTTTTTTTTTCATTTAAAATTTTTGAATTTACTACCACATATATATATATATATAAAAACACAATCCACCACCTTGCAGTTTATTTCAAAGTGCATATTCACGTCTAAGTAATGTCGTCACAAGGCGGTGGCTCATCCGTCTGTCTGTCAAAAGTTACCGATTGGTAAATATTTGACAGATCTACGGATAGAAAAAAAAGTTTCCCTGCTATTGGTTGAGATCACGTGACCGCCGGATGGAGGACCGACGGTTGCGGCGGGCTATTGTGTGTCCAGTCGTAGTTGTAAGTGCCTTTAACAATGTGATTTATATGGCAGTTCATAGCCCCAAATATGAAATATTTATTTACATAATAAATAAGACCTTAATACCTATGATTTATAATGTGTTTTTGCTGTATTTCGATGTTGTTTCTAGTTGTAAGAAGTTTTAACATTTCACGTAATATGTCAACCTGGCCAGTGTGTATACATGTAACTTAAGTGGGTTATAATAATTTAAAACTTGAAAAAAATTGAGTCAAGTGCATTTAATTATATTTTTGATATTGTGTAGCAATTCTGGAGCTTCAATGTGTGCGAGTTATTATTTACGTGACTGTCGAGAATAGTGTTTATGAGTTGATACCTCGGTACACATTTAATTAGTTTTTAACAAATAACGCTTTAAAATTGCTTTATATTACACATGGAACCTTTCATCCTGAACTTTTAATATTTTTACATAGTTCCTTGATCTATTGTTTAACCTTTTAACGTGTCCGGGACAACGTAAACAGTGAGCGTTCCGAGCTGCCACTGATAACCTTAATTTCAGTAATGAAAATTGGATTCTGCATTAATCCATTCAGTCACAGATAAATCTGTAATTTTAGGTGTTTCAGCAAACAAATTTTTATTTCAGAACTGTACTGGTATTGATATGATGTTTTGTCATACATTGGAACCAATAAATATCTGTCCAATTCATTGTAGTGCACACTGTAAATACGTAAACTGATGATGTGATTTTTACTATTTAGAAATAATGAATGGTCCGACATTTGAAAATTATTTTCTCATTTCCACTCATTATATTAGTGCCATGCTATTTAGAACATTGCTAGTTAAATATGTGCAAGGTAAAAATTTTTGCCTGTCATAGGAATGAAACCCTGCGAGACCATATTATTTAGTCCAACATCTACAGCAAACATCATGTGTTAAATTTTATAGTAACGGTTTTACTACACAAAACGATTCCTACAAAAACATTGCTAAATGCAGTTGCATCAATTGTTCCAATAATTAGAGCTACAGTTCACTATGGAAATAAGCTGGGAACCGCGGCTTGGATACGTTAAGTTCTCAAAGTCTAGTGTAATAAATTACATGCACACGCACACTACGTAACCGCCCTAGCATTCCTATAAGGTAATAGGAGATGTGACGTAACAGTACCTGCAATTTAAAAGAGTATAGCGGATCCACGTTGCGATGACGGGGCGCTGGCTCCAATTTGAATGCTCCGCTCGCTGGACACCGGGGTTTGACCTCCACGTCACACTGGCAAACAGGCACCCGCAACCAGCTGATGCGGCAAGCAGCGCTGCTCAACAGCTCCATGTGCGTTATTGACGAAACACTCCCAAGGGACAGCAGAACAACACGTACACTTAATTTCGTTCCGCATTTACAGTTCCTACAATACGAATGTGATTCCTAGTTGGTACCGCAGCCATAAACTGAACAACCTCCAAGGGCATCCGACTCCAGGCCCCATTCGTAGGAACATTTCATGTAGCAGCATTAGTTCACGTATCGAGCCACACACTGCTTTAGTCATTTACATATTTACAACCAATACGTTGGCCGGGCAACGACTAACATAAACCAGGTCCACATTACTATGTCCAGTCAGTAAACGTGCAAACAGTTCACGGAGACTTGACTTTCAAAGTCCGTTAGTTTCTTCCGGGTAACTGGCGCCATTATACTACCTGGGAGGTATCCGACGATGACCGCCTCACATCATTTGCACACTCTCAGATGGCCCAAGCTAGACTCTCTCACCACGAACGACACACTGAATCATCATAACCACCTAGCGCCGCCAAGCGGCGACTCCCTTAACAAACGACACTTACAAATTGTCTGCAACAATTATTAAATTAACCTATTTACTGGATACAATCAATAAATATATTTAAAAAGAATACACAGCATAAAAAAAAACCAATCTGGCTTGTGTTAATAATAACGAATATAATATGTAAAAAGTGACAGCTCGTGTTACCACCCTCTGCAAATGCAAACCAAATGTCACGACCAACTAAACATACGTCACGTGGCAGTATTTACATTGCGATACTGCGGAAGGATACGCAATGGGCTGAAAGTAGAAAATAAGCAGAGCTTTCAAAAATGCTCACTTTACCATGAACAGCCTTTAGTCCAAAATATCTTTCAAATTTTTTGTATTATTGTCCTTGTTTTCTTTATAGTATGTATATCAGTGGTATGTACACGGCACGTAAAGCCAGTTATATTTTCTGTCTCATATAAGTATGCCCGATTTTGACAGTCAGTGAGTGGTAAATTGACATATACGAAACAAACAAAGTGCCATTTACAAAATCCTGTATCAGCTGATGCACGAACGTACAAAAGTTAAAATTACGTTGGCTATTCTGAGTGCACTGCAGACGCACATTAGACAAGCAGAAAGTACGAGATAAGAAATGGTTCCTGGATTAATTAATACATTTTATTTTACGTGGTCACAAAACAGTGGTTGTTAGTGTTACAAACTAAACTTAGTGATAATGTAGTAATGTATAGGTGTTCAAAATTAAAAGCACAATAAAACGATCCGTATCCAAATTTAACACAACTTCAAAAACCTTTTCCACGTCGTATCACGCCTCTCCAACCATGCTTTTCATACGTGCTTGATATTAATTCCAAAAGCATACAGAAATATTGCATAATATTGTTTAATTATTTTTTCTAATAATTTGACGAAATATATTTTAAATTTGTGTAGTTCCGAGCCAGTAATAGAACAAAAGTCAGCTTTTAAAAAGACGTTATCTATTGAGCAATGGAAACAGCTCTTATCTCGCTCTATCATGATGTGCGTGCCATCTATCGGATCTTTCCTGAAGCATTACCAGCCAAAGAAAGCTTCCATGCTAACAGATTTACGNTGATGTGCGTGCCATCTATCGGATCTTTCCTGAAGCATTACCAGCCAAAGAAAGCTTCCATGCTAACAGATTTACGTACAGATACCAATAGTTTTATTTTTCCGCGAGCTCTGCATAGTTTTTAAAGTTGCACATATTTCATGTTCAGTGATTTTGAGTACTAGTAATTTATATTCGGCCAGTTATTGTTCATCTACGTAAATTATACGCAATATTGTTCTCCCGAAAACCAATTTCCTTGTTTCCGAAGAAAGTGGGACATGCGTGAATAGTTTTTAAGCAATTCTAACGCTATCCCACGTCACATATTTCCAACTCGAATATATTACCTATAACATCCAAAGTGTGATAATAGCTACAACTACAGTCTCGCAAATGTTAACCCAAATTCACTGTCTCGGACAAATTAAAAANCAAAGTGTGATAATAGCTACAACTACAGTCTCGCAAATGTTAACCCAAATTCACTGTCTCGGACAAATTAAAAAAGAGCTAGTAAATATTTAATTTTTTGCAGGGTTTCATATTTTTACTTTTATAACCTACTAATTATTTTAGACAGATGTCAGTCTAAAATTTCTTAAAAAAATTTTTTGTATTACAGTACAATGGCAAGTGGATTACAGCCTCCACTTGACACACCAGCTGATGGCGAAAGGATACATAAACAAAAAGTAAACATTGGTGCTACTTTCGTCAAACTGTCAGAATCTCGCCAACATATATAAGACAGACTATACCACACTCATGGCACAATACAGTGGAACCTCCAAGAGAAGGTAGTTTATTAAGCAGGAAAATTATATAAGAGGGAATGTTATGACTTGATGGAGATTGGACATTCACCATTGCGATGTTGATGTCTGTCGTGGAAAAACAAGATTTATTTTGTCCTAATTCCCTGTCTAATCTTTTCGGATGCTGTGTTTTGGCATGTTTCAAGTTTAATGTTGATTTTGAAGAACCTTTTAGATAACTGATATCTACAATAATTATAAAATACAGTAGAACCCTACTGTTAAGACCCCTCATGGTTTCCAGGAATAGGGTTGTTAGTGAGGGATGGCCTTAATAGAGAGTTTGGAAAATTCAACATATTTGACCCACTCTGACCCCTACACATCAAAATAGGTGTGGTATCTATTTTTAGATAAGCACTGCTTGGAGTACAGTGTTTTACAAGAGAAACGCAATGCATAGCAACTTATTTTTCAACTGTTTTCCCTCAAATTTCCAACTTTTTTAACAGAATTTTTTACGCTTTCTCAAAAATGGATTTTTAAAGAGGTGGTCCTAATAAAAGTGGTTGCAACAGTGAGTTTACAAANTTTTTTTTTTTTTTTTTTTTTTGTATAATCAACTGTAAAGTGATTCCAAACAAACAATACTTTTGTTACTGTTCTGGACTATTATAAACACACCATTCTTTGCCTGTTGGCCAACATAGAAAAAATTATGTACACTTCTAACGTTACCAATGGTTTGGAATCTCTCAAACAAATATGTTGTATTCAGAAAATACTGTTGTAGTAGTACAAAAATGGGTCTGCATCATTTCAATTTTTCCAGATGGGTTTCCTACGTCAGCGGAAGGATGGCACTACTTCACTTGCAATAGTGGTACCCAACGATGGAGTGACGCCTGGCACAAACGAGAGACCCATTTCACTGGGCATGTTGTGTGGCAAGCTCACACATGGCACAGGCCAGCTGCAAGGTTTCCGAGAAGACAGGCGCAACTTGGCCAAAACAGGTGGTGTAAATACTGTGCACTTTTTACTGTAATCACCTATAATGTCCTTCCAGCCAAAAGGTACAGTCTTTTTGTTGGGATTTAGTTGTTCATAATGGTCCTCCTGTGTGGACAGTGTGATTAGTTTGTGAACAACTCGACAAAGTGTGTAATTTCAGTTGTCAGTGTGAAATTAGGTTTCAAGCCCAAGCTGTGAGATTAAAGTGATAGTAGTTGGTTACTGCTGATTAACTCCTCTGCTTGGCTCATACATAGCAGTGTAGGTTACAGTGAGACATTCAAGAAACACCAGAGATGTACAATTCTCTTGAATGGCTGGATGCCCTCCTCCTCATCTCTTGCCATAATCGTATGAAGGTTTTAAGGCAAAATGTAACATTTTCAGGGATCGTGTACGATAGTTGCAGTATAGTACATAACCATACTTAGTGGATGGGGTAGTTGGACTGTTCAAGGGTGGAGATGTAAACGTATTGTGTATCTTTGTAGTCTGGAGTTTGTCCACCATGATGAGTTAGTCCTTGTAAGAACTATGAGTAACAGCGACCCGTAAAGCAATGACTGAGCAGCAGTTTTTGGTGCCATTAAAGAGCTGCTTTACGTAAAACTGAATTCGGTCTTAAGAAGTCCCAGTTGATCTCCTAAATCCATGGTTTTCTAAGTGCTTAGGGTTGTAGCAGAAATTAAAATTCATTTACTTCTGTACACCTTGGGCCTTGATCACCATGATACCTTGTATCACGACTGATGGGTCCATAGACCAAAGATGAGGTAGGTTGTTTTTAATCTACTGCATGTGTCCTCAACATTGGCCCACAATTCACCTCTTGTACCGTCAGTAAATTATGTTCAGACAGTGATGTGAAACTTGTCAACATTTAGTTTTCCAAAATAACTGTGCTGTTACAAAAGAGAATTATTTTTCAAAAATTAGTGTGTATGCCTTTAGATATGGCAGGGATTAAGCCGCTACATGGCTAGGCCAGCTTCATCATGCGGCGAGTGGTCCAACTTTTGTTTGTGTGTGTGTATCCACGAGTACCGCCCAGTGAGTACTTGTGCATTGTGTGTACTTTTTGTAACGTAATCAGTAGCCTAGCAGCCTATAACCGCCATATCTCAAACATATTTCTTATTACCTCGGGAGTGTTGACCACAGTTAAAGGCATTCATTTTCATCGAAACAGAAAAAGAATCATGAACATCAATCAATATTCACAAACCAATATTATTTACTGAAATTAACATGTATGTGTTTATATAGTGCTTGTTACAATATTTACTACTTGGATTTATTTGAGTATGCAGTGGACATATGAGTCAGCTGATTTAAACACCAGCTGAAAGTCACATGGCAGTATTTATTTTGATAGGTATGCGGAAAGATATGCAGCTAACGGGTTGAACGTAGAAACTTTGCAGGGCTTTAAAAAGGGCTCACTTCACAGTGAACAGTCTTTAGTTATAATAACTGGATGATACGCACTATGCCATAAGCATGGATATATATTCCATTCTTTACAATTTATTTACGTGGAATTTTCAGCTCACGCTAGCCTCCTGATTAATTACTCTTTTTTTTCTCGCCATGGATTTTTTATTTTTATTGACAGATATAAAACAAAAGAGTGTTGATTAAGTAATGATTTACAATATTTTGGAACATAAAAATCGAAAATTATACAGTTTTATTTGATTGATCAAATTGTAATATTTATGTAACAAATCAACATTTGTAATGCCCATCCAAGGTACTTTTCTGTACATGTGTTACCAATTGCTCGAAGTTAGCACCAATCTCAATTGTAGTTCAAATTATCTCCACTTAAGTGTTTATTGCTGGCAACCATATCACATAGGATCTAGGACTCCAACCTTTCATTTTTAAACAAAAGTCTATGCAAAGACATGAAATAAAATCCATGATATTGCCTTTAAATCTGTTAATCTGTGACGTGTGACGGCCTAGGAAATGGGACATCACGTCGAAGTAGGGTGTTTTTGTTTCTGCGCAAGTGAGTTGCGCAGGGTGCTGGTGAACTCTACTGGGGAGGCGTCTGAATAATGTTTTGCTCTCTCGAGAATAGAACACAGTGACCCATACTACCTCCTACCTCTACACACACTAGGTGTTCAACGGACTTTGTATTAGAACAAGACAGGTGAAGGGGGTTTGTTAGTAGCTTGAAGAGCGGATGAGAGTGAACAATTAAGTAGCAGTGAAAACAACAGAACCCTAATTGTGACTTGTAGTCCTGAAGGGACCCGGGCCACCATGTGTGGTGTAGGTGTCGAGTGTGGTGATTCTTGATGACAAGTGTCAGGGGTAGCGACAACTCTTCTGCTGCACTGATAGAGAAGGCATTGGTGGAAGAACTGGTAGAAGACTGGAAGGTCTCTGGAGAGTCCTCAGGAGGACTGTGGCTGTTAGTGGAGAGCCTTAGCAGGGCTGATGCAAAGGCGAGCTACGTGAACAACTGGCAAAAGAGTAATTATGTATTCCTTTTTATTAATGAGGCCCAATGTTTCATTTTTGTGTGGTTGGTGCTATGATATGTTAGTTGCAAAGTATTTTTTGTTACATATTTTAGAAATTCACTATCAATTGCTATAATACAAAAACAAAAGGGTGAAATTATGATCATTAGGTAGCTCCTATCCCTTGTTAAGTGTTGTGGTTTGAGTGGGTGTTGTTTTTACCAATTCGTCGCTAATATGGTTTTGAATTTTGTAATTTAAATCCTGCTAGTAAAGCTTAAGATTAGATTTAGTTAGTAGGTTTGTGTTAAATTTTTTATTATTAATTTTTTTTTTCGGAAGGGTTTTTATACCTCTTATTATATTTTAGAAATTATAAAATGTTCTTTATCAATAATTTTATTTTTATCGAATTGTCTTGTCAGTGATACATTGCCTGGGATTGTTTATATGTGAAAAGTCAGTGCCTATAGATTATGTTTTTTTTTGTATTCAATTATATAGGATTTATTATTTAATAATTTTTCTATGTTGTTTATCATTTGTGTAGTGAAGGATCTTTTGTCTAACTTGAAGGCTTCATTACTAAAAATTTTGAATTACCTGTGAAGTGTTTTAACTGCTTCCTTGTGTGTAAGTTCGCAGTGCAAAGAGAGAATAATATTATTTCGTTCTCGATAAATAGGGAATCGATATTGATATGAATTTTCTTGTTTTCATTTGTGCAGTGTATTGTTAATACCATACTTTTTTTAATATTGCTTTTTACTACTGCTGCTGCTGCTGTTTGAATTGGAATCTGCTGTATGTCACACTAAAAGAAAATTGACAAAAATTCAGGGAAATTGCAAATCATAACTGTTGGGGAGCCTTATTAAGTGTGCGTGTGTAGAGCATAGATGGTGACCTAATGTTTTGTTTACATTAACACATTTTGTTTCTCTGTTTATCATCCCTGTGTCAATAAAGCAAATCAATGGTCTATTAGGAATTCCTTAAAATACTGAATAGTCACTGGAAACTTGGCAGACTTTAGTCTTTTTGAAAAAAAAAAAATAAAACACATAGTTTATGCATGAGAAGTTATGGTGTTAAAAAGGTTTTCATTATTTTTTAAACAGTTTAAGACTTGATCACAACACAACTGAGTGCATAGTGCTCTTTGCTTTGAAATACATTTTTTTTTTTTCTCAAACACTGTGTGGTCAAATGATTATTCGTGTAGAATTTGTGATGACGGGAGAAAATAATTTTAACTATCAATATGAGGAAAATCATTATTCAAGTATTAATAAAAGCCGACATTTTTTAATTGTTTACATTGGAATTTTAGTAAAACCACAAAAAAGTATATCATAGAAATGAACAAACGANGCCGACATTTTTTAATTGTTTACATTGGAATTTTAGTAAAACCACAAAAAAGTATATCATAGAAATGAACAAACGGTCCACATGAAAAACAATGGATAGTTTCCATAGTGTACTTCCCAAAGAATGCTTAAGGAGAATCCCATTGTGAGCAGTTGTGTCTACTCTAATTTAAAAAAAAAACTATAGAATATTTTAATGTAAATTTTTTTTCAGGACAGAAATGACAGTCAATATTTTTTTGCCCATTNAAAAAAAAACTATAGAATATTTTAATGTAAATTTTTTTTCAGGACAGAAATGACAGTCAATATTTTTTTGCCCATTCATATATTTACTTATTGAAACATAAGTGTGGTCATTGAAAAGTGTCAAAGTGAGCAAAAGTCGCTGTAGGTAACCCTCTATTTACAACATTTATTCTTCTGTAAACTGTTTTAAACTGTAGCGACAATTCTGTATCTTTTCCAAACAGATTTCTGTAATAAAACCCTATAGTCACAGCTTAAGATTTAGAATACACAGGGGTCGTGGTGGTTTAGTGGTCAGACTACTCACCTCCCACCTATGCGAACCAGGTTCAAAACCCGGTGGGATCGCTCCCGGATTTTCGCACGTGGGAATTGTGCCGGACGATGCTGCTGATCAGCAGTTTTTCTCAGGGATCTTCCATTTCCCTCGCCCTAGCATTCCGGCGCTGCTCCATACTCGCCTCACTTCACCCTCATCGCCTCTCAGGATTTCGATGTTAAGAGCCGCCCAAATCTTTCCACTTCGCTCTGAGTAAACAGAAGACATGCAAAGATTTATGCTATTTTCCATCACTGTTGCGATGCTTCCTAATGTCTGGATGTGACCATGATACGTTTAGTATTGTTTACTACTAGGGATTCCCCTTAATCTGTGTAAATGAATGTTGCAGTGAAACCTCTTTACTATGGAGCATTTGGTTCATATGCACCATCATATGATTCAACATTTGCCAATCTGACAAAGGAAGAAACTGATCTCATCTACCAAACATATGGTGATGAGACAGCAGTGAAGTATGCAGAAAGGTAAGCTTACTTATTGTATCAACTCTGCGTAATTGTATGACATTTGGTGCCCGAGATGGCATTTGCCTGGAATTGTACTGTCCTCTTGCAAATGTCCACAATATCTGTTTGAGATGGCAATTTTGGCTAGCTGCTGCGTATGTGCAGCTTAGGCATCATGGCTCATAAAAATGTGTTAGATACAGTATGCTATCCTGAGAAGCAGAGTGTTTTGTGCCTCAAGAACAAAAAACCATATCAGTATTTAAAAAATTATTATTTTATAAATTGTTTTCAACAATATTTGCATTGATGTTCTAAATGCCATTGCTAGGGTGTGGGTCATTGTAAGTTTCCAGTTCATTGGTCATCCTATTTCTTGAACATGTAGGCTTAAAGCATGCCATTATGTGTTTTAATAGTCACTATTTAAAGGATTTAAGTTAAATGTTTTCGGTAGTCCCTGTACATGGCACAAAACTAACCCCAATTCTTTGCATCATTCTCTTTGTAATCCAGCCCATTAGCTGTGATGAAATTGCTTAACTCAGGAATTATAGCAAACTACAAATGCACACCCATTCTCAGTGTACCTACAAATTTTGTACAGCAGAACCTTACTAAGATTACCTCTCAATGTTTCCAGAAATAAGTTCGCTAAAGATATTCTGGGAAATTTTGGATTGATTTTGACCCATCTCCAACATTTATACGTCAAAATTTGCCATTTGTTTCCCTGAAGTTAGTGTTCAATCACGTCTAGCATGATAGTAACTANCAACATTTATACGTCAAAATTTGCCATTTGTTTCCCTGAAGTTAGTGTTCAATCACGTCTAGCATGATAGTAACTATTTTAATGGGCAATATTTTTTTAAGAAAGATGATACCCTCTTAGCCTCCACTTGTCTCCCAAAATGTTAAAAACATTGAGTGGCACAATGTTTTACCANCCAACATTTATACGTCAAAATTTGCCATTTGTTTCCCTGAAGTTAGTGTTCAATCACGTCTAGCATGATAGTAACTTTTTTTTTTATTAAAATATAAATTTATTTTAATGGGCAATATTTTTTTAAGAAAGATGATACCCTCTTAGCCTCCACTTGTCTCCCAAAATGTTAAAAACATTGAGTGGCACAATGTTTTACGAAGCACCACAAGTTCATGTTCAATCGTCTGTAGCGTGAACATAACATTTTTTTAAAATTAAATATAAATTAATTTTAATAGGCAGGTGTCTTCTCAAAATATATTTAGCATCACTTTGTCTTCCAAAATGTTAAAAAAAACATTAGGCATCTTCCGAATAAAATCATAACCCCAGACGTGTGCTTGACTTCCCCTTGTTATCATATATGATCAAATATTGCTCTGCAACAGAGCACAAAGTACGTTTTCAGAGGCTTCTTGCAAGAAAATGTGAGGAAGATTTGTTATTGAAATATTTATTCGCAGAACAGCATTTTTATTTATATAGAAGGGAGAGGGGGGGGAGAGAGAATATTTTGCAAGATTTAATTTGTGGTGTATTTCAAGCATATACTGAAAAGTCAATGCCTCAGATCCTACTTTGTACACCTTGGATATTGGTGACCACAAAGTTAGTTTTAATTGAAATGTCACCGACTTTGTGTTGAATAATTTATGGTGGGGAACCTACTTAAGAAGTTGTTAACTGTGTTTCTGTTTCCATCTGTCTGGCAGCATACTGGACTTCTCTAAAGACTGTGACTACACGTTGATGATGGTGGACAACCTGCTAGATCTGCTCACAGCTGGAGAGCACCGCAAGACCAAGCACATACTGGAGGAGAAGCGAAAGTTGCGTGAGGAGGAGGAACGAATACGTCAGCTGCTAGAGGACAAGGGAACTCCTACAGTGCTGCCCACGCAGGTCGATATCAAAGCCCTCAAGTCACTCTCCGACATTGGCATTGACACCTCCTTCCTAGAGTCCTTAGGTGAGCTATCTACTTTTCACTTTTAGCTTCATTCATACATAATTTTATTACTAATTGCTTGTGTAGTTACCTTTAGACACAATTATTTTGTATATTTTTATTATATTTTATTGTGTTTGATTGTATCATGACACATGGCTTTTAAGGCTAAACAAAATCTGACAGATTTTACTGCGTAAACTAGTTAAAATTTTTTTTACATAATTTAATTTATTTTTTCTTAAGTGTGATAACAATTTGTTTATAAAATTGAAACTAATTTTTATATATTTTTAAAAAAATTTGCTTTGAAATAAAATATATTGGGATTTATAAAAAGCCACAAAACTAAATGTGCAGCTTTCGGCTACCTTCTATAGCAGGCACAGAACTTCTTGGCTGCTCAAAGAGATTCAATCAGTGGTGCTCCTCCCACTAGCCTATCACAGCTGTGTGCTGTTGCCTAGTTCACAGTGGTAACCACAGCGAGTCAAGCAAAATTTTTCTCAGATGCTCTTAAAAAATCGTGAAAGATTTCATTGAAATTCTGTCAATTTTTGCAAGTGTCTCATTTTGCTGAACAAGTAGTGAAAATCCGAAGTCTGTATCTTTATACCCTCGTGTTTTACACTGTTCAGAATGTGCGTGAACTCGCAACTATTTTTAAAATAAAGAATATTATTCTTTCTTCCATATTTCGTAGGTATATCTAAATGTTTCCACCTTGCTTTATAAGCAGACTATAAGTCTTGACTCGTGCTTAGTCGACACAGATAATGTGTAGCGCAACAGCCACCTCTGGTATTTGCTCTAACCCGTAGCCCAAGTGGCCAGTACTGCGACGGGTTTTGAAGGATCCTTGCTGGTTTTCATGTGCTTGCATTCATGTGAAAGACAGCAGTGGACAGTTTCAAGTCGCAAGAGCTTTGTTAGATGGTGCATTACAAACTACATTTATAACTGAAAATTGTGTTCAACGATTGGGCTTAAAACGCCACCGTATTGTGTAGAAATTGCTGGCGTTGGCCAAACTCATGTGCCAGGTGTTAGAGGGGCTACACATTGCTTCATTAAACCTGTGGGCTCACACAACACTCATTTTGCCATTAAGGCCACAATTTTAAGTGAAATCACTCATCCCATGCCATATTCAAGAACTTGATCCATTTAAATTAAAGGTTTAATTTTAGCAGATCCATCATTTGTTTGTCCTAGACCTGTTGTCATGCTCCTGTCAGTAGACATTGTCAGTGAAGCAAGGGTAGGGGTTAAAATAACACGGAAGCCTAGTGCTTTTCACTCAGTGTTTGACTGGGTTGTGACTAGCAAGACCAAATGTAAACCATGTATAAATCCACCAGTGTCATTCTTGATCAGAACAACTACACTACATGTGCACCGACAAAAATTTTGGGAGTTAGAGGAAGTAGCATCAGCTCAAATGATATCTGCAGAGGAAAAGAAATTTGAAGAGCACTTCCATGCTACATATGCTCGTAATGCAGGTGGGAGATATGTGCTTCGGTTGCCATTCAAACAAGAGCTGCTAACCATCGGAAATTCCTTCCAAGTTGCATAATCCAGTTTTGAATGCCTTGAGAACAAATTGAAGAAGTCACCAGAACTGGTAAACGAATACTGATTGTTCCTTAAGGAGTATGAGGACTTTGGCCACATGTCACGTATGGTGAGTGTTCAGCAGCTTTATAGTAGTCGGAGCAGCACACTCGGCCTGATCCAGCAGAGAGTGGTGAAGTTGCCCATGTGATACCCCATCATGCTGTACTCACAGAGGCTAGTTCCACCACCAAAGTGCATGTAGTCTTTGATGGATCTGCAACGACTTGTATTGGTATTTCATTAAATAACTTGTTACTTACTGGGCCAAAACTTCAAAATGATATAGGTGATATCGTCCTGAACATTCAAATGATGCCAGTGGTCTTTGCTGCAGACATTTGTAAAATGTATAGACAGATTGAAATCTACCCTTATGACCACAAGTACTAGTGCATTTTGTGGCATCCTACTCCAGAAGATGATGTTCATGTCTGTCGATTAAACACAGTTACTTATGGATTAGCATCATCCCTTTACCAAGTGTGAAGACTTTGCAGCAGTTGGCACTGGATGAAGCTCACCAGTTTCCTTGAGCATCACAGGTATTGTTACAAGATGTGTTTTTAGATGGCATAGTTTCAGCTCTGTAGAAGAGGCAATACAATTGAAGGGTGAACTTGTGTCCATGTTAGCTCGAGGAGGATTTGAGCTGCAACAGTGGTCCTCCAACAACCCCATTGTGTTGGAAGATATGCCTGCAGAGGAATGTGGAGTTCTGAGAAATTTTGATCAAGAGACAAGCCCAACTATCAAAGTTCTTGGTGTCCAGCTGCATAAGAGTTTGTATACCACATCAACATTCCCCAGTTATCTATTACCAAACGAGATATTCTCTCAACAATTGTGAGACTGTGGACATTAGGGAGTGGGATCAACTAGTCACTGAAGAAATTACTCATCACTGGCTGCATTTCCGAACATCTCTATCTTCCCTTGCTGCTGTGCAAACCCCAAGATACATCAATTTACGTGATGCAAGCAACCTTCAGTTCCATGGGTTTTGTGATGCCTATGAAAAGGTATATGCTTCTGTAATCTATGTGCGGCTTGTCGACAGTGGTTAAGTAATTTTGAACCATCTGGTAATTGCTAAATCAAAGGTTGCTCCACTGAAAGCACTGTCTATCCCTAGGCTTGAGTTATGTGGTGCTGTGCTCTTGGCAAGGTTGTGGCTGTACGTGAGCAACCAGTGATAAATCATATAACTTTACCATACACGTGTGGTGTGACTCTACGACTGTGCTGTCACGGATAAAATCATCTTTTGTAGCAAATAGGGTTCATTAAATTCAGATCAACGCACCTCCGAACATGTGCCATCTAGCTGCAACCCAGCAGATTTAGCTTCTCAAGGTGTTTTTTTCCAGAGCACATGGTTGGTAACACTTTGCGGTTTCATGGTCTTGACTGAATGGCAGGCTCTGGTGCAAATTGGCTCGTACAACGGGTAGGGACCTTTGATGTGAACAAGTTTCCTGAATGCAAGTCTGTACAAAATCAGGTCCTTGGAGTTCAAGAAAAGAGAAATGAATTAGTTGACTTGCTGGACACATTTTCATCACTATCTAAACTTAAGCATGTGACAGCATGGATGCTCGGAGCTAAGAGTGCCTTCAGAAAACAAATTCATTGTGATTTGAAGTTATTGAGCTATGAGGAGATTCAATCTGCAATGGTATTTTGGATCATAGTTGTGCAACAACACAATTTTTTTGAGGAAATTAAAATTCTGAAGCACAATGAGTGTCCCAGTAGTCTGCAGCCATTCCTAGACCCATTTGAAGTCATCAGAGTGGGTGACCGGCTGCAACATTCTTTTTTGCCTGAGCAAACAAAACATCCAGTGTTGCTTCCAGGAAAATGTCACCTTTCAGTGCTTGTTGTTAACTATCATCGTACCACTTACCTTCATGCTGGACCACAGGCTACACAATCTCTCATCCAGAGACAGTTTTGGAAATTGAGCGCTAGACTACTAATTCGGCACTGTACCACAGTTGCATGCAGTGTTTCAAATTTACATCCAAACCCCCTACCCCACTCATGGGAAACCTGCCAGCTGTGAGGTTCTCACAAGTTCGCCCTTTTCTGAAAGTTGGTGTTGACTTTGCTAGGCCTGTTAGCTCAAAGCACACAAAGTCGCTGTCACAAGAAGCTATCTTTGTGTGTTTGTGTATATGTCGAGCTAGGCAGTCCATTTGGAAGTTGTGTCATCTCTGTGTACTCGTGTATCTTTAGCAGCCCTGAAAAGATTTGTATCTGTGAGAGGAACACTCATCTAACATTTTCAGATCACTGCACAAATTTTGTTGGTACTAACAGACACCTGAAGGAAGTGCATCAAGCTTTGTTCTCTGAACCAGCGTGGCAGACACTGCGTGATAACTTAGTTGACCTTAATATTGTTTGGCACTTCAATCCACCAGCAGTTGCAGAGGTTTGTGGGAAGCCACAGTCAAGTCGGTCAAATTCCATATGAGAAAAGTGATTGGTGAACAAATACTTACCTTCAAGTTGTCAACCTTTTACACAATTTTTAAAAAATGAATCGCAATGAAAGGAGTGATTATATTCCTCAAACACTATTTGCTATTACATAAAAGTTTTTTTTTTTCATCAAGGTCTTGAAATTCAAACTTTCTCACATTTGAATAAAATATTCAAGCTATTTGGTTTTTAAAACATGGGCTATCATTCAAGCATAATTAAACAGATATGGTAAATACAAACTCCTGCCTGTTGCCATGCATGAAGACAGGAGCAACATGCAGGTACGCTGTGTTTGTATGTTGCAGAGAAGGACATGCGGAGGTCAGAGGAGCAGAAAGCGGCTGAAGATGCTGTGCAGGCTGGCCTGGACCATACTTCGTCTCTGCTGCAAAAGCTTCAGCAGGTCCAGAACGACCGGCTCAGCCTGCCCCCTCCTCCTCATCTCGCACACGTGCCACAGCCTTCCGAGAACGAAGTGCAGCTGGGTTTGTCTCACAAATATTACCTCTTTTTGTTCTTTGTAATTTCTTCAAATCTATTTATAAACATATTGACTTTAAAATAGGTTTGTGTGAATGTAACTTTTTGTTTAGTAAAATAAATATGAGTTTCGTGGAATTAAAACAAAAATTTAAAATTATTTTACAAGAAAACAACTTAAATGAAAGTTAAATGTAAATTTTAAAATTATAACAAGTTGTTTTTTTTTTTATCAAAATTGTTGTGGCACATTATTAAATTAACTTGACTTAGAATACATAATCAAATTAGCGTAGTACCATCAGTTGTCTTATACTCATATAAAATAACTTAAGAGAAATAGTTCACTTACATGAACATAAAGTTACATGAGTGGAATGCTCAATGAAGGAGTAAATGCTCTAATAAAACCAAAGAATGTTTAACACAGCAGTTCTCGGAATATTTCAAATTTACATTGGGTAGTTATTTTAGAAATTAGTTTTTTTTTTTTTATAAATATAATATTGTAATAAAAACAATCAAATGAATGCTTGGATAAACTTTTCCGTAGTTAGTCAACCAAACAATAATTTGATAAGCATTTCAATACTTGTTGAACGCAAAATGTTTCATTTCGGTATGACTTTTGGCATATTCAATATTTGCACAGCCCTACTTTAAAATCACTTAATGCAAAATATTAAAAATATAAAATTTTTAATTTTTAAAGTCTGAATGTACCAATTGTTAGACATTCATAACCTCCATATATGTAGACATGTTGGCAGCAGTTGTGTTAATTTTGAAGTTGTGCAGGGTTAAGAACTAAAATAAATTTTTTATATTTTAATTAAACTTGAAATGAGGAGACACGCACTACTTGGGGGGGAAGGTTCGGCTACACACAATATGAGTATTCAAGGTCCAGATGGTGGACAGTTAATTCAAAATTACTGTCAAAAATAGATGATCAGTTAGATGTTTGTGTGTTCATAGTCCACTACGTAATAAAGGATGTTGGCATGTTAATGTATAATTAGTTTTTATGTCACCCCCAGTCTAACTAAATTAATGCAAATCTGGAGAGGGACTTAATTTTTTTAATTTGTGTTAATTTTGTATTTACAAAGCTAAAGAAGAAAAAATTGACAAAATTGTACTTAATGATTGAAGTACAGTAATAATTAAACAGGTTTGCAACATTCACTACAATACTTACACTGTAAAATATCAGAAATGGACTCTTCTCTGATGGTAGTAAAAAAAAATTACGCTTTCAAAAATTTTGCATACAGAGTTCCTTAGCAACAATTTTTTGTATACATTCCTTATGACCCAAAAAAAAGAGTTGGTTCCACAATTATATAGGAGGTTATAGCAGGGAGTTACTATAATCAATGAGTTTGCAAGAAAATGTGATGATTTAAATATTTTATGTCCAAATACAGTAATGAATGTTCTGTTTTATGAGTGCCAGTAGGTAAGCATAACTATTATATTTTCTTGCCAGTTTTCACAGTCATGTGTATCAAAAATGTACTATATATAAAGAAGTAATAATTCGTATTACTTTTTTTATTGCTTACATCCCCCCATGCCTTTCCTACTCAAAAATAAAAAAAAATGTCGAGTTAAAAAGAACACTTAATAAACATAATAAACATCCGTGATGAAAGCTCGAAGGGCTTCGTTATCATTTAGAGTTTCTTACTGAACATAGTGACGTCAAACGAATACTAGAATGTGCTTAGAATAGCTCCATTCGTTAGGAAACGAAACGAATAACTTAGAATAAGCCCCCAGGCCTGCCAAGATAGTAGAGTGGTGCACTTCTGCAACAAATTATTCTTGTTGCTGGCATTCTAGGTGTGCACATGAGTTCCCTTACGATTTCTTCATAGCTGTAGCCATTCAGACTCTTTTTCTACAGCTTTGATGTGTGTCCTCTTTAGATACAAATGGGTCTATAAGTTAAATGCACAAATGTAATAAGTTGTTTGGCTTTGCGCTCAGGTGATATGAACACAAATTATGTATGTTTGATGCATGTACTTCACTCAGTCTGAT